>CANSNZ010000063.1:9060000-9620000 GCA_947646795.1 Beta lomatogona | reverse complement strand
TAAAAACTAGAGAATTGCTGAAACGTGAAGCAGTGTAATAGAGTACTAAGGGTACTTCTGCAATATTAGGTGTAAACCCTATTTCATATATATATATATATATATATATATATATATATATATATATATATATATATATATATATATACAGTGCTAGGCACCCTATGAGGGGAAGCCGTTCATTATTTTACACATGGTATCATAGGTTCAGTAGCTTTCTTATTCAACTTGGTTTTTATTGCTCTCTCGCTGAAACTTCTATGTTTATCTTCCGTCGTGGTTCTTATGTGTTATATCTTCTTCTCTAAGTGGATGATATTATTCTCACTGGTAATTCCCCTACCCCGATAAACTAGTTCATTTCTCTTCTTGATCGTCAGTTTGCCATGAAAGATTTGGGGGATCTTCATTATTTTCTGGGTGTTTAGGCTGTGCGTACTTCTAAGGGTTTATTTCTTTCTCAACATAAATATGTCAGTGATCTCTTAAAGAAATTTCATTTTCACACTCTTAAGCCAGTACGAACGCCGCTTCCTTCTCGAACCACTCTCTCTTTGACGGATGGTGACCTGCTTGCTAATCCTAGTGAGTATCGCAGTATGGTCGGGGCATTACAATACTTGACTATGACACGTCCTGGCATTACTATCTCAATTTATGCATGCTCCCCGCACATCTCACATGCTAGCTGTGAAGTGCATTTTCAGGTACTTGCAGGGTACAGCGGATCATGGTCTATGGTTACGTCCTTCTCGTGATGTTTCTATAATCATTGCCTACTTCGATGCTGATTGGGCTGGTGGCTCTGATAGTTGTCGCTCCACCACAGGTTATGCCATATTTGTTGGTCATAATCTTATTGCCTGGCGTGCAAAGAAACAACCTACAGTATTCTGTTCTTCCACTGAAGCAGAGTATCCTCGCTCTTGCCTATACTTTTGCGAGATACACTTTGGATTCGTTCCTTACTGGCTGAGCTTGGTCTTGTTATACGACAACCTGTCAACTTACTCTGTGATAATATAAGTGCTACGTATCTTACTGTTAATCCTGTTCAGTTTAGTCGTAGTAAACATATCAAAATAGACTATCATTTTATTCGTGAGCATGTCGCTCATGGTGATTTAGTTGTCCGTTTTGTGCCTACACAGTTACAGTTAGTTGACATCTTTACTAAGGGTCTATCTAGTCAGCGGTTTGAGTTTTTGAAGTCCAATCTGCACGTGGTTTCCCCTGCACAGATTGAGGAGTTGTAATAGAGTACTAAGGGTACTTCTGTAATATTAGGTGTAAACCCTATTACATATATATATATATATATATATATATATATATATATATATATATATATATATATACAGTGACAGGCACGCTATGAGGGGAAGCCGTTCATTATTTTACACACAGTGCAATACCGTCTCTAGTCCCTAGTACCTAGTACTCCATTCTCCCAGAGACGTTTGTCTCTCCTCCCTGCTTCCTGCCCGTGGTGTGATGTAACTTGTGAGCGTGACTTAGGCTCTGGCCTCTGCCATTGCAGTGAGAGCTTGAGATTTGTGATTAGCAGTAATATTTCCTTTTCTTTTTCTTAATATTTCTTATTTCTTTTTTCATCTAATGTTCATTATTAATTTATAGGATGAGATTATGTTTTATGTCCTTTACAAGACTTAGAAGAATATTTACACTTCTCTTTCCGAAAACAATTGATCCCATCACTTTTTGGTGTGTAAATTGCTTGCTTTGGCTTTTACCTTGCTTTAATTTATGTAGTGTTTATGAATTGTGGGAATTTATAAATTTGTGGCTTTATGTCTTGAAATTGTCCATTGTAGAATGTGGATTACAATTGTGACTTGTGAGCTGTCAGTGAATTATATTGTGTGAATTATTGAATAATACTTCTATACAATAATACAAATTATGATGTTCAGCAATGAGTTGTGAGATTGTTTTTTAGTGTTCCAATATTAAATCACAATAGGAGTAAGAAATTGCTAGTTGAATTGATTAGTATATTCTTGTATTATGTGTGTATATTATGTGTGTATATTATGTGTGTATATGTAGTTTAGAGCATGAAGAGAAAATAAGATAGGGATATCTCAAATCCCTCAAGCATTTTTCAAATGGGATACCTAACAGACATATAGTCAAATTTCAATTCAAATCTTCGTCGAACTCAACCATGCCAACTATTTTTTTCTTGTTCAAGTAGTATCCCTCCATCTCAAAATGAAGAGGATGACCTAGAATTTGGACATACTTCAAATACTAGGACTCAAACCCAGAACAATTGTAGTTTTCTTTTATTAAATTGCTTTGAGTTTGTATTTGGATTTTGTAACACAGAAAATTGTTTCTTAATATTTAATAGTATCTCAATATTACACTACCCCTGACTTGAATTCCTGGATCCGCCATTGGTTTCATGTCTGAGCAATAATTTCCTGTCCCCATACATGCATCTATATAGCATTAGGCTACATTATCTATATAATATTAGTTCATATTGAGTAGTATAAAAAGAACATAGGTAGTATGATATTACTCATTTTCTTAGGAATAAAAGTATATTATAGATTTATAGTGATAAACATATGTAGGTGTATATATTTACACATTTATACAAATTAAATTACTACAATATGAGATGATATTTACTAGTAAGGACATAAAAATGTTTTATTGTTAAAGCTATGATGTATAGCGCACATCACATGTGAGTGTCCCACATTGATTAAAGAAGTGAGATGGGTTCACTTTATAATGCAAAGAGGCTACTTTCCTTATTGCCATATGGTTTTAAGGTGGAATCTCATTTGTCTTGTGAAGTGGACTCTCTCTCCTTGTGATGGGTGCGGCCCAGGCCCATATTTAACATTTATATACCGAATATGCCAATAACATTCAAGTCAGGAAACTGGGCATGAAGGTGAGCAAGGACATTTTGGACACCCTTGGAGACCAGGTCCATACCCATTGCATCCCCAGTGCTGCAGTTAAACCTCATGTACAAGTTCTTCCCTGCTATTGCACATTTTATGCTTTGCAACCTTGCAATTCTGCTATATCTGTATATATTTGAATTTCATTCTAAAAATATACTAAATTGATCTAGAATTGGTAGATAATATAAACTGCGAAAATAATAGAATTAAGGCTCTCCACCCAAACAAGAGAATGAATGAAGAAAAAGAAACAAACTACATGGCAGGGTTTTCAAAATAGGCTCACCACACACCCAAATATACAAGGCTTTCAAAATTGCATGGGTACTCTGTCTCTACTATATTTCCTTATCATTTTTAGAAACATCAAGATCATGTAAGTACAATTCTTACCATGCATGCCATAATTAAATTCCACAAACTACATGGCATCTTTGCACGCAAAAAAAAGAAAAGAAGAGGGGAATGAAGAAAAAGAAACAAAATAACCTGCTAAAAAAAGGCAACTAGGATATCATAATTCTGAGGATCCTCAAGGAACAACTTAACCTCGGCATCCCTCTTGGCGGATCCACACTACGCCACAGGGGCCCGAGTCATCCCATCCCTGAGCACCATACTGTCCCCCCCCCGCCGCTGGAGAAGTACATCGCCTTGCACCCTTGGTTGGTGCTAGCCACTAGGCACGCCTCGGTTGGTGCTAGCCACTAGGCACCCCTCGGTGGTGGTCATAGGAACAGAATACTCCAGTCCATCGAGCAGCAAAGGCCCCACTACTCCCACTGGCACCTGCACGTACCCCACCACCCAAGAACTATCACAAGAGTACATTGGGGAGTCCTCGCCACTATAGATTCGACATAATCTACAGTGGCGGGGACTCTGGGTTCTTCGGCGTCTACTTTTGATTTAAGGGGAAGAACAAAGTAGATGCCGAAGTACCCGAGGAAGTAGAAGATAGAGGCAATAAGATGATAACAAACATAAATAAATCATCTTTAACTCACATATTTTGCACTCTAATCAGCTGTTTCATTCGTTCATTTTGTAATAATTTTTACAACCTATTATATAGGAAGGAAAACCTAGCAGAGTAAAACGGCTAACATTACAGCTGTCACCCAGATACATAAGCTGACAAAACAACTTAGGACCACAGCAATTATCAGGTACAATTACCTATGATGATTCTATGTGCTGATCAGAAGCACAACAAGTAGTGTTGCTTTGTTCCTTTGCTCTTAATTACTACTGAGCTATTACTATAGGGCCCGGACCACAATCAATTGGACCAGTGCACCATTACCACCACACTCTCAATAATCTCCCTCAAGAGGTGAGTGAATCTAGAGAATGAACTCCCATCTTGGACAATAGGAGCCTATGTTCACTAGCGGAGAAAAAAGAAAGGGCTGCGCTACAAGGGCGCGTTTTTGGGAAAACGCAGCCCTTCGTGTATGAAGGGATGCGGTTTTCAAGTAAAGCGCAGCCCTTTTAGTGAAGGGTTGTGGTTAGCCCAAAAACGCAGCCCTTCGTTACACGAAGGGCTGCGTTTTTGGGCTAACCGCAGCCCTTAAAGGTTGGGCTTTCAATTTAATGGTGCGCGCACAAAGCTAAGAGGCAAGGGATTTAGGGTTCCCTTTCCTCTGCTCTCTCACTCAACCCGTCTCTCTCACTCAAACCGTCTCTCTCTCCACTCATCTTGTCTCTATCTCAACGCCGTCGCACAAAGAGGGGATCCACCAGCCCTCTCCTCCTCGTCGTGCGCACCAACGCCGCCGGAATCTTCTTCGACATGCCTTCGCCGTCGCTGCCCAGTTCTCGTCGTTTTTGTAATACCCCGAATTTTAATCTCGTTTTATTAATTATTAATTATGCTTATTAGCTTAATTGCATCCTAAATTTTTCCGAAATGATTATGGTTAAGTTATTTTCTAAAATAAATATATTTTGGGTTTTATGTATAGTAATTGAGTAGTATTTGGCTAAATGAGAAATAAAATTTGTGTATTCTTCTAGCACCTTTGTCGGTTTATTTGGTTGAACAAGACCCTAAATCTCCTTTCTCTCTCATGATTTTCCTCACCAAAGAGAAACCAAATCCCCTTATTTCTCTCTCTCTGTCATTTTCCCACACCCCAAACCCCATTTCTCTCACCCCATTTATTTTCTCTCACCCGTGAGAACCCCAGACCCAACCCCATTTCTATCTTTTTTCTCTCTCCTCTCGCCTGATGTCGATCGCCGGTCGCCGGAGCCGCGCTTAGCTCCGCTCGTGCGACGCTGCCGCCTTGCTGCTGCTCGAGTTGTTGTTGTTGTTGTTGTTGTTGGGCTGCGGTGATTATCGCCAGCCACCCTCCCTCGTCTGCCGCTAGCCTCGCCGGTACCCAGTTGCTTCGCCGGAGCTCCGAGCTCCCTTGTCATGCGTTCTTCCCTGCTCTTGAAGCGAGGGTGAATCACTTCTGTTTTTCTTTAAGTTTAGAATTTTAAGTTTTTTAAACTCAAGCCCAATTATATATGTGTTATGTTAAATTAGTTTAGTTGGGCCTAAAATCCGATTCAAGTTGTTAAAACCATTTTCTTTATTTCGGTTGGGCACAAATCGATTTATATAATGTTAGATAAAGTTACTTAGCTAATTGTTGGGCTAATGAAGCCTAATTAAAAACGATTTCCATTAGTTAAACCAATTTAGTTTAATTATTGCATGAATTTGGTTGGGTTTAAAAACTGATTTGCTTAGTTAAGCTACATAATTAGTGGTTGGGCTAATTTTGTATAATTAAACTGATTTAGTTCACTATTAAGTTAACTTAGTCTAAATTGGGACTCTAATTTGATGGGCTTAAATTAGATTTATATAGTGTTAGATAATGCTACTTAAATGATTGTTGGGCTAATTTTACTTAAAGAATTGGAAAGACCAAGAACACTTTCAGTACTTATAATGGGATTTCATTTTTCTGATTTCAAGAAGTTAGATTAGTTTATGGTTGATTTGGTTCTTAGCTTACTATACTAGCCTAAGTATAGCTCTAATAAGTGCAAAACTAGTTTTGTAGTGTATGGGGAAGGTTTAATCAGAAGAGCTTATATTGATTATTATTATGGTTATTATTGAGGTTAATTATGAAGGATTGTTATGGAGTTCAAGAGAGTTGATGAAGTTGTGAAGTTCTTATTTGTCGAAGTCAGAGTGATTAAGCATATGAGGTAATGTTCATGTCCAGCATCTATGCGTGCCCGTATGTGTTATGTGTAACCTTTCATGTCCAGCAAATATATGTATGCCCGTATGTGTTAGATGTGATGTTTTACATGTACTCAAATGCGTGAATACAATTATATGATGTTGATTATGATGATATGATTATGTGTTATAATCTGTTATGTGGCATGATAAGATATGTTATGATGTGACGATGCTGATGAATGTTATGAAATGTCCCGTTATGATTCTATTTATGATTTATGGATGATTTCGAATTAAGAATATATGATTTCTGATAAGTTATGATAACAAAAGTGGATGGTTCTGCTGGTTTGGAGTCATGAACTGATCCGGTAAATGGGCAAGTCACAGGTGGAGGAATTATGTTACGATGAACGATACGGACCAAAAAGGTCATATGATGATGTTAATGTTACGAATTACGAAAGTTATGCTATGTCCAAAACCTGTACTTGCCAATGAACTAAAGTCACGTAAATGGTCCTTGCCAGCAGACTATTCAAGGCTAATGATAATGTTCTCTGTTAATGATTACTAAAGTGTTACTATATATGCTTATATGTGAAAACGTTTACGAACTAAAACCGTTTTTACGGGCTGGAGTGAAGTTACTGAGTTTTCAACTCATTTTAGGTTATTTTCTGTGTTTTCTCTTTTCTCTATTTCATGAAATTATTCAGGTATTACGAAGATGACTCAGGATCGGTTATGTCAGTAATGCTTCGGAAAGGTTGAGTTGAAGCGACTCTGTATATATATTTGGGATATTTAGAATACTCTGTATTTATGGGTAATAATTATAGCTTAAAGACGATCATTTGTATGTTTAATAGGCCATTTTAGGCTATTTATATTATTAGTGGGCCCTAACCCACAGGCTTAAGGCATGTTTCCGCTAATGATTAAGGTTATGTATTTCCGGGGCGTTACAGTTTTGCTCTCGTCACGCGCACCAACGTTGCCGGAATTTTTGAAGTCACCAACCAACCTCCTCAATTAGCAATGGTACGAATCCAATCATTGAAGTCACGACCATTGGAGAGATAAAAATGTGGAGAAGTTTCACTTGGCTCACCGGAGCCGTGATTATGCTCGCTGGAGGAGAGAGAAAGATTGAGCAGGAAACAAGAAAAGCTCTGACGAAGGAGCGACTACTTGCGCGGCGACAGGAGGCGAAGCTGCGGCAAGATCTTCAATAATTGCCGAAGGTTTTTTTTATTTTATTTTATTTTATTTCATTTTGTGAGGTTTAATCTGTCATTGTTTTGGAATTTTTGGTTAACTTCGCCCAGATCTTCGATTAATCTAGGGCTGTGTTTAGGTTAATTTTAGGTTATTCATTCGTTAGGGACCCTATTTTGATCGAATCTTACTGATTTATTCATTAGTATTTATGTAATCTCTTGTTGAATTTCTGTAAATATAATACTATTTGTGATTGATTTGAATACGTTTGATTAATAAATTGTTTAGATATGGATGATGAGATAACGTTTGAAGATTGGTAAATGAATGTTCTGTTTAGTTCTTCCGAGTTAGGTCGATTTTTCCGAATGAAGAACATTCAATATCTTCTTGATTTGTGTGTTTTGTTTAAATATTTTGCCTAAATCCAGGTTCAGTTTTACTGGGTTAGCATATTGGATTCTGTTGTTTCGTTTCCAGAAGATTCATCAAAAAAAAAAAAAATTTTTTGGGTCACAAGGGCTGCAGTTATGGTCAAAACCGCAGCCCTTTGTACAAAGAAGGGTTGTTGGCCAAAAACGCAGCCCTTAGGGCTGCTTTGACCGCAGCCCTTCCGTTTTTTTCCACTAGTGGTTGCTCAGTAGGAAGAACTTTTGTTAGCACATCTGCAATCTACTGTGAAGTAGGAATCTATGAAGGAGAGATCACACCTTCCTCAGCTTTATCTCTAATGAAATGACAGTCAATTTCAACATGTTTTGTCTTGTCATGATGCATAGGATTGGCTGCAATAGCTAGAGCAGCTTGATTATCACAAAAAATAGGAGTAGTTCTCAGATGATTTAGGCCTAGTTCCTTGAGTAATTGCTTTACCCACATTACTTCACACACTGTCATAGCCATAGATCTGTACTCAGCCTCTGCTGTTGATCTAGCCACTACTGATTGCTTCTTTGATTTCCATGCAAGAGGAGAGTTGCCAAGCATAATGCGGAACCCTGTAGTTGCTCTTCTTGTGTTAGAACATCCTGTCCAAATACTTATCACAATATGCTTCAAGTTTAGCAGCAGATTTAGTAGCTAGGAGGATCCCTTGACTAGGAGACCCTGCTAGGTACCTTAAAACTCTTTGGCAGCCTGAAAGTGCATAGAAGTTGGATTCTGCATAAATTGACTAAGCACATGAACTGTATAAGTGATATCAGGCCTTGTAATAGTCAGATAGATGAGTTTCCCTACTAGCCTTTGATATGGCTAAGGGTGAATCAAAGGTGTCCCTGCTGTGTTTAGAAGCTTCACATGAGTGTTCATTGGATGTTTCAGAGTTCTACATTTGACCATATCATACTGCATCAGTAGATCTGCAACATACTTCCTTTGAGACAAGAAGATTCCAGCATAACTTCTAACTACTTCAATCCCTAGGAAGTAGCTTAATTCACCCATATCTTTCATTTTAAACTCCTTGCTCAAGACTTGTTTAGCTGCAAGTATTGCTTCCATGTTGTATCCTCGTGAGAATCGGGTCATCAACATAAGCAAGAATGGCTCTAAACATACCATGTTCTTGCTTAGTGAACAAAGAGTAATCACTCTTTGACTAATGAAAGCCATTTTCTTTCAAAACTTAGCTTAACTTGGCAAACCACTCGCCTAGGTGCTTGCTTAAGTCCATAGATAGACTTTAGCAATTTGCACACCTTGGTTGACTCAGGCTTGGACTGTAAATACTCCCCCTGTGCCTTCATCTCAAATCTGAACCCTTTTCTTGTATAACCAGGTGGGAGTTTCATGTAGACATCTTCTTCAAGCTCACCATGTAAAAAGGCATCTTTTACATCCATTTGGTGAGTATGCCAACCTTGTGTAGCAGCCACAGCTAGAAGAAATCTAACTGTTGTTAGTTTGGCTACAGGGGCAAAAGTTTCCCCAACACCAAATTGCTGCCTATTTCTAAGGATTACAAGCCTAGTCTTGTACCTTTTACTTTCTCTCTGTGGACCAAACTTGGTTGTGTACAACCATTTGCATCCAATCACATGTTTGCCTGGAGGAAGTTCCATTATCTCCCAAGTGTTGTTTTCTTCTAGAGCCTCTAATTCTTCATTCATGGCTTGGAGCCAATGCTCATGTTGAACTGCCTATTTAAAGCTTCTTGGATCACAAGAGTAATTCACACTACTCTTCATACAAGTATACCTAGAAGTAACCTGAGCTTGATCAATAACTTTCTGCACACAATTAGTTGCAACCCGATAGTTCGAATGCCGGGAAGGAGGTTTGCTCACTCTACCGACCTTCTAGGTGAGGTAACAACCGGTTCGGTTTCGTTTCAACCTCTTCTTCAATTTCTTCTGCTGGATAGTTTCTCTCAGGATCAGCTCTCTCATCATGTTCTTCATCACACACACTAGAAGGTGTATGGTGATGTATGATTTCATGAGCTGGTGCTTCTGAGGTAGTTACAGAATGAAAAACATGGAAGGGGTCTAGATTTACTCATAGAACTTCACATCTCTTGACAGAAATCATACTCCAGTCAACAAGTTGTGAAGTTTGTAGCCCTTCTGAGTCAAAGAATATCCTAGGAACACACATGGCACACCCCTGGCCTGAAACTTGTCTTTCTTCCTCTCTGGATTGTGTGCAAAAGCCAAACAACCAAATGATTTTAAGTGGTCGTAATCAAGAGCTTTCTTATACAGGACTTCATATGGACTTTTTCCTTTGAGCACCAGACTAGGTAGTCTGTTGGTGATGTTTGTTGCTGTCATCACACAATCACCCCAAAATTTCAAAGGAAGACCAGCATGGAACCTTAATGCCCTTGCCATTTCTAGAATGTTTCTATGCTTCCTCTCAGCCCTTCCATTCTGTTGTGGCCTATCCACACAAGATGTTTGATGTATAATACCCATCTTGTCAAACAATGTTCTATATTTCTTATCTTCAAATTCAAAAGCATTATCCGATCTAATGATTTTAATCTTCTTCTCAAATTGAGTTTCCACCATGTTAACAAAATTCGAATTGCTTCAAATGCATCGATTTTAATTGAAGCAAATGAACCCATGTTACTCTAGAGTAGTCATCTACTAGAGTGAAAAAGTATTTGTACTTGCCCTTGTAATTGACCTTGTAGTGTCCCCAGGTATCAATATGTATCAAATCAAATTGTTCCTTAGCCTTAGATTCACTTTTAGCAAATGGCAGTTTAGTGAATTTTGCTAAAGGATAGGCAAGGCAAACATCAGTACATTCTTCATTCACCTTGATTATTTCCACGATCATTGCAACCTTTTTCATAGGTGCATGACCAAGCCCGTGATGCCACAAGACTTCTTTGCTCATCTTTTCAACCTTTTTCATCGCACTAGGAACTTCTCCGTGACTTTCAAGCATTAAGAGCCACCTTTTTTCCCCGAAAGCTTCTCAACTTACCGGCTCGCTCCCTCGGTCTACTCAAACTTCTTTCAACATTTTTATTCAATAAGTAGTATACACCATACTCGTCTCTGCCTATCCCCTTTACTTCATTAGTATCTATGTCTCGTATAATGCAGTACTTATCATAGAACATAGTTTTATATTTCATATCAAGACACAATTTATTAATAGACAATAAATTATGCTTGAAAGAAGGAATATATAACACATTTTTGAGTTTCATGTTGTTTTTAAGAACAACATCTCCTGTGTTAGAAATTCTTGAAGTTTCTCCATTAGGCAGATTTATCATAAGGTTTCCCTTACACTCAGACACATTGCACAACATATCAATCTTTCCAGTCATATGATCTGAAGCTCCTGAGTCTAAGATCCAATCATCATTTCTTTTTACAGAATCAACAAAGTGACAGTGAACCATACCTGAGTAGCTTACATCCATCTCATCATCTATCTCTCCTCCTTTGAGGGAGTTGGAAGGAGCCTCGGGAGCCGCTCAGTTGTTGAGCCGTGATAGTAGTTCCACTACTCATCACAGAATTGTTGTCACTGCTTGTTTGTCCCTGGACTGCAGCTGCAACCTTAGCTCCCCCTTGCTTTCCCTTGTTCCATTTTTTATGTGAAGAACTATTCTTTCCTTTTCCCTTGTGTTGGTTTGTGTTTTGATTCTTTCCTCTCCCATTAGGAAATCCTATGACAAACCAAGACTTTTCTTTTGTATGACCATTTTTTCCACACACACTACAATGCATTTCTCCTTGTTCTCCAGAAAAAACTCTTCCAATCCCTTTGTTGTACATAGCAAGGGTTTCTCCTTCTTCCTTTACTTGACCAATAATTTCTCTCTGAGCCTCTTCTTGTTCAAGATGACTACACGATGTTTCAACAGATGGCAGTGGAGTCATCATAAGAATTTGACTCCTTTGAGTTCCATATGCCTCATCTATGCCATTTAGGAACAAAAACAACTTGTGCTCTTCTTGTTGTTGTGTGAGAGCTTCCACAAAAGTTGTTACTTCAGTTGTAACCTTAGTAATAGGTGGAAGTGAATTTAAAGACTCAAGTTCTTCCCAGTAGCACCTCATTACAGTGTAATATTCACTTACAGCTCTTCTTTGCTGCTTAGTTTCATACAAGTCTTTGTTTAACTTGTATTTTCTTGAACCATTAGTGAGAGCAAATCTATGCTCAAGTTGGTTCCATATTTGTTGAGCATTACTCACAAACTTGATTGATTTCTTAATGGATTCTAAAACAGAGTTTAGAATCCATGAATTTATCATATTGTTGCATGTATCCCATGCCTCAGATTTGACAGCATTGTCATCTTCTCTCTTCACAGCTCCTGTAACAAACCCAATTTTTCTTTTTGCTGCAAGACCCATCTCCATTGATCTCTTCCAAGATCCGTAATTTGCGCATCCTTTAAGTTTTTCTCGTGCCGATGAAATTTGTTCCATCAAAAGGATGATGATACAATGGACTTGTAACTTCTATTATAGTAGTCATCGCTTTCTTTCTTTTTCTAGCTATTTTTTAAACTAGTAAATTTTCTACAGAGTTTCAAAGACTAACAAACCTTGCTCTGATATCATGATAACAAACATAAATAAATCATCTTTAACTTACATATGTTGCACTCTAATCAGCTGTTTCATCCATTCATTCATTTTGTAATAATTTTTACAACCTAGAACTCTTGCTTATATAGGAAGGAAAACCTAGCAGAGTAAAACGGCTAACATTAAAGCTGTCACCCAAATACATAAGCTGACAAAACAACTTAGGACCACAGCAATCATCAGGTACAATTACCTATGATGATTCTGTGTGCTGATCAGAAGCACGGCAAGTAGTGCTGCTTTGTTCCTTTGCTCTTAATTACTACTGAGCTATTAGCCTATTACTATTGGGCCTGGACCACAATCAGTTGGACCAGTGCACCATTACCACCATACTCTCAATTTAAGAGAAAGAAAGATAGTGAGTTCAAAAAAATAGATGGATAAAAGGACACTTTCATTCTCTCTCCAAAGCAAGACAGGAGGAAGTAAGCCGCAAAGAAGAATAATGTGAGGAAGAAGGCTTTGACAAGGTTGTTTAGAGGTGGTTCGCCGACAGATCGCCGGCGAACAGAGTCCATTGAGGGAGGGAGAGAGAACGTGAGATGAGTGGTTAGGCGTTTTCTGTGGATTAGAGTGGTTCATAATTTACTAGCAAAATAAGGGGATCCATCTTCATCCATGCAGAGAGCATGACCGGAGGTTTAGGACGGGAGAGTGTAATTTTAAGCAGCTTCTTACAGGTTTGTTTTAACCATGTTAAGTAGTTTCATCAAACAAAAATTTAGTGGTTTGTCAGGTCACATGCTAGGCACGAATCAGTCAACACCGACCGTGACTTGCCGTCAACGGTGATGTTCTAATAAAAAGTAGCTTTTGACAAATTCTTGAAAGATAATTGAGCTTTCTTTAAAATGTGGTTTTCAAAAAAAACAATATTCAAAAGGTGATTTCCGGTAAATTTTCCTAATAAAACTATGAAATTTTAACGTTCTTAACGTACTCGTTAAAATGAATCAAACAAGACATCAAATTATATGTTTTTTTCGTATACCGAAAATAATTTAGAATATTTTCTTCGCTTTCTAATTGAGAAAATACTTTATAGAATATAGAATATATATATATACCCCTAATCTTGTTTGCAAAAAAAATAAAAAAATAAAAAAAAAAACCTTGATCTCACTTTGATTTGCATGTAGTTCATTTAACACTTGAACCCCCCCCAAAAAAACAAAAAAAAACACCCCTTGTTTTCCTGTTTTACTTCCCTGTTATCTTTGCGCCTCCCTGAAAATATCCGACAAAAAATTAAAGCATCTAGTTAGTAGTTAGGGAGTAGCAGGCCAGTGCAAACTCGCACAAGAACCAATCCAACCAATCCCTCTAACCACCAGCTCCACCATTGATCCATCCACCGAACGACAACCATTAACCACCAACCTTTAACGACAACCACATTAGATAACATAATGGCTGATGATCATGAGCACGTTTCTTTCCATAAATCAGAATTTTGAAAATTTCTCCCCGTATTGATTAAATTATTTACGACGATGCTTGAAATAGGCTGAAAACAGTTTCCACAAGGTGGAGGCGAAACCAAATACCCCCTGGCCCTACCTAGGTAGAGGCAGAAATTGGTTCAATCCTCACCTACGTGTTTTTTTGTGGGGGGGGATTTGTACTCCTGATCCTACGGCAGGAAAAAACCTCCTTCCGAATTTGAATTGGTCGAACCAAATAAACCAAAAATTGAACGTAAACGGCTCCTGGAATTCAGCAAAATGCAATTGATGAATAGTTCACAGTAAATTGAAGACAGGTTTCAATTTGGAGCTCATCATACTAAGCAAATATGTTTCTAAGAAAGAAAAGCTACACTGAAAGTTACACAAGTCTTCTCTCAACCTAATTGATCTAGAAAGAAAAAATATATTTATCCTGTACAATATCAAACCACTAGCACGGTTAACACAAAGGATTACACCATGAGATACTGGCCTAAATCACCAAAAAGTGTGCAAAGCACCAAAATGTTCACATATTAGAGTCGGAAAGATGAACTAAATCAAAAATACCTTCCGGTCATGGTAAAAGGCCGATGACACCAGTATTTTAAGATTCTTCACTCCGTTTGTACATCTCCAGATAGAATCAGAATCCTTCTTCTCTGCACAATAAATCTGTGAAGGCTAATTTTATTTATTCATGTGAGTCAACATCCTACTGATTAGAGCTTCCTTCTTTCCAGTAACAGGAAGCTTATGTGCAATTAGGTAGTATTTCAGCTCCGCCACTGTCAAATCTTTCAACTGCCACACAGAGGACAGAGCAAGAAATAGAGAGTAAGAGACAAGAAATGAGAAAAACTAAGATCATAAAGGATGTTTACACATGAAGTATAATCCAGTGCTTTATCATGAAAGAATACTATACTTGGGCTCTTCATTTTATAATTTTAACTCAAGTATCCGTGTCGGATCCTCTGTATATAGACATGGATATCGACATTTTGTTTTAGCAAAAATCATGAAAAAATTTCATAAAGAAGCCGACTTGTACCCTAGTCAAAGTTACATACAACAGGAGGTCTCAAAAGGGAAATGTACCTTTCCATTATCAGCAAGGTCTTCCCAGTCATAATTAGCACACTGTTGGACTGCCTTATCAGCAATAGCTTTGCGTTTTCCCGAAGCTTCCGTAACATTACTCTCTTCTCCTCCTTCATAGTTTTCCCCATAGACAGACATCTTAAACTCTTCTACTGCATTAACAATACTAGGCCTGTTGTGGATAATACAAAGCAAAATTCCATAAGTTATGAATCACGATAGACAAATAGTTATTAGGAGACTGTTCTCTTCCTACACCACGATAATAACATATAAGCCCAAAAATAAAGAAATAGAAGTACCTCTGTATATATTAAAACTTAAAATAAAATAAAAATTAAAGACACTTCCTCTTTAAGATTGGCAAAGAAAAGCTCAAGAAACCAAGATAGTGGTATAAGCTACAAAACAAGTTAGTTCAGCACGCTGCACGCTACCTATCCATGCCCTCTTCATCTGGAAGGGTTTCATCCCTGATTTCTGGTATTTCATCTTCTTCCAAAGCCAAGGCCTGTAGTACTGCATAGTACTTCTGCAAAGCTGCAATAATAATAATAATAATAATAATTATTATTATTATTATTATTATAATATAGTAATAGTAATAGTAGTAGTAGTAGTAGTAGTAGTAGTAGTAATAATAATAATATATTCTGAGGACCATTTACTTGGAAGCTAGAGCAGTAACAATTAGTACAATGAAAGAATATATAGGATAGCCAAGAAACAACAAATTTTCGTAGAAACAGCAAGCACATTATTGTCGATGAGATCTGATATTTGCACTAAGTAATGATGATCTGGGATGAAATACCAAAGTCCCAAGTTGTCAGCCAACTCATACCTGTGGTCTTCCTAACGAAAAAACCGAAACATTATTGGACTTCAAACCCTATGAACAATAATAAGAATGTGACAAGCACATTGAAGCCAAGTCCATTGGTATGTCCTTTAACGAACCGAAAAGTACTCACTACCATAAACTAAGTAGTCTTGTGATTAGGTGCCTCCAGGGGATGAGTAAAATTTGAGTCTACACTCTACATACTCTATTTGGTGTTCTCTAGAACTATTTCTTACTGTGGGAGCCCTAAGTGACCAGAATGTGCAACACCACTGGTCAGTGAAAGTTTTTTTCAAATAAGAACATGAGAAAATTAAAGAGATAAGGCCTGACAAGGTCCAGGTACTGATCAGGCCAGGCTGTCAGAATTCAAAAAAGACCCTTTTAGGCGACGAAGTATTACGGGAAACGAACTATTACCAGGATTAGAAAATTGGCATACTGAAAAATCTCTCAAATCTACACGTTTCAGAAGGGTGGCAGCCTTCTTGATTTCTTCGTCAGATGCCCGAGGGGTTGTGAAAGTAGCATCCATCTGAAGCTGCAAAAGTTTAAAAACATTTCCACGGATCAATTGAGCAGAATAATAAGGACTTGACTACAAATCTGCAAATAATGCTATGAAATAATTGCTTGCCTCTTCAGTGTTTCTTATATCATCACAATATGGTAGGTAAATCATATGCATTCCAGGAGGCTCAACCTGACCACCAGCACTAATTATCTCATCCTGCATTCAGCAAGATTAGCAAATCACACCAGAACTAATTGTTTTTCATTAAAACCATGTGTAACTACTCTGCCACTTAAAAATCTATTTCCAATGTCATGCAATAGTTTCTCCTGGAGATTACACCTCCCCCTGCAAAAAAAAAGTTTGCTAAAATGGACAAGGGAATTGAAATTCCAGAGACACGTGAATTTGAGTTGTATAGAACAAGAATTTCAAGATGATCTAAGAGACTAAGCATACATGTATTTCCATTGTATGAAATACGGCAGGATCACCTAAACAGGTTGAATCATAGTAAACTACTGCAGCGTTGTTCTGGGAGATGATAATGCTTATGATCTGATGAGATCTGCCACTCACTCTCTTCTCCATTTTTGTTTACAAGTGTAACGGAGAATGTGCACCGAGTTCATGCTGATATGATCCAGCTCAACATACTAGATATGTTTTTCAATAGAACAAACCCCTAAAGGGGTACATTAAGTTCCTGAAAAGACTTGACCATTATTTAAGAAAAAATCAAAGAAGGGCCAGAGTATTTCTAAGCTAGTAACAACTAACACAGATTTCCCTCTTGAATAGTGAATCCAGGTGAAATAGAATCTTCAGGTTAGGGTTTTAAACATGCTCACATATTTGCCAGGTAGATATATAGAAAGCACCTTTCTAAAGTTGTAACATTAATACAAATGAACAAAAACTTACTTGAGCAATGAGTGCAACCAACTGAGGATGTGTAGAACTTCCAAAAAATGCAACTGCAAAGCTGCATGGAGAAGACTAAGAATTGAAAAGCTATTCAAGCCAGAGACTGAAAGCTATAAAAGCTATTCTAAGATTCAGATGCTATGCACTAGGTTAATAGTTAATACACCACATAGCAGAAAGCTTAACAAGTTTTCTTCGCAAAAGCACAAAATTAGCCAGGGTATCCTCAAGTGAAGACCAACTGCTATATTTTCAAACTTGGAGTCTTAGACTGTGTGCTATTACATGATCCAACAGTAGCCACACCCAATAAAGTGAAGCCACACATCCACAAGAATAATTAGAAAGATTCCGGAATAATAATACTTAAACTTCCTAAAGAATATGATCAGGTAAGGAGAATCTAAAAAATATACGTGGTTGAATAATTGACCCTTAAGGTTGGCAACCCGCACACTTTGATTGGCTATTGACACATGACAATATTAGATTTAGGATAATTTCTTTATCATGAAAATTGGCAACTGTCAGAGTCTACCATACATTTTTTTAAATGTGCGCTGGCCTAGTCCCTTTTGACAAACAGAAGCACGAGAACAGAATTTCGATGAGACTTGAAAGGGGAAAAAAATATCTTCAGGGTCAAACCAGGGTATGAAAAGGGCCTCAGGCTCAAACCAAATTATGAAAAGACTTCTCCAACCCAGGAAATGTACCATCAGGTGCAAATTCCTTTACTTTCCTGACTGTTCCATACAAGACTACTGCATGATCAGTATGAATTTATGGCTCAGTAATAAAAGGATTACTAGGAGCTTAGTCATATGTGAAGCATCAACGAGTGGATGTGTTAAGATAAGGCCCATACCTGCTATAAGTTCCAAGGAATACTGATCAGCAGTCTGACACAAATTTTAGTATTCTTAAGGAAAAAGAAGAGACAAACTCATCAAAGCTAAGCCTAGCAGAATTACAGAAACAGAAAAATGTCTCATAAGTGTGCCTGAGACCTGAAGTCTCCTGATCCTGAAATACTCATGTGTAATATAGTAATTGAAAGCTTAAGAAATTAGTGCTCATCTTATGTGTAGCCTGTTGAACTGTATATAAATCAAACTTTCTTTCTTCTCCTATCAAGCTCTGATAAAGTCCTTGGTGGCAGATTATGACAGTTCTCTTAGTTAGCTTTTGTTTAGTAGCTTCATGTCATTCAAGCACACTCAAGTCTTTTGATACCCAAAATTAATCCAGTTTGAAATTGTCACAACAGGATCTTTATATCACAGCCACTGAGTCGACTTTGACTATACCACGAAGCTGCAGCAATGCCTTGTTCAGAGGAGAGTTAACCCCCGGTCAGTCAAGGTAACGGGATCTATTTCTAGTAAGGAAAGCGATGTTCTCTCTTCCCCGCTCCCTCTTTTTCTACATATGGGCAGAGCGCTGTATATAACCATTACAGGCACGTTCCCTTGTTGCCTACATAAAAAAGAGAGCTAAACTTATATTCGTACTTACTCTAATTCTATTTGTAAAACTAATCTTTTTGGCAAAATGCATAGCATACAGGTCTTTCACAAACAAAATTTATACTAGTCTTAAATAATTATAACTTAGGGGTACGTTCGGGCTAGGATGCACAGAGACGGATACGGGTACGGGTTCGGATTCGGGTACGGGGACGGAAAACGACAAGATTTTGAAATTTTAGGAATGGGTACGCGTACCCATACAGAATACGTATCGTATCGGGCACGGGTACGGGTACGAGTACGCTACCTAGAAGAAGTACCCGTGCTTCATAGCGTTCGGGTACATTTGGGACACCTTAGAATACGAAAAAAGGTAGCTGCATTAACTCAAGAAATATATGTAAAAACAAAAGCTGGCTATCCTAAAGATGACAAGTCTCCAAAATGTGGATTCATATCTTGTCTTAATCGAACATATTGGAAAGTTGTGACTAATGCACCTCAGTTAAGATTTGGCTGTATTGCTACATGTTGATTGCATAAAGATCAAAGAGTAGATCACTAACCGTCCAAGCCGCAACATAGATCTATGCAAAGCAACGAAGATCTTTGTGCTTCCAATCATTTCCTACAATGCAATGATGCATACCACAAAATTACTGATATCCTCACAGCATTCCAAAAAACAGGATCAGAAAATGACCAACAGAAAAAGAAAAATAAAAAAAAAAAACAATTACATGACCCAACAAATAAAGCCCTTTATTTTATTTTCATGATTCTGCTGGGATGTGCATAATTAGGGATGCAAACGACCTGAATTTGAACAAGTTCAAGCTAAGGTATATAAGGATTATAGGTGTTCGATCATGGCTCGACCTCAAACAAGCTTTCAAAATCTCTTGTTCAAGCTTAGATTTTAGCATAAACTGATACACTGGAAAAAAAGGGGGGTTCGCTAGATTATAAAATATGTTTAAATTTTGCGAACACGGCTCCCAAATGCTCGCTTTGATTACAAGCTCAAGCCTAAGCTCAAACGTGTTGTAGACAAGCTTATTTCGATAAACGAGTATTGAGAATTAATTGTTCCTAAAGATTGAAGCAGCAGTTCTAATCTCTACCAAAACCAACATGAATAACTAAGAATCCAAAATTATGCAATCCATATAAAGTACAGCCCAGCTCCCAAAAGTGCAAAGATCTTGAACTAAAAAGGAAAGCAACCACATTATTCAAAATGAAGTACAGCGATTTATTGATTTACTTCTTAAAATAACAAATTAATCCTAACATGGCCATGTATTCTATAATAAAAGCGCTGCAAGTAACAATTGTCACTCTATGACTTGCAAAACTAGCACAACATATCAATATAAACATATAATTGCTTCATTTCTTTCAAATTGCAACAATTTGACTTAACGCTATCAAATACACAACTTTGATCATTAAAAGAACAACAAAACAAAAAATTACAATATTAAAGTTACAACAATGGCAACAAAGGATAAAGTATGACAAAGCAAAGTAGTAAAGATCACTCATGAACATATACTGCATAGATAACAAGTTACCTCATCAGTAGGAAACAAAAACGTTGACGGCTTCAGATTATGATGATCCTTCAAGCAACTCAATGGCTTGAATCCTAGAAGACAAAGTTGTGTTATAGAGACTCTTTTAATCTGTGATATCTCCTCCATGGAAAACTTGGTTTCCCGACTGCAGGGTACGTTAATTCAAAACCTTCAATTAATATTGTGCTTCATAGAGTAATCTGAAAGGCTAAAGCGCAGAACAATAGTCAATGAGGTATGCACTTGTCAGCCCCAAACCTTTTAGAATCCAGAAATACTAAAATCTCTACACTAGTTAATTGGCTCAAAAACAAAACAACACATACTCAGATACGATTTTGTATTGACCTAACTTACCTTATATTAAAGAATATAGAATTGAAGTAAAAGGACCTAAAAGAAGTGTCATCTCCATAATATAAGCAGCCTAAAGTCAAAAATATAAAGCCCTTGAACTTACAGAGATCTTCAGGAGTTAAAGTACATCGCAAAGGAAGAAACATGATACAGAGCATAGAGGGCTCAAAGCAATTGACGACAGAGAAGCATCACATAAAAAGACTCATTTCCAAAACGTATTTGGAAAAGGTGGTGTTCAAAAAAAAGCATGTGGGTCCAACCTACCATAAATGCCATAAAAGAGAACTTTAAATCTTATGACCAAATTTAAGCCACCAAAAGTCAGTAATGCCTAAGTACCAGCTTCCACAATTAAAAATCTATTCATCCTTGAACCATCTTTTTTTATTTTCGGAAAGTTCCTTGAATCATCTTTTCAAGCTACAAACATATCTCCAACATTGCCTGATTGAATCCAGCAAAACCTTCCTCCCTTACCATTTCAGATACAATTATTTTCAACTCCATTTTCTATTAATTTTATTTGTAAATATCAAAAAAATTGTGTGATAAGCTCCATCAAGATAACAACAGCGTCTCCAAGTCCCAAGGCATATATCAAGGGCAAAATTGGCCTCAACACCCTGAACTATAGCTCGGGTGCACCCCACACCACCAACTATGACTAGTAGCTTAAACACCACCAACTACGGGGTGGGGTGCAGTCTGTACCATAAAAACCCACCGTCTTCGGCAACATTTTAGGCTTTCCGCCTCATTTAGGGTACAGAATTAACCCCACCCCATAGTTGGTGGTGTTTAGGCTTACTAGTCGTAGTTGGTGGTGTTGGGTGCACCCGAGCTATAGTTGAGGGTGTTGAGGCCAATTTTGCCTGTATCAAAAGAAAATATTCAGCTCTGCAGCAATAGAAGTATTATGAACCCAATTCTGGCCAAAAGGCATTAAACAGATGTGATATTAATCTAATTAAAAAGACCTACGGCAACCTAAAATGATAAACAATGCATCTAATATCAATGATATGTTAGGAGATAGATGTCTTCAGGTAAAAATTTAAAAAAAAAAAACAGTTGGCTGAAAGAAACTACTACCAAGCAGGATTATTATTAAAATATCAGTGAAGACTTACCCCCTGTAAGATATAAACAGCTTGGAAGCTTCTTGCATAAGTGTGCCGGTATCAGCACATATTAAGGACCTTTCTGTCTGCATGAAGTCAATGTAAAAAAAAAATAAAAAAATCTTTACTCAAAACACTGCAGATCCCTGAGCTTGTCCATCAGGCCAAGTTTTACCAAACAAGAATGCAATTTCCCTTATTACCAAAAAGAACATTCATAGTTTACATTCCACAACTTTTTTGAGGGTATGAGGATGACAATTGGACAACCTAAACTCCTAAAATTAAGACCTGTTTGGTCAAACTTGATAATTTATATTACAAAAAAAAAAGAACGGGAGAAAAGTTGATAAAATTTATTAAGTCAAAGAAGATACTACCTCCGTTCCTATTTAATCTACAATTTGGGGTATAGCCAAGGAAAAGGTGAAAAAGTAGGGGAGAGAGGAGACGAATTCTGAAAAGTAAAGAGCAAGAAGTACAAAATGTAACTAAAAAAATAGAGAGAGAAAAATGGTATAGTATACAATAACTTAGTGTATGTAATATATGTACATAGTGAATCAGCTAAGAATTGGCTAAAAGGGCCCTTTTAACTCAGTGGTAGAGTAACGCTATGGTAAGGCGTAAGTCATCGGTTCAAATCCGATAAGGGGCTTTTGAGGTGGGGGTTTTAAGTGGGTTAATTTATTTGGTGAGGAACCACATGGGGGACAAAAATGGGAAATATTAATTGGACATTTTACCTTATATAGATACAGTAACGTTGTAACTATTAAAAAGGAATGGCCCAAAAAGGAAAGTTTGTAGATTAAAAAGGAACGGAGGTAGTATATATTAAATAACACTGGAAATGGACCTAATCTTAGAAGTGAAAACAAGCCAAAAGTAATGTCTTCTTGTACTCTCCTTGCCTACTTTAACAGAACACATGCTCAATCAAACAAGGTAAATGTGTCATATCAATGAACTAACAATTCAAAGAAGATACTTATTTAAGAAGAATCTAATAGTTAACACTTAACTAATTGCAACTTGGAACGTGATGATCATGAATCCCAACTTCTCAGTAGTATTCACCGAAGGGAACAAATTTGCCGATGGAATTATCTTCTAGTGCTGCCATTTGGTTAGAAAGAGATCAATTCACATATCTTCTAAGATCCCCCTTTAGAGTGTTATTTCGGGTTAGGTTTTAATTTGGGGTTGAATTCACAATTGCGGTAACGGTCATGCATCGCAGAAGCGTACTTTCTTGTGATGTTTGACATTGAATGACTTTTGCCATATTGAAACCTTGCATCAGCCATGTATTGTCATTTGTCCATATCGGCTTTGTAACAGTCGTATTAGACAATATGTCATAGTCCTTTATGACTCAAGAAATGTTGATTTGGCATATCAGATTTCCAAGACCATAGTTGCACAAGGATAAAAAAAAAACTATTTAGCTTCCTCATAGGCTAGGGTGGCAGAAGCTCTTACGTTATAAATTTCAAATCCAAAAGAATCAGGTTTAGGGTAATAGTTGTTTACGTCAGGGCCAGAACCTCCTGCTGTATTAAGATGGTAGTAATTCAGTTTCCCCAAGTTCTGAATCCTCTTTCTTATCAAAGCTCAAGAGATTTTTTATGATGCTAGAATTCATTAATCAGATCTAACAGCATAAGAGTCCAGAAAAGTGTTCACAACAACACACTAGCTTTTGCAATCCTTGCCATATGCCTAAGAATACCCACATAGTGCATTGTAAATATCAACTTCAATACAAGACATTAAGAGAAATGGATAAGACTGCAGGTCACTTGCTTCTAAAAGGCCATTGAATGGAAGATTAAATAATTGATATTCAGTTATGCTACAGCCGAAAAACACAACAAAAACTACCTTGAGAGGCAGATTGGTCGTAGAATCCAGCCAAGTAATATTTCCTAGAAATCCAAAGCAAGGGACCATGTTATGGGCTACAATACATAGATTTATCTAACAGAGAATACTTGATGATTATGTTGATGGGAAAACCTGGGACAGTAGGACGAAGTAGAGCATATGCACTCATTTGTATAGATACACCATTTGCAATTGACAAAGTATATGTTCTATATCTGCGTTTCTTGAACATACGTTTTCTCAGCTGGTCTTTCATGTCTTGCAATCTGCATATTCATGATCAAATGAGAAATTATTACCTCCTCTGCGACACTTAAAGTAAAACAATGCATAAATAGAAGTTTAAGATGGCCAAAGCTCCCACAGTATATGCATGGAAGTAAACATGATCATTGACCGATGCCACTATTTCAGCAGACAATTGAGATGAAGAGAAGAAGAAAATGAACCTTCAATACATAAAGTTCATCAAAGATGGCATAAACAATTTTCAAGTCCCTTACTCTAATACTGAAAGAACCAATAAAATATCAAACCTCGCTACTGATGAGGGAACAAAATCAGCTAGAGCATCACCCTCCAATCCAAGCATGTCCTAAGCCAACAATGGTTTCCACGTCAAATTGTGAAACAAAAAAGCCAATGAACAAAGCAGAAGTCCTAGACATACAGCAAAGAAAAGGGACATGTTGAACTCCCTGTCAGGACTACTCAGAGGAAGGAGTTCGATAGAGATACCAAGATCTTGTGCATCCTAAAAAAAAAAAAACATATCATCATCAGAGCAACATCTCAGCTCAAAAAGATAGTTGCGCGAGAAATTTCCAAGATTCTTACTTTTGCTCGTTGCAACGTAGTTCTTGTCATGTCTAGCTTTGTGACTCCCTTCAATGTCCCAAATGGATCATCCTCATTTGTAAACAAAAGCATACGCTTGTCTACTATCTTTGCAGATCTAAATAAAAACCCTTTAATCACATTCTTAGGTCAAGTGAAAGAGGTTTTCACATACTGTTAAAAATTATAGCCCACAGCTTATCGTGGAAAGCATAAAGCAACTACAATTTCAAAATGTTCAGAAAATGACAGTACCCTTTGCGTAGGAGTGCTTGAGCAACCCAAAGGGCATTGTAGAGTGAATTCTCTCGCGATCCAGACACAATTCCATACTGGCTTCCAATCTTTTTCATGAACGATTCTGCATAGAACCAAAGACTGTGTAAAGCAACCTTGTTGACCAAACACGCCTTTAATTAACTAGACTTGGCGCTGATGACTTAAGAGCTATCTTCACATCCATCCATCCCATAAATTTTATTTCGTGACTGGCTGACTCTATTTCCTTTCTGTCAATTGGAGCCATGTCTTTCCACTTTCGCTTCCTCCCTCTCAATTCCCTCCCTGTGGACCTTTGTTGTTTCTTCTAAACATTGTCATGTAGTATCTAGCAGCAAAGTTTATGCGTTGATCTATGTTACTCAGACACGGATTGAGTGTCTACTCGGATACGGGTGTCCGAGTGTCCGACTCGGCTATTTTGTAGGAAAAAGTCAAGTTTTTAGTTTAAAATGAAGTATCCAAGTGAAGTGTCGTGTCGGACACGACACGACACGACACTCCGTTTTTGAGGTAAATGAAGGTGTCGGAGTAACATAGGCGTTGATAATTGCAAGGGGTTCGATGGCATCAAAGAACACATATTCTTTAAGAAATGAGTTAACTTTGACATTTGGGATAGTCCTAAACCTTTAAAACCAGCAAAAAAAAAGGTGAATGTCCCTTAAAAAATTCAGATGATAAACCATCTGCAAATAAAACTAAAAAAAGACTAGACATGCCCAAACTTACTTTAATTTAGATTATCAGCACTAGTATCTTATTACATTCTCCAATATATTTTGCCCATTTGACAACTCAAATCTTTCCTGTCAATGAAGTGCTATCAAGTGCCTCTTACAGGGAAAAAAATTCTTCCTCCTCATAATTGGGGTAGTGAAAGCATAGGAAACTAATCACTCAGTTTCTCCTCCTCTTCTCATGGGAAGTTACCAGAATTATCTCCATATTGTCAAATAAATTGCTTCTCATTCTAACTTCACAACAAGAAGATAACTCACACATAAGAGATGACTGGATAACATTACCTTAAGGCAAGAAAATCCACAAGCTACTAAACAGGCTTCCTCAGATGCATGCTCAAACAGAAGAACTAGTTGCTATTTCTTCACCAGCTATGTTTAAATTCTAACGATGATGATCATATTGAATACAGGACGAAGAAACAACTCTACTAAGTAATAGCATAGAAGATGACAATCCACGAAATGATTCATTACAACAGATTCGACAAAGCTACCCCAACTCCCATAAGAGGAAAGACCGATAGTGAGGAAAAGGCAAAACAAAAAGAAATAATTTCATCGGTTTAATTATCATCCCAAAAGGCATTAAACTGAAGGCCTAAATAAATTATAAGAGCTAAAACTCTTCCTGGCACGAATCACCTGCAAAATCCAATAGCCTATAAACATTAACTTACACAAAAAATGCAATAAACAAATCAATCTAGATGCCAAAGTTGGGTAACAAGAAATAAGATTCTTCAGACCTAGTCCATTGAGTCTGATGTAAAAGTACAGAACTATTTTCTACAATTGATTCTCCTCTCATTCTTTTTGGTTTGCTTTAAAGTGTAAGTAAAGAAAAAGTGGAGTTAACAGGTATAAACGCAAAAGGCTATCATTAGAATAATGCATTTCAAATTGAACGGAGGATTTGAAGAGCCTACCCTCAATTTGATCAAATTCTTTTATTAGCCTGGCTGTTAGCCTGTCCAGACCATCTTCCACAGCAACACTGAATACAAAAACGCCATTCAGATCCTGCAAATTCTTCTTTTCTCGCTGCAAACAATAGAATTTAAAATTAATTTAGAAAATTCCACTGTATAATAAAGCCATAACTCATATTGAAACACACAGAGCACATTCTATTCTTGCTACATACATGGAGTTATACATTCCCTATAAGACTTAACCATCAAGATTTCACACAATTGTGATCATAGAACACATAACATATGATCATAACGACTGTCCTCTGAACAATAATGTAAAAAAGGTTCCCAAACACTTCATGTTACAGCAGCTCTGATATAATTCTTCCCTCTAGAATCTAGATACATAGTACATAACACAAAAAGAGAGAGAATTTTCTGCTACAAAGGCTACAAAATTCTAATACACAAAATGGTCTAAATGCTTAGAGAATCCCTTATCCCCTATAAGTTCTCCATTTCTCCTAACTCTTCCCATGAGTTGCAGGCTAAGGATGCTGTTGCAGATACAAGGCAACAGCATGCTCTTATCAGTGACGGTTAGGATTGCAAGGAACAATACGAGTCATATTATTAGTTTCAACAGAGAAACCTGCAACAATACACAGGAACAATTCTCAGTCTATTTTGGTAGGTTTATCCAGTCAATAATAAGTTGAAAATAAGGGTGGCCTTAAAAACGGCAGCCCATGAGTACTTGTTACTCAGGACTTGAGTACTTGTGGCAAACACAAGTATGTGTCCAAGTGTCCAAATGGACTAATATATGATACTTTCCCATAATTTTTGCGAAATGTCGAAGCATCCACAAGTCCTTACCCATATCAGGGTATCAAGGATCATACTTCAGGAAAAATGAAATGTTTGATCAACATAGAGCTTAACTTGCTTTGTGAATGAGCCGAGTTAGAACTCATTATTATAGTTTGGGTTTTAAACAAGCCAACAGAATCTAGCTTGTGGACTCATCCGCTCATGGATAAGTGAAAAAGGTCCGTGTTTTCGAAATTTTAATGAGTTTTTATTAGATATCCCAACCCACGGACCTAAACTTCCCACATAATAACAAAGATAAGGTAGTTCTTAGCACATCCTGCCAGAGCCAAACACTGCAATAGAGATGACTAGCAGCATCAACAAGATGTTCTTGTGTT
The DNA here is from genome assembly GCA_947646795.1 of Beta lomatogona. Taxonomy (NCBI): domain Eukaryota; kingdom Viridiplantae; phylum Streptophyta; class Magnoliopsida; order Caryophyllales; family Amaranthaceae; genus Beta; species Beta lomatogona. The sequence continues at coordinate 9,592,310 of CANSNZ010000063.1, read as the reverse complement.
TATTGCTTGAACATTGTCTATCAAACCAAACTCAAGCTTTAACTCATTCCAAATCTAATACTCAAGCCAAGCTTGGGCTGCCCAATGAAAATCCAAGACAAGCGGGAGCTGAAGTTGAAGTTAGGCTGAGCCATGTCGGAGTTTGGCTCGGCTCAGCTCGTTCCCCCCTCCCCCTAGTTGCAAAGGAATTATGGAGGCAAGCATTTTTCACTTCAATTAAGTCATATGAGTTAGACATGTGCAGACTGCAGACGCTGCATTTCAGGACAGGATAAGGTGAAGCATAAAATCTTAATAAACAAACTATCAAGAAGAGTCCTGCCACGGCATAAATTATATAACAAGGTAACATAAACTTGTGGTAGAAATTCAAGTCAACAGATCTCACTAAGTATTAGAGAATGTCTTACAGTGTTGAAAAAGCATATTGCAATCTCGTCATACGAGCTATTAATAATACGATTCTTCAAGGACTCGGAGATACAGCTGACAGCCATTTGAAAATGAGTCTGAGCAATTTGATCTTCCTGCAAAAAAAAATTGTTGTCATGCCCAAAAAAACCAAATCCTAAACAGTATGGCTGGTTTTGTCTACATTCTACAGATAAAATTACACTCAGTCGTGCACAGTACATACGAAGAATAAAGCAATGCAGACTGTCAGACACTGTCAATAACATCATGCTCTACAGTGGTTAGAAATATATCCACACTTTGTTATTAGAAAATAAACACTTTCTTAGTCTCAAAATGTATGTCACTCTTATTATTTTAGGCCATCCACTCGCACTTTACTAGATACGAAGTACCTTATTCTTTGTATCAAAGGTTTTCTTAAAACATAATACTCACAATTCTTTTTGAAGTAAAATCTAGACTAGAAAGAAACATGGATGGAGTGAAAGTGTTAGTGTGAGGGAAAGGGTCATGGAGAAGGCCAATGAATACTCACATACATGGGAGAAATTCAAGAAGATAAAACCCGCAATACTCATCATAAATTAAAAAAACAACCAAGGAGAAATTTTTTACTTAGCGCCATGACACAAATTGATCATCAATCATGTTAGATATTTCATAAACCTTATGTGTTTTGGTCAACCCTTAAAAAGCGCTAAATAACCTCCAAAGTACTAATGCATGACACCAAACCCAAACAATTGAACAAGTATCTCAAGGTTCTAGATAAATAATAAGTTTCCATTGAGTCCTTCCGCTTATCTATCCGACAAAGAAAAGTCTCCTTATTTCTATTTGGCAAGATCACTACCCACATTGGTAAAATTCTTCCAAGGGTAGTAGTGTAGTACCCAAGAGCCACCTATTCTCCGGCTCTCTAATTCTTGTAAACCCACATTCCTTCACCAATCACCACACACCTAAGAATTCACCCACCCGAAAAAAGTCTCGACTTCACACTATGTCAGTACATTGTATACTTCTCGTTAACATATAGGAAAGAACTTCCAAACTACTAATGCTTGTTCAGAATTGACACTAGAACGCTCCAATCCTCAAAACCCCTAAAAAAATCAAACTGTACATGCATCAATGTCCAATACATCTAGACGACTCGACTCCATATACTATGATAGCATAAGCTTCACTTTCTAACATAAAATATAATTCATAAAATAAAAAATAGACTATCACAAATAACCTGCAATTTCATACATCCTCCATTTTTTAACACTCGCAACTTTCCCATTTAAAGAAGTTCTCTATAAATTCTAGTAACATTGTCAATTTTGGCAATATATTCTCTCTTTCTCTCTCCTAGCACATGGGGATTGTTTTTTTTATCTCTTTCTATATTTCTCCTCTCCTCGTCCCTATGCACATTTCAACGTTGCGAGTATTAAAACACGAACGACTAAGTATTTTGTAGAAAGTATGAAGAGACTTACACCAGGGCAAGTAGTATTGAACATTTTGGGGGAAGCATCAACAATGTACACCACATACTCCTTGCTCGAATCTCTCTCCTACAATTATAAATTACAAAATAGAAAATTTAATATCATCATCTTCAAATGAAATATAAGTTCAAATAATCGAAAGTTCATACATTGTATTTAAATTTTTTAAGAAAAGAGGTGAATTATAGAAGACCTGAAGATTATTAGACTGAGAATCGTCATCATCGTCGCGGAAAATATCATCTGGGTTTATCTCCATCGTGAACTATTGACTCAATTAGCTGGTGCAATCCAATTTCAAAACTCAGAGAAGAATTTAAACCCAGAAAGAGAAAAATTAAGGGTTCTTACTTTTGAGTTTTGAGGGAGGTGAATAGAAAGTGAAGGAAGTTTGTGGAAGACTGCCAAAGGTACTTTCTATAAAAGAGCCCAAGGGCCAAAGCGTATGTAGCAAGACTGAAATTATGATAACTAATTTGTTTATTTACCAAAATTTATGTAAGTAATTTTTGAAAATTCTAAAAATAATTAAAAAATACATTACCAAAACAAAAAATTTACTCCCAATTGACTTTTTACGTTGTAAAAAAAAAAATTTGACCCAGGTTTTTTTACCCATTTTTTCTCTCATCCCTCTTCCCTACTGTTCGATCCCTCTTTCACCCTCCCGTTCGATCCCCCTTTCGTCTTCTTGGCCCCTCCACCCTCCCTCTTCTTCCTCCTTTCACCGTTTTTACCCACTCTTCCACCTTCTCCCTTAATTTGATTTACCAATATTCTTAGTGGTTATTTAATATACAGGAAACTATGTAAGCAATAAAAATTCCCATGATTTTTTTAAATTGGGTTATTGTTTGGTTGACCGAAAGTGGGAAAAATTGAGGCAATGAAAATTCCTAGGAAATTGAAAAATGGAGGCAATGAAAATTCCTGGGTAATTTATTCACCTAACTCCCTTTTGGTCATTCAAAATTCTCACATCAATACATGGGAATTACAAATTCCTTGATCTCAACCAAATACATTAGTTAATTCCTAGGAATTACAAAAGGGAAATAACTTCCTAGGAAATGGAACTTTCCATGGGAATTAAATTCCCATGTATACCAAACAACCACTTTAGTTCATTGAGTTTTTACCTCCATTGTTGAATTTGACCCAAACATTGAGATTTTATGAAGCAAAGTGAAATTGGGAAAGAGACATGGAAATCGACCTAAATTCTTCACCCGTAGATGAAATTGATGTAAGTTTACTTGAATATTTCACACGAATTTATAATTTTCAATCTTCATTTGTGCGTTTGAGTAAGATTAAGCTTGCAATTTATGAATATTTTCCCCAAAAAAACTTGGGTTTTAGGGAAAATAAAATTAAGACGTGGTTGAGATAATTGCTCTAAATCAACGGATTTTACACTTTTATTGGACAATTTGTGCTTACATTTGATGAGTAGTTTTTACTTTAGCTTAGGAATTAAATGAAAAGAAATAGTAAAATTCGAGACTTCTCATTGTAGTCTCCATGCCAGGTTGAGCTGAAATTTTGTATAAGTTACTGCAGGGTTTAAGTAATACTAAAGCTATTTCAGCCATGACCTAAAATAACCACTGTATATGTTAGGCAATGACCTAATTAGATTAGGGTATTAATAAACAATTGAAGTCATCAACTAACCCACTATAGAGTATTACCTAAAATAATAATTAGCTTGGGCACTGATCTTATATTACTTGGCTATAACATGAATGATTGGGAAATTATATGCTTAACATGTGGGTTATTGATAACCTAATACATGCGATTTTATGTGGTTTATGTGAGAATATGTAATCGGGGTAAGAGATTGCATCTAATATTGTTTTGACAAAATTCATCGACAAGTGGGTAAAGAAAAGGGTATATTGCATATAACGCATTTGTTTTAATTGAATTACTTTAGTGGTATGAAAGGTTTATTGATAGAATGTTCATGTGAATAGCGGATTGAAATTGTAGATTAATCTGTCAAAACAATCGTCTCAAAGGTGGATGATATTATTCTAAAAAGGTGGCTCACATTGAGGTTGCACTAGAGAAACTAATTTAAAGCCTATACTACATCCATAAGATATGGAAAGGGCACGTGAGAATGATGATGGCACCACCAATAGATCACAAGGTAATGATGGGGGGAGGGAAGGGGAAGGAATCTTCAGCAATGTCCCAATTATCCCCACTGAACCAGAAACGGAGGGAGATAAGATGTGCTCTCTATTTCTATCTCCTTTACTAAGTGATAAGTTGAAATGTTCAAAGCGTAAATTGGATGTTGACAATGATGATGAGACTATTGTGCCTAGTGTGAAAGTTTGATCACCGTTTCGTACGAAAGATATTCGCTTTATTCGCCCCGAACCTCTTTTTGGTTAGGAAACCCTTCGAGACATGCCTATATTAAAGTTGACGCCAAAAAAGCCAAGACAACAAATAAAATATGGTTTAGCAAGTGTTTCGGACACACCTTTAGAGAAGGTGACCCCGAAGAAGAGCACCACAAAAGTGAATGTTATAAAGAAAGATGAACTCACACCTCCGAGATGCCAAGAAAACCAATCAGCCGAAAAAATTCAACCAAAAAAAGTCTGGGTGGATGAAGAAAACATCATGAGCAGTGTATGAATAGACTTTTTTTCTAATTTGTTCAAATTTTTCCTTACAGACACTAGTACACTATAAATTCCTTTTGGCAATGACCAAATTTGTCTTTGGTCATTACCATATGTTGATATATTCTTATTTGTTCTTGTATTGTGATTGTGTGATGGGTTTGATGACCCAAAATTTTAAGGCCATTATTTTGAGGTCGGAGTTATAACAAGTAAACAAATGAGTTGGATACTCACATACTCTTAATCGAGATCATTATTTTAAGGCCGGAGTTGTATTTGGTCATTGGCTTATATGTTGATTGTGAATGTTACTAACATCTTCCCGTTTATGGAATAGATGCCTAGCTAGATGTATGTTTACTAACTTCACTTCAAGTTATTTTATTTTTTAGGAAAATTGTTTTAAATAAGTCAACCTTTGCGCGGTCTTCCCATTTTAAGTCTACCTTTTGATTATCCCTGATTGAGTTAGGCTTGTATGTCTGTTTTCTTCTATTGAGTTTTAACCTGTTTGTGACTTGTTTAGTAGGTTACTTATGATTGTCCCTTCTTCTAAAACAGGCGAGGGTGGGGGTGGGACATTGTAACACGTATCATAAGTAACCTATTAAACAAGTCACAAATAGGTTAAAACTCAATAGAAGAAAACAGACATACAAGTCTAACTCAATCAGGGATAATCAAAACACTAATGGAAAAAAGCCCATCTGATGCGGTCAAAACCGGGCTTACTGATGCGGTTTTGGTCCGCATCAGATGGGCCCGCATCAGCTAACCAAAAAATCTGATGCGGTTAAAAACCGCATCAGTATAGTGGAATCTGATGCGGTTTTCCACAATGACCGCATCAGATTGTGAGTGCGGTGAAAAATAATAAAAAAACGCGCGCTGCCAAAACTAAACCAAAACGAAATCAATCCATAGGCCAAAATATGTAGAGAAATCTAAATATATAAAATTAGTAAATAACGAAACTATAAATTAAAGATTATGTGATTTACATAAATCACCAAAACAAAAATTAACAGAAAATGACAACTAAATTACATTATAATTACAAAAAAAAAAACAATAAAAATACAAACAAAATTCCAAAATAATTACAAAAACCAACACCAACTAAACGAAACAAAAACTAAAGGAATTAAAAATAAATCTGAATATTCAAGTATTACAAAATCCAGAAATTAAAAGATGAAAAAAGTAACTTTTTTTTGTTCGAAATACAGAAATTAAATGCTCATCTGCATTTTTTCTTCGAAATCCTCATCTGAGTTTTGACGGCTTCGAGCAATCAAAATCCTCATCCGCATATGAGTTTCGACGGATTCGAGTAATCGAAATCCTTATCTGCATGTTTTTTCTTCGAAATCCCAACCATTTTGAACTGGGTCGCGAGTTTTGACGGCGGCAAACAAACCCTAAGTCATGTCGAATGAAGGCGGCGACGACGACAAAAGTTGGTGGTTGGTTGGTGGTGATTGTCGTGTGTGGTGTGTGTCGGTGAAAGGGCGAGGAGAGATAGTGAGGTTTAGGTGAGGAGCGAGAAGACGGGGAGGTGAGGAGAGAGAAGATGGGGAGGTGAGAGAGAGAAGATGGGGGCTGGTGAGAGAGGGGGGGTAATGGTGTGAATTTGTTTTAGGGTTAGGTTTTATTAGGAAGATGGGCCAGCGATTTTGCCACATCAATTGGGCCAGCGCGCGGTTTTTAAAAAAAGTAAGAAATCTGATGCGGTCCACCAAACCGCATCAGGTTAAGGAAAAACCGCATCAGATTTTAAATCAGATGCGATTTTTTTTGGGCAGCATCATATTTTGTTTGCCCAAATTCCCTCCCATTTTTTGGTTGATTTTTGGATGCGGTTTTACAAAAACCGCATCTGATACTAAGTGACATATAAGGTTTTTTCCACTAGTGAAAGGTAGACTTAAAATGGGAAGACCGCGCAAAGGTTGACTTATTTAAAACATTTTTTCCTATTTTTTATTTGTATCCATTATGGTAGGCAAAAAGATCAATACCAAAAAAGGTTAAGAAGTCGGAAGAAGGTGGGAGTAACACGGAAGACTCATCGGTTTGTTTAGTATGCAAACTAATATTGTCCAATAAACCATGCCTCAAATTGTAGGAAAATGTTTAAAAAACAGTTGGGCAACAACTTGGCTTACTTAGTAAGACCCTTTATAAAAATGGTATGTGCGAGAGGAATGAAGTTTTTGTGGATCAGTCATTAACCACTAATCGTGGTAGGTAGCTTCCATTATTAGAAGAGTACTCACCTTCTTTGCACCAGATTGAAAAAAAAATATTTGCAAGAATATATTGAAAGGTGTAGACGTGTGTTTATTTCGCATACGCGAGATGAGCGTGTATTAGATTTGACTACCCCATTGTAAAGGTTTTTGTATGGAAAACGTTTTAAAGTCACCAACAAGTCTTTAAAGGAAGACTCATAAACCTAATTGGATATTGGGAAATCATAGGGACAAATTAGGGACTTATCCAATGTAGATTTTCCCGTCCTGACTCCATATATGGTCAAAATGAACAAAAGATTGAGTTCGGGGGGAGGGTACGATTGCTTTGGCCTCTACTAAATATCGATTCATGTCAATTTTTATGCGAGATGAATAACCAAATAATGTTTTAAGCACCCTAAAAATATTTAGTCTAGGTTGTTTCAGAAAACACATAAAAAGACTATTTTTTAGTGATATGTTATTAGGCAATCAAAATTACAGTGAACCTAATAGGTTGTTCAAATTAATTTGATTAATGTTAGAACAACTCTTTAGGTCTTGATTAACAATAATAACATGTGGGTGATAAAAGTCATGCATAGAACAATCATATAATATGTTAGAACAATCAGGAAAACATATAATGATGTATAAAAATAAATAAAAAGAAGAAGGAAGGATTAGAATATACAGTGGAACGATTTTAGAGCATGCCCATTGGATGATCTACAACCTAGATCATGAGGAGAGAAGGAGAAAGATATAATAAAAAATTAGGAAAGAGAAAAAAGGAGGAGAGAGAGTGGGATGATCAGATCGTTGCAACGATGATCGAAGGCGGATTGAAGCAAAAAGAAGTGGAGGAAAAACTGGAAAAACAAAGTCTATTGACACATGTAAGGTTGAGAGTGAAACAATTATGTGATGGGCCCCATGCTGCTGACATTTTCAGCCATCCAAAGGTTAATATTACACCAATCCAACGGTTCAAATTTGATCAAAATTTTGTAATGTTCCAAATCTTTGCAATAGTTTTTTTGAGTTGCTAATTTTTTTTTCAAAATAAAAAATACACCAATGGCTATATTTTTTTTGTCTATAAATGGAGACCAATATTGAGTTACTTCTACATATCTCATATTTCATTTAATTTTCTTACTAAAAGTTTTTTTTTTTTCCACATTTATCCAATCTCACAAAAATATATTTTCTTATAGAGATAAAATTGAGGAGAGAGAATATATAGTGAGGTATGGTAAAATGTAGGAAAGGAAATGTGATGATCTAGGATTGTAGATCATCCATTGGGGTAAACAAATGATGGTAAAATCAATTGTGGATCATGAATGAGGTGGAAGAGTGAGAAATTAATAAAGTAATTGATAATCCCAAATTTGGGATCATCCATTGTACATGCTCTTATACCAAATATCTACATCGTAAAATAAATGGTTAGTAACTTCAATATAAAAATAGGAATTTATTCAAGAACCCTCATGATTATACCGTGGCTTTGGTATGCGAGATTGACAACCTTTGGAACGAGCAATCGTGAAGCCTGAAAGTATGAATGTCTGGAAGTTTTTGAATGTATATATGAAATTATGTGTTTGTATGTATGAAAGTATGAGTTTTTGTAGGGAGATTTTGTAGAGAGGTTCGTAGATATATTCGTAGAGTTCGAAGTGTTTAAGTGTGCAAAACCGTCCTTGAATTCGCAAAATCGAAGCCTATTTATAGGGAAAACGAATATGCGCTTCACACGCAGTCTAACGTGTCAAGCGCAAATCCACATGTCAGGCGCAGATTGGCGCGCCTAACGCGGCATACCCGGTAGAAAGCGTACATGTGGTACGCGCTTTGAAAAAGATAAGAAAGAAAAGATTCGTCTCACACAAAGAAGGGCGCTTGGCGCAGGACTCTGTATGACACACAAGTCTACGTGGCATGACACGTGCGTTCGGCACACTGCTTTGTGCTAGGCGCACGCTTACGTGGCAGGACACGTGCGCTCATCGCACCACCTTACTTTTAACACTTTTTGACAGTTTTTTTTTATAAAAACGCGTTTTAAATATTTTTTTTAGCTTTTAACTCCGGAAATCTGATTTTACGGGATAAAATCCGATTTTAATTGTAAAAATATCTTTGAAAATATTTATTTTATTTAACATAAACAATTACTCCTTAATACAATTAATTATTTATTTTATTTTATTAAACAATTAATTGTGCTTTTTCAAAGAGTCAAAATACAATTAATTATCATGAATAATTAATCTATATTATATAAGTGAAGGGGGAGGAAGATGGTGTCCCCTTCTAAAAAGTCAGATATACCCTTAATGAATTTAAATTGTTATATATATTAAATAATCTTTTCTTCTTCCTACTTGCCATATATATTAAACAAGTCAACAATGGAATTGAATTTGAAATTTTAATTAAATATTAAATTAAGGAGAATAATTTCATCTTATTACATATGTGTGAAAAACTCTAATCAAAAATTAATTTGACAATTTGATTGACACAATCAGAAGAAAAAATAATAACTTGAATTTCACACTAATAATATATTGATAATTTTTTAAAACCTAAATGTTGATTATCTTTCGGTAATCTCTATTATATAAACCAAACTCTTCCACTTTATTAATATTCAACGATTGAACTTGATACACAAATTCTTTCTCTTTATTAGAGCACAAGCTTTCTTCTGCTTTATATTTCTTTCTCTCAATACTATATTTGAATAATGATTAACAAATAAGTAAAAAAAACCAACGAAACATTAATTTAAGATCAGAATAACATATTAAAAAGCTAAAAAAAATTATATATATCTATTAGGACCAATTTTTTTGTAATATTAATGAATAACTAATTGAGAAGAAAAACGTTGATATGAGACGTACGCATAGCGTGCAAAAAATGCTAGTTGGGCTTTAAAATAGGACTTTAACACTTTTTGAAATAGTTTTGAAATGACTTTTAGGACTGCTCTCCCCTTGGGTCGGACCAATTAAGACTGCGGTATGTTTCATCATCGAATCCTTAAATGAGGAGACACGATTATGTGTCTACAAAACCCCCCACTTTGACTAAGGTTCAGGAAACTGAAAGTCAAAGTATACGGTGTCGGGACGGAGAACGATTCTAAACGCTCTGCAGTTTAGAACTGATATCTATACGTCGGTCTCTGCAAAACAAAGTTAGTATGTAGGACAATAACTACAAGCAATCTGATTACCTGCAGAAGAAGATGTTAGCATATAGGTGTTGTAATACCCAATATTGTTGAGAATTTATTTAAATATTTATATTCTGAAATAAATATTTTTAAGCAAAGGGTATTTTAATATTTTCACTCGTTTTTAAATTATTTTGGTGGGAATATAGCCCCAAACTTGATTTGTCAAACTTTTGGGATTTAATCCTAGTCAAAATTTTATTAAATAAGGTTTCAAAAAAAAAGTTTGAAATTTAATTTTGGAGAATTTTTTTTTGAGCCGTTTTTGGCCGGCCACCTATAGTAGTAAAGGGGGGTGTTTTGTTTTCCCAAAACTTCCAAATTTATGATGGAGGTTACAAATCTTGGTTTAATCTCCTAATTTATGGTGAAGGTTACAAACTATTTAATTTTGGAAATTAAGTATTACATATTCTACTCCTGTAAATACCCCGTACCTTAAGCCATCTTTTTCACACGAAAACTTTGAAGAATATATACTCTTTTTTACTTCAAGGTTCTTCCTTCTCTTGTTAATCTATTTTAGCTTTACATTTCTTATTCAAGTTCCAATTTTCTTTGGGTTAAGAAAAAGATTTTCTTGTTTCTTACTCAAAAAAATATTATGCTCATGATAGGTTATTCATGTTTAAATTCATGATTAAGTTCATGTGATAAGTTACTTATTAGATCTTTATATTATTGGTTGGTTAGGAGATCGTTCAAGATCAAGAGTAAGTGAAGATACTAGTATACTCTTTGTGCAAGATCAAGGTACGTTATGTAGCTAGATCTTTTAAAATGTGGTTTTATGTGTTAAAGTTGTTTATTGATTTAATGGTTGAATGGATTGAAAATTTTAGTTTAAAATGGTTACAACATTTTTTTGTTCACTTTTGGAAATAAAAAGAAGGAATGATTTTATCAATCATTTTATATGAAAAGTTTTGTTATTCTTTTTGAAAATTTAAATTACAGTTGGTCTTGTAAGAGACCGCCTACTTTTAATTTAAAATTAGGCACGGCCCAAACCCAATATTAAGAAGAGAACATGCCACCTTTTTTTAATATAGTGACTAGTTTAATCTATTTAGGGACTAGTTTAATCTATTTCGTGACCAATTTAGCCTATTCAATGATGAAATTCTTTAACCCATTCAGTGACTAGTTTACTCCCATTAGTGACTAGTTTAATCCGTTCGGTAAGACTGTCGGGTTATATTTTGAAATTGATTGTTGTAGTGCGAGAATCAAGAAAACTACGGGAGGAGAAGAGGAGGGATGACTAGGATGGTGTTGGGTTAGAGTGAAATGGAATGAGCTTGTTAGAAAAATTCAGTCTTGGGTTCGTCTAATTTTATGTTAATATTAGACGCCTATTATAATAATTTGTGTTTAAATTATTATTACAAGGAATGGTTTGATTGGTTTTTATGAACTTTGAATGTTCAAAAAGTTGTTTATGAGAAAAGGAGATTTATTCATGACTTACAAGTCATATTATTATTACCGCTTGATTAATTTCAAGAAGGGTTCATGCTTCTAAGTTCACTTGTTGGCAATTATTGTTACCCCTTGATATCGATCCATGATGGGATGACTAGCTTTGGGGGGGGTGCACACTTAGGGAAAGGAAGGGGGAGATAAGAAGAGGAATTGTTTTCAATGTTATTGTTAATCCAAGTTATTTGGAAATAGTTTGTTCTTAAAGGTTATTTTTTATTTATTATTAAAGTGTTGGAAAGAGTTTATTCTTAAAAAATTAATTCTTGAATTATTGGTGATGGAGTTTTCGAAATATAAATTGTTACGAACTAGCAAATGTGTTACTTATCTAGCTATTACATTTCATACTCAGTTTTATACTGACACATATTTCCTTTTTCCTATTTGGCTTTGCCCTGTTTACCTTTTTGGTAAGCAGTTTTGCAGGTGAATTTTTGGATGTGTATGGGAGCATACTAGGAAGGGGATCTTCACCTAGATTAGGGTGTTTTATTTATTTTGAGTATTGAGACAATATTTACTTTTAATAATAAAGAGTTGTTATTATTCTGGTTAAAATCTTACGCTGCAAGTTATTTGGTTAGTTAGTAGTTGGTTGCCGAAAGCGTGTTAGTCACGTGGCGGTAATACTCCTAAATTACTCAAATATTATTTATTAAATTATTCATTTTAAAGTGAGTAATTTGGGGGTTTTAAATGTGCAAACAACTCAGATAAAGCACATAATAATGATGCAATAATGCAAACTTAGACTCTCTAAGGATGCATGAAACGCTAGGTAAGGATTAAGGTTATGCAAAGCTAAGATGACACGTCATGCAAGGTCAGGGTTATGCAAGACTAGGATGTATGCAATGCAAGGTCAGGGTTTTGCAAGGCTAGAAGATCTAGATATGTAAAATGATAGAATGATTAGAAATAGATTGAAAGATTTTCAAAAATTGTTTTTAGCAAATAATCGGGGTCCGTAAACGAGATCTGCAGATTACAACTTTTCGGGAGTTTGATTTGATTTAGAGGAACCACCACATATATAGGAAGCCCCCACTTTGGGTGAGCTTGTCTTGAATTAGGCACTATGAGCCTTGTACTTGATCTTGTATTGAAATGTAGTTGATCTGTCTCGAGCGTTCAGAGTTTTTACTAGGGATTCTTCATTAGGAAGTTGATTAGGCAAAGTCAGATATCGCCAGAGACCATGGAATTGTTGGAGAGTCCTTCAGGGAAAAGGAGAGTTTGGATTTTAAAAAATAAAAGTTTAAATTTATGACTTAAATAATTGATGCTGGGAAAAGGCTATGACGAGGCAAGGTTCAGACTTGAGTCTATGTCGGGATCTAGAAAGAGTATGCTTCTGAATTCTAGAAAGTCAAGTCATTAGACCATGACTAATTTGTTTCATTGAAGTGGTTGGACCTCAAGATGAGGATTCCTACGTATCCTTACGGAATTAGACCATTCGTAGTTCTCGATCTGATTTTTTTTTTGTTATTATTTTTTTATTCCCCTGACTTTTGCCTAGGCCGCACTTTTGGGTTTTCAACCTTGCAGGCTTGGACATACTCTGAAGAAGGAGTTAGGGTTGATGAAAAGTTGAAAGGTTTAATGCTTGATAAAGGTTTAATTGGTTTGGAATAAGGTAAGGATCATGGATTTGGATTATACGTGCTAAGGTTTTAATGGATTGAAGGATTTGAATGAGGGGTTGAACTTGTGTGCAAGCTCCCTAGCATGACTTTTTATTTTTATTATTATTTTTGAAACGGGATAGCACGAGCATATTATTATAATAAGTCAATTTCCGCCAAAGCAATGATGCTTTGGGGAAAAGATCCAATACACACTAGCTCAACATTACCTCTGGTATATAGTCTAGCAACCATATGAGCTACAGTGTTACAATCCCTTTTAACATTAGAAAAGGTACAATAATCAAATAGGCAACTATCCTTCCGAATATCCTCAAAAACAAGAAAAAAAGGAGAAGACCCTTTAGACATATTCTTCACAGCATTTATAGTCACCATAGCATCACTCTCCATCATAACCTTCGTGTAACCAAGCCTCTTCGCAATTAGCAAGCCATATTTCACCTCATGAGCTTCAACTATGGCCGGAGAAGTCACACTAATCTTCTTTGTTGCAGTAACTAGAAGTCGCCCCATCCAGTCACGAATAACCACGCCTAGGCCAACCCTTTCTCCCTCCACAATGTAAGCATCTGTATTGATCTTAAACATCCCTTCTCCTGGGCGATTCCATGAACAGCAAACCGGGCCAACAACCATAGTAATGGGTGGATTAGAGATGACTCTTTTGGCGTAGCTTCAATACTCCTCTACATTCCTAATGAAACTCGCAGCCACTGAAACATAATCAAGCCTAACCTGTTCGAAAAACAATTTGTTTCGGCAAAACCACGTAGCCCACAGCAAAGCTGCGATGTGGCGTAAAACCTCGATATCAACCTTGTTTGATAACCACACGCATCTATCAACAAATGAGGAAGAAGGAGCATTAGTCACCTCACTTGCGAATTCACTCTGAGCCCATATCTCTTTGGTAGATGTACATTCCCACAAAGCATGGATTATCGTCTCGTTTTCAGCACCACAAATGGGACACGTAGCACATTGAGATATGTGACGATGTAGGAGTCGTTCTTTCACCGCAAGACTTCCTTTACATGCCCTCCACAAGAAATGTTGCAACTTGGGTTGAACGTCCATTCTCCATATTCCACGCCAAGTCACCTCATCATTTGTTGCCTCATCAACAGCTAGAGAACCCAATTTTGCGAGCCAATAGCCTGATTTAACGGTATAGATACCATCTGTGGCTTGTCTCCAATAGAGCTTATCCTTTGGCCACTGCAGTGAAAGTGAAATTGCCAGCACCATCTCACTCTCTTCAGTCGAGAAATGACTTCGAACCGCATCCTCCTCCCATTCTCCACACTTGAAATTAATCAATTCCGCAACATAAAGCTCCAAATTGCTTGTTTGTAGCGGTGAGGGGTATACATGCTTACCATCCTTCACTAACCATGGGTCAGTCCATACGTCTATATCAACCCCATTCCCCACCCACCAAGAAATTCCTTAAGTAGAGATTTCGCGCCCCACATGCTTCTCCATGAGTAACTTGGGTCGTATCCCCTCAGAGCTTCAATGACCCCCGAGTGTTTGAAATATCGAGCTTTCAATACATCTTGCAACAAAGACACCCCATCATTGTATAGGCGCCATATTTTTTTTGCTAGCAAGGCTTGATTAAAGCATTTCAAGTCCCTAAAACCGAGCCCTCCTTTTGCCTTTGGAGAACAAAGCTTGTCCCAATTATTCCAATGGAGTTTGCGATTATCCGTGCTTGAACCCCACCAAAACCGACAAAGTAGAGTATGAATTTCATCAACCAAAACTTCCAGAATTTTGAAAATACTCATCATATAGGTAGGGATAGCCTGAGCAACTGCCTTAATAAGAATTTTGGTTCCCAATCTTGATAACAACTTCTCCTTCCATCCACTTAATTTCTTCCAAATCCTCTCCTTCAAGCATGAAAATATTGCCTTTTTTGATTTCCCGATAATAGTCGAGAGCCCCAGATATTTCTCATGTTTTACAACCTCGCGCACCCCTAAAGTATCAATATTCTTCTCCTTTCTTCTATCAACAGTAACACATTTGCTAAAAGCTACTTCTGTCTTATCTAGATTAACTTTTTAACCAGACACTCTTTCATATTTACTGATGATATCAACAATCACCGAGCATTCCTGCAGATTAGCCTTCACAAATAGTATACTATCATCGGCAAAATATAGATGAGACACTCTAGGGGCGCCATTACATATTTTGGCACCATGAATATTCAAATCACGTGCTGCTTTAGATAACAGAGTCGAGAAAGCTTCAGAGCAAAAATATATAAGGGGATATGGGGTCACCTTGATGCAGTCCCCTAGAAGGTGAGGCATCACCAGAGATACTGCCATTTATATTGAAAGAGAAAGAAACAGACGCCAAGCAATCCATAACTCTTTTTACCCAAGCTCTGCTTAACCCCAACTTGTTCATAACTCTCTCCAGAAAAACCCATTCCACTCTATCATATGCTTTGCTCATATCAAGTTTTAGAGCAACAGAACCATCCCTTCCTTCCCCTTTTCTCTTCATCGAATGAAAAACCTCAAAAGCAATCAAAGCATGGTCTATGATTAACCGTCCCGGGATAAAAAGCACTCTAATTGATGGAAATAATATCTTGAAGAAAAGGCTTCAGTTTATTAGCCATTGTTTTTGATATTATCTTATAGATAACATTACAACAACTAATAGGTATGAACTCCATTATTATTTTTGTGTCATCACATTTTGGGATCAAAACAACACATGTTCTATTTACTTCAAATAAATTCACCACCACTTTTTCACAAAACAAATAATATCTGTACCAATAATATGCCCAAAGTTTTGAAAAAATAAAGCATATGCATACCATCGGGTCCCGGGGCTTTATTAGGGTGCATTTGGTACAACACCATCTTTATGTAGTAAGACTTGCACACAAGTTTGGTTTAGGGTATTGGAAGGTTTGCAGGATATTTATGGAGCTTTGGGTTTTGAAGGGATTATTTGACTAAGGATCATGGAAAATGACGGTTTAAGGGATTTTTATTTTGCTTGGTTGCATGAGATGGTTTATGGATGATGGATGGAAGAAGGGAATAACTCCTGATCCAAAGTATGTCCTTTTTTTTCATTTTTCATATTTTTTTTTAATTAGTCAAGATCATTATGTGATTTAAGTTTCATCATTGAATTAGAAGTATAAATGAAATGATGGAAGGCTAATGAAAATAAAAAGAAAAATAAAATGAAATGAAAATGGAATGGCTATAACAGATGAAGTCCTATAATGACATAGACTCGATGGGAAAGGACAAAAATTGGCTTAGGGTAAGGATTATCTGACTCATCAGTATTATTATTATTATTATTATTATCATTATTATTATCATTATTAATTATAATTATTAATTATTATTATTACTAATTATTATTAGTAATTATTATTAGTATTATTATTATAATATTATTATTTTATAATAATAATTATTATAATAATAATTACTATAATAATTAATAATAATAATAATTATTTAATTTCAGTTCAGTTAGAACGGGGCCTAAATCTCAAATATCTAACTATTACCTCCGTTCTTTTTAAATAGTTACACTTACACTTTTCACGCATGCCGATGCTATACTTTGAGCCTTTATATCTCTAATTTTGTATTTGTAAAAAATATAAAAAGTCGATATTCTAAAAGTACACATCGAGACGAACCAAACAAGACTCCACATGACTATATTTTCTCTTACCCATAAATCACAAATGATAGTCAAAGTGAAATTTGTGAATAGTGTCAAAATTGAAAGTGTAACTATTACAAACGAACGGAGGTAGTATTCAAGAACATATTTGTATATTATCGCATAAGACTATAAGTAAATCCCTATATACCAAACAACCTGTTAGCACCATTTAAAACAAATCAACAAATTAAGTCCAAGAAAGATGATTGCATCTTGCATTGCGTCAACTCCAATTTAGAGCACAAATCTTTTAAAAAAAATACGCCAAAATGTGTTATTAATGGGATTTGAACCCCATCAAACCGTACTAATATGATTCCCGGCTTCACGCGTTACTTTAAGGCCCTGTTCTTTTGAACTTATTTTGGCTGAACTGAACTGAACTTATTTTATTTTTGCTGAACTGAACTTATTTTTGCTGAAATGAACTTATTTTTGCTTAATAACAATAATAAATAATAAATAATAATAATAATATATAATAAATAATAATAATAATAAATAAGTAATAAGTAATAAGTAATAAGTAATAAGTAATAAGTAATAAGTAATAAGTAATAAACAATAAACAATAAACAATAAACAATAAACAATAAACAATAAACAATAAACAATAAACAATAAACAATAAACAATAAACAATAAACAATAAACAATAAACAATAAACAATAAACAATAAACAATAAACAATAAACAATAAACAATAAACAATAAACAATAAACAATAAATAATAAATAATAAATAATAAATAATAAATAATAAGTAATAAGTAATAAGTAATAAGTAATAAGTAATAAATAATAAGTAATAAATAATAAATAATAAATAATAAATAATAAATAATAAATAATAAATAATAAATAATAAATAATAAATAATAAATAATAAATAATAAATAATAAATAATAAATAATAAATAATAAATAATAAATAATAAATAATAAATAATAAATAATAAATAATAAATAATAATAATAAATAATAATAATAATAAATAATAATAAGTAATAAATAATAATAAGTAATAAATAGTAAATAGTAAATAGTAAATAGTAAATAGTAAATAGTAAATAGTAAATAGTAAATAGTAAATAGTAAATAGTAAATAATAAATAATAAATAATAAATAATAAATAATGAATAATAAATAAGAAATATTAAATAATAAATAATAAATAATAAATAATAAATAATAATAATAATAATAATAATAATAAATAATTACTAAATAATAAATAATAAAAATATTAAAATAAAAAAATAAAAATAATAAAATAAAATAAAATAAAAATATATAAAAAAATAAAAAAATAAAAAATAAAATAAAAAAATTACAAATTCATCGTTATTATAATTATAATATTAATAGTAATATTGAAAACAAAAATAATAATTACAACATTAATAGTAATACTGAACTAAACTTATTTTTACTTATTTTTGCTGAACTGAACTTATTTTTACTTATTTTTGCTGAACTTAACTTATTTTTGCTTTTATTTTTGCTGAAAATAAGTCCAAAAGAACAGGGCCTAAACCACCAGCATGCCAACTATACTAATATGATTCCCGGCTTCCTTAATAACCTATAACTTATTCCTAATACTAATGAATCCTTTATAAAAATAAATTACAAGTTAGTATTTAGCTAACATACTAGTATATCCTAAAAGTATTTATCATATCCTTTATAGAATCATCCGATGACCTAATTATAAATTTACGGGAGGCAACTCAAAACGACAAAGTTGATCTTGAACCATTTTTTTACACAAACCCTATGAAAATTATGGTCACAAGGCAACAACGTTACTTCTTCTTCCTTATGCCACTTCTCAAGGCAAAGTGAACAAACTTCATCCCTAACATAAGCCATCTCCTTCACTTTCATCCTCCTCAAATTTGCTACAGCTGAGGCGTCTGCCGGTACAAGAAGGGCCCTGCCTACAGGAGGTTCTTCATACCGACGTCGTCTTGGAGGCCTTCTGTTTTGCGGGAGAGAGCAAAGGATCTCATTGAGCCTCTCCATTGGGGGTTCATTCTGTATGGCGATCGCAACAAATTCTTGAAGGAGATTTCTTACGTTTACTTGATTTCTTTCTTGGTATGATGACATTGTTACTATTAGTATTATTCGTTGCCAGTAGAAGTACTATTTTTAGAAGAATCCAAAATATGATCTTGAAAATTTACGAGTAGATCATGCACTTTGATCATATATAATAGATAGATTCTTATATAGACAAAGAGCAACGTAGAAGGGGGTTCGGTTAGCTACACTTTCTTGTATCTCAAGTTGTAGATTAGTACTACTCCAAGTTTGACTAGGACTAGGACTAGGACTAGGAAAGTTGACTAATCCTACGCCATAACAAATTTATTACATATACACCGTTTATATTTATGGAAAAATAATAACCATTCGTAATCTACACCGTCTATGTTAATGTACTAATTATAACCATTGATAATAAGTTTCTAATTATAAGCCCGTGCGGTTCACGGGTTAGCTATAATATTTAAAATTTTCTTCCTTTACTCATGATAATCTATACTAATATATTAAAAGGCGTGTGTGACAACGTATACACGCCACGTGGCACTTCTGTTACTCTACTAGAATTGTCCAATGTGTACATATGTCATGTCAATTAACAAAAGTAAAATTGGTTTGCAACAAGATTTGAACACGTAACCTCTTGCTATTATAGATAGCACAATTACCATCTCAACATGGTTTATTTTGGGCATAAGTCGGTATTTAATAATCAAACTAGTATTTGGGCCCGGGCGTTGCCCCGGGTGGTATTGTTTTCCAAACTTAATATGCATTTTTTTTCCATTCGTATTAAAATATATTAAAGAAAGCTCAACATTTAATTTAAAAGCTACAAATATAATACTATGGACATTTAAAGCATGATTAAAAGTTGGTTGAGATGGTAATTGTGCTATCTATAATAGCAAGAGGTTACGTGTTCAAATCTTGTTGCAAGCCAATTTTACTTTTGTTAATTGACATGACATATGTACACATGGGACAATTCTAGTAGAGTAACAGAGGTGCCACATGGCGTGTATACGTTGTCACACACGCCTTTTAATATATTAGTATAGATTAGTTGTTGATCCGGGTGATGCTCCGACCCCCGAGTTCTCTCATGTTATTTAATATTAATTTTAATGATATATTAGTTAAATTTTTAATTTTATTTTATAGTTTGAGATTTAATATTAATTTTTAATTTAATTCAATTAAGATTTTTATTTATTTTTATAGTTTAAATTTTTTGGAACTAGTTGCAAAAATTAGAACATACTTATAACACGAATTGAGACAGCGTGATATTATCACTATCCTAAGTCGATAGACCTCCACAACTAGGGGGTGTGCACTGGTCCAGGACCGGACCGGAACCGGCTGGACCGGTGGACCGGAATCTGGGATTTTTTTACATGTTGGACCGGAATCAATATTTTTTTAAAAAATATATTATTTTTAAAGATATTTATAAATTAGATACAACATTTAATAATTTAAATAACAATAATCCTAAAGATAATAAATAGTAGGTTTTTAACTATCTAACTTTCTACCTTTTAATTTTTTAACATATAAACCTTTTTTTTTTACTTTAGAAACAGAAATTCCGATCCACCGGTATGTACCGGACCAGATCGGAAACCCGATATCAGTTTTTTTGCGGATCGAAGACCGAATCGGTCCAGATTTCGGTCCGGTCCGGCCTTGGTCTTTGCACAACCCTATCCACAACAGTTGCTATTGGATAGCAGACACTGACTTAAGGGTTAACATCTCCTCCACGAACCGGTGCACTCTGAAAAATGGAGTGAGAATTGAACTCGGTATTTCTGAATAAACAAGAACGAAAACAGAGAGAAATATGGTGGAGGAATGTTTCTGTGTGTCTGTGTCTTTTTCCGAGCAATAGTAGATATCATTTTATAACTGTGAGAATTTGTAACTAAAAGGTATTAAGGAGCAGCCCCGACCCGAACAATATGGAGGCCCTGTGCTAATATTAAAAAATAAGCCCCTATATAATTTTTTTTAAAGAAACCACCAAACTATGCAAGTAAACCAAATAAAAACGGTTTTTTCACCAAATACCCCCGACAAATCACGAAATTCACCATATACCCTCAATGTTTCAGATATTCACCATATACCCCTGAATTTCCGAAAACGTTCACCAAATGCCCTTTTTCTAACAGACTTTAACTTGTCGTTAGCTTTATTTACAATTTTGCCATTATTAACCCCTAACCCTAATCCTTAAACCCCTAAACCCTAAAACCCTAATGCTAACCCAACACCCCTCCTCCAACCCAACCTCCCACCCTCCCCCTCCCTTCCACCCCCCACGGCCCCTCAACCCCCCTCGCCCGGACCCTACCCCCCCCCTTCACCTTCACCCCGCGCCCCCCCACACCCTTCACGCAGCAAGGCCCCAACCCGACACCCGTTCCTTCCTCCCCCACCCCAGCAGTCCCCTCACCCCATCGCCGGCAACTTCAACAAAAAATAAAAATAAAAGACGGACGAACTTACCGGAATGACGAAGCCAAGCTCGCCGAAAACTTTCAAAGAAACGAAAATGAAGATCTCTCTCACTCGGATTTGGAAGGATTAACGAATTACAAGCAAAATTTCGAAGCTTAAACCCTCAACAATGGCGGTTATTGGCGAAGGGGGAGTGGCGGTTTTCGACGAGGGATAGGAGAGGGGGAGGTCGAGGGAGGGAAGGGGGAGAGGAGAGAGGGGGACAGGGGTATGCGGGGGGTTGGGGCGACGAGGGGCCTGCGGGGGGTGAGGGAAGGGGGGTGGGGGTCTTGCGCCGGAATGGGGGTGGGGACTGCGGGGCGTGCTCGAATGGGGGTGGGGGAGGCATATGGTTTGGTTGGGGGAGGAGGGAGGTGATGGTTAGGGTTAGGGCATTAGGGTTAAGGAGTTAGGTTAATTAGGCATTAGGATTAGGGGTTTAGGGGGAGGGATGGGTTAATTAGGTTAATTGTGGCAAAATTGTAAATAATGCAAACGGCGAGTTCACGTCCGTTAGGAAAAGGAAATTTGGTGAACGTTTTCGGAAACTCGGGGGTATATGGTGAATATCTGAAACATTTAGGGTATATGGTGAATTTCATGATGTCGGGGGTATACGTCCATTAGTTTGAGCATGTATGGTTAGGGGTGTAAATGAGACGAGACAACTCGCGAGTTACTCGAGATCGACTCGGTCAAATCTCGACTCGAGTGAGCTCGACTCGAGCTCGAACTCGACTCAAGATGTTGGCGAGTCGATATACTAGACTCGAAAACTCGTGAGAAGTTCGAAAACCCAATTATCAATAGCAAAATACCTAAATTCAACAATTTTTTTTATCTTAGGGTTGCTTTTAACATGAGACGCTTGCAAGCTACTTGAAATCTACTCGGTCAAAACTCGACTTGATCAAAACTCGACTCGAGTGAGCTCGACTCAACTCGAGCTCGACTCGAAATGCTAATGAGTCGAGTCGAGTTAGCTCAAACTCGAACTCAACTCGCATCATTTACACCCCTATGTATGGTGGACATATGCCACTAGTTTGAGTGAGAGTTGATCCGGTGAGAGTTGATCTGGTGAGGTTGATGGAAAAATTTGGAAAGAGATTAGTGAGAAAGAGACTAAGAAAGAGGAAAGTGGAATTTTCAGCAATTTCGAATTTGGAAAGAGGAATCCACTATTTGATGGTGGTGGAGCAATTGATGAGTGTGGAGTAGGAAAGTCAAGTAGAGATAAAAACTAGAGGTTAGTGGTAGAAGGAAATGGAAAAAAAAGGGAAGAATATTGATGTATTATTATACGTATATAAGACCTTAATAAAAAAAATAGGCGGCATTGAGGTAGGCTTTGTTCTTTTTGACTTATTTTCAGTTTATTTGAGTTCACTTAAGTTCAATTCAGTTTAGTTTAATGTTATTCTTCTTCTTCTTATTATTATAATATAAATATTATTATAATAATAATAATTAAATTTCATAAAACTACCTTTTGATAATCAATTTTTTTTTCAAAAAACTACCTTAATTTTTTTTTTCAAAAAACTACCTCATGTAACAAATTTCTTTCAATATACTGCCATTTTACCGTAAATGGGGTTTGATCACTAATAATTGAGTTACCGTACATTGTTTTTCTTTATTTCCCTCCCGAATTTGACCTTTTTTCTCAGTACCCTACCGACAGCAACACTTACGGCAAACGTAAAATGGTAGTATATTGAAAGAAATTTATTATATAAGATAGTTTTTTGAATTTTTTTAAAAAAGTAGTTTTTTTAAAAAAATTGGTTATAAAAGATAGTTTTTTGAAATTAATATTAATAATAATAATTATTATTAGTTGAATTCGTTTCAGTTCAGTTTATGGGAGTTAAAAAGAACGGGGCCTTAGTGAGTTGTTTTGGGTCATCAATACACTATTCATCACCAGGTGACTCCAAATGAAGTTGGGGTCAAATAGCGTTATCGAGTCTCTCTCCTCTTTCCTCTACTCTGATGAACGTGATGATAGATCTCTCATCTAACCCCGACTCCTGAGAATCAATCCCCTTTCAAGTTAGAACCCTAACCCCCAAATTCCCAAATTCCCAAATTTTGGAGAGATAAAAATGGAGGAGTACCCTGAAGAACTACGAACACCACCTGTGCCATTGATAGCTCTGGTAGGGTGCTCCGACCTTCATTCTACCATCTCCGCTCATCTCCATTCCGAGAAACCTCCCATCAACACTCTCGCATTGCCGGATTTCGACAAGATTTCCGTCATTGCCAAACACAAATTTTCCGGCGATTCTTCTTCTTCTTCTCCACCTTATGGCATTCTCAAGAGAGATTGGTTGCACAAACATCGCACTAAGATTCCCGCCGTTGCTGTCACTTTGTTTCCTTCCGATCATGTTTCCGGCGATCCTGCTCACTGGCTTCAGCTCTCTACGCTTCTTGATCAACTCAAGTATTCTTATGCTCTATCTATCTCTTTTTTTTTTTTTCCTGCGTTTAGTGTTATACGATTAATGATCTTCTTAGTGAATTGATGAAATGGAACACTATTTTAGTGCTTAGATCGTGTGATTGTTGACTCTGGAATTAATTGAGGGACTTGTAATTAGTTTAGATGGAAATCATCTTGGTCTTTTGGCGGCGTTGTCCGGCAATTGTACCAGTCTTGTTTGTAGATGTATTATTGTACACTTTATATGCTTTCGCTATTGCCTGTGGAGTTTTTCATGCAGGATGTCAAAGTTGGGTGAAAATGTGTTTTTGGTATAAGGCAATGTGTAGAATGAAATTCGAGAGCTTCTCTGATTCCAAGTGGTGTTTTTAGTGCAAGCTTGTCGTGGTTTGGTTAAAACAGGATCTGGTGAGGTGTTTCAAGACTTTTATGAGATTGGAGTGGTGGGTATGAATTCGACTTTCGCATCTCAGATTTTTAAGAAATTAAGTTGTCTCATGATTACAGATTGCAGTCTTGCAGACCTTTTTCACTAACTGGTTTGTATAAGGTTCTAGCAAAGGATCTTTCCATTAGTTTAAGATTGTTACTTATCAAATGATATTAGAGGCACAAATTATGGTTGTTGCTATTTTTACTAGTAGGGTGGTTGATAATGCTTATAGAAGGGGCTATAGGAGTATCATTTTGAAGTTGTTTTTTGATAAATTATATGGCTGGTCTAGGGAAGTTTAGATAGGTTATTGGAATTCAAGGGTTTTGGATCTAAATGGAGGAAGTGGACTTGGTTTGTGGATACCTGGTGTAATACTTCCTTTTTTTTTTTTTTTTTTTTTGGTTTGGATTGCTTGGGCGCTGCCAGGAGTTTGGAAAGATTTATGAGAATCTTTTTTTGATAGGAGTTAAAGAAGAGAGAATTGTGATTTTCTCTTGGTAGTCGTTTATTTAGGCCTAAAGAAGAGGGGGCTTGGCGTTTGCCATAGCTATCTTATGCTCTTAAAGCTGATCTTCAGCATTGTCAGAATCTTATAATAAGTCGTATAGCTGCGGTTGTTGGTTTTGGTCCTTTCCTTTTGTTTTCAGCACTTAGATTTCCGATTTCATATTCAGATTAACATCTCACATCTTTTTAATTCTTTCAATATTATAGATCTTCAATAGTCATACTTCTTTGTCCATGGGCTAATGCTATTTTCCTTTTCTAATAAAGGAATCTCCTAATACTGGATTTATTTACCTTGGCAGAACAGTTATTCGTTCGAGGAACACCAAATTGGTTGTGGTGGTGGTGCAATCATCTCCCGGAGGTTAGTCAAAATATGCCTACCCTTTGCAAAGGCACTTTGCTGATCAATTATCATTGAAGATTACACTATATTGAGAAGACCAATAGTTATGAAATATCCAACCATTATAGATCCTCCTTCTTTGGATGACATTATGACAATCAATTTCTTCTTTGGATGACATTATGACAATCAATTTACTAAAACTGCCCTTTGTCTACCTTAGTGTTTGTGTACTAACCATTTTAGAATTTATGAAAAATTTGCAAGGTTTCTATCCTCAATGCAAATAGTTATCTAGATTTTCAGTATTCCCCTATTAGAAATATATGAGTTGCCATGAACTTTGATAATTGTCGTGGGGTGAATTGGAATTATCAATGCTTGAATAATGGTATGGTGTTGTTACGATGTACTTGTAGGGTTTTCTTAGCAGGCATGTTTTACCAATCTAAGTGAGCAATGTGAGACGGCGTGAGTATATTGTTTTTATCATCTATGTCCTTAGCTTTTTTCGTTGCATAAGTGTGATTTTGCAGTGTATCCTAAAAAATTGATCCCTTTGAGTAAAGGAATTAGTTTATTTGTCACCGTGATAGTGCCTCCCTGAACAAAGTTTAGCCTCTTTTGTTATTGACTGATAGAGGCATCAGCCCATTTTCTTTTCTCAAAGAAGGTCACACATTAGCTTCTCGAATGTGCCTTGAAAGTGGTTGTTATTGTTTGCTGAAGACACCCAATTTTGTGATTCAGGTTGTTAGTTTAGCTCTAATTTTGTAGATTTTTTACTTAGTAGTCATCCCTGGTTACTTGTTCTTATACCTATGTGAATAATATCAAGAAGAAAAACCTTCTCCTTGCAAAAGAAATGTGGACAGGAAACTTATTTTTGAAGATTTTACCCACTCTAGCTATTTATAGTGTTTTAGCGTACATTAACTGGAAACATAAAAATATTATAGTTGATGGTTCTGTATATTGAGTTGTAGATATCTTATAGATGGTAAATTACCTGCAGATGATATGAATGAAGATCGTATGACTGCCTTACGCAAACGTGTGGAATTGGATTCCAAATATATCGTGAACTTCTCTACAAGAGACTCATCTGAAGTGAAGCAGTCTCTTAACAGGCATGATACTCTTCTGATATTCTTATCATGGATTCCCCCCCCCATCTTTATGTATTCATTCTCTCAATTTTACTCTTTTTGCAGGCTAGGAAGCGTGTTGGCTGACTTAGTACACATATATTACCGCGAAGAAGGAAGGCGTGTCAAAACACGAGTTGATAAGAGAAATTTTACTTCTCCTGAATTGGGTATCCGTTGTTGCTTTAAGGTGGATTGCATATTTTTACCATTCTGAAGATTTGTTTGTATATATAAAGTGTGAGGTGAAAGTTAATATGCTATAAGTCTGAATCAATTCACTTGGGTATGTATTTGTTTTGTATATAAAACTTCTATATGAAGAAAGTGAAAAAAGGTACTAGCTTATAGTTATATTGGATATACAAGTGATAGTTTCGATCCTAGTCTTCTTCTGATACTGAAGTGAGGGTTGACACCACTTTGATATCCATTTACATAACTCTTCCTTTCTTTTAAAAAAAGAGTGGTAGTTATGACTTTTATCTAAATATATATATGTTCTTTAGTGCTCCAGATTTTTTCTTGGAGTAGGAAGTTGTTGCACTTTAGAAGCTTCTGCTAGAGGCAGACAGTTCTGCATAATCTATGTTTTGATCAATCTTACACTTTCACCAGGAACCATCTTCTATTTAGTTAACCGTCTTAGGAATTTTGCAGGTTGCTGTTTATGCAGAGTTTCGTAGAGATTGGGTTGAAGCACTCAAGTATTATGAGGACGCATATCATGCGTTGAGGGAGGTATTAATATTTTCCTTCCTATAAGCATTCTTGCTGTACTTCTGTTGTCAGTTTATGAACCTGGTACACATATTTTATATGGTCACTTTGGCCCTTTGTTATAGGTGATATCTTTTCCATGCCTTTTGAACTATTTGTAATGCCTTTAGCGGTGGGTGGACGGGGAGGATTACATTGATCTAGTCTGAGCTCTTAGCACCGAGGAATAGGATAAAATAGTCATAAAGGTTTCTCTTCTCTTGTTACAGTGTGGACCAATGAACACAATCACAATTCTAGACGTGTCAAATGGATCAGTTAGAAGATATTCTGGTTGTTCTGTCTTAATTTTTGGGTTTAGTGTGCATTTTGGCGCCAACTTTCAAGGTTTTGTGCTCAGTTTTCATTGGGTTTTCTTGGTCCATTCCAACCAACCATTTTCTTGGGTTACATTCGCTTTTATACTATCTTTGTCAGGTTAGGTTGGCTTTGCGTCGGTCAATCTCAATTTTCAGGTTCAAAGTGCTCTTATCAACTAACTTTTCATGGCTGTCAAAATTTCAAGTTTGTTTTGGTCGGGATGTTCCTTGAACCATTTTTGGTGCAGCAATGGTTGTTGAGTCACAATCATAGCACATTTTTGGATGTCCTATTTATCATACATGTATTTACTTGCTCCCAAGTCCTAGGTGTCGATTTGAAGATATTGTTTTGCTAGTCATTCATATTTTTGGATCTCATATAATCATGGGTGCCGTAATGGATATGAAGTTTCAGAGGTACCACAATTAAATGTTGTATTAATTATACATGTTTATAAATTACTCCCAGGTCCTAGTTTTCCTGATTTGTGTATACTTTTTTTCCAACTATTTATTTAAATTGAGCTGGTTATGGGGGAATGTAAATGATTAGGAGTTTGATGAAAATGAGTTTTAGTTATTTTTCTGGATAGCTATTAATAAGAATATAGCGGATACATATTTGTTTTCAGTAGGGATCCTCTATTCCACTTGGTGTCTCATCTTGTGTTCCAAGTGGTTCTCATCTTGACACCTCACCCACTCTTATCAATTATATAAGGTAGTTTATTTTACATTGATGAGATGTCAAAATTAGGATGAAGTGGGACACAATATGAGAGTCATGAGACATTAAATGGGACATGTAATCTCAGCCCATTTGTTCATACCCAACTAACTCCGATTGTGATTGTGTTTATAACTTATTATTACTGATAAATGAAATGAGAGTAGAAGGGAAATAAGGACAATAGCAAACTGGCTATAATTAGTGCTATAATTACAAGGTAGATCACTCTTTAAGTGCCTTGCATAATATTCTTTTAGTTAGGCAAGTGAGAGTAGAAGGGAAATGAGGACAATAGCAAACTGGCTGAAAATGCTTAATATTTTTGAATGGACTGGTTTGATGACATGAGAAAAGTTGTGATTTTTTTAAATGACAGCAAAGCAGATATTGTGGCACTAAAGGATGCAGTATACTTGATAAACTTCCAAGTTCTGCAATATCTGTTTAGCTCTTCTACATCGAGTTATCCTTGAGAAATGGAAAGAATTAAGACAGCTTTATATTGTGACAATCAATTAAGTGATTTTCACAGCTCTAGTCCAGTCCTGTGGAAGTGCATCATAGGCTAAAATTTAGAAACCACTGAAAGGCATGTCTTATATACTATGGCTCTAGCTGTAAGTACTTCTCTACCATTTATTCATCGACCCTTGCGCAAAAGCTTTGTGACACACTTTGATAGTCTAATTGAGCATCTAAATGCCTTAGATGTTATGCATGCACTTATGTAGTTTGTAATCAAATCTATTCTTGTTGAGGGTGATGCACGATGCACCTTTTCTTTCAAAGTGACCCTTGTTTTAATATACAGATGGTTGGAACCTCTACCAGGTTGCCTGCAGTACAACGCTTAGTAGAGATAAAAACACTTGCAGAACAACTGCATTTCAAGATATCAACTTTACTACTGCATGGTGGAAAAATTGCCGAAGCAGTTTTGTGGTTTCGTCAGCACTGTAATTCTTACAGGAAGCTCGTTGGAGCAGCAGAAGTTACTTTTCTTCACTGGGAATGGCTAAGCCGACAGTTTTTGGTCTTCGCGGAGCTACTAGAAACAAGTTCAAAAAACATTCCAGGCTTTCCAGCACTAGTTTTGGGTGTCAATGACAAGGCTCTGACCGAGTGGGAACTTCAACCAGCTTATTACTATCAGGTGACTATCTATATAGTGTAACGTTCTATTGAAATTTGCTAGACAGTGAGGACTTTAAACTTTTAAATTAAAATGAAGCCATGCAACTGAATGCTGTGTAAACTCTGACTGAACAATGCTATGTGGGTCTGCTTTTTTTCATTTGTTCCTCTCTCTCACTATTGAGTTACCTTTTGCTTATCCATGTCTTCTGGGTTGTTCTGTACTAATGAAGGATCAGAATTGTTGCTTATGTTATATATAGACACTGAAATTTGTGTAACAGCCCACTTGAGCAATTTCTCATTTTCCTGTGGACTACTATAAAAATAGGAAACTTGCACCTCGTTCATAACACTATCATAACTCTGTCTATGTATGCTTTAATTTCTGGGGTTCGCACTTTGAGGTTGTATTACTGTCGTATGACTCTGGATCTTTCTAGAAGGTCTTGCAGACAAAAAAAGAGGCTATTTTTGGAGTTGCTGCATGAGCCTGAATGTTAATTATAATAATTCATAAGCAGCGTTATTTTATTGTCCGTGGAAATGTCTCTATGCTTTAGAAACGATTTATTCTAACCCAGAGCTCAGTGATATAGATTCATTATTCCTTTCTCCTCCTGAGATAATGCTTGACACTTCTCTTTTTGTTCCTTTCTCCACCATTCTTTTAGTGAATTGTGGGGGATCCTGGCATGCCGGATAGCATCTTCTTGTGTTCCATTTCTCTAAAGAGCGTCTGAAGCTTTGTAGCTGATTCTTCATTTGCTAATTATTTATTTTCTTTGAGCAGTTGGCATCTCGCTACTTGATGGAGAAGAGATCTTGCTTGGAACTTGCTATCTCCATGTGGGAGGTTTTTAGTGAGAGTAATGCTGCTGCTGAATCAGTTATACCTTCTGGTTATGTTGGACAGTTTGCTCGGTTACTGGAACAAGGTCACGAGGAAGTACCTTTGCAACCGTAAGTTCCAATTGCTTACAGAGTTTTATGTGTCTAGCTGTTAATGTTTCATGCTAACTTC
The DNA here is from genome assembly GCA_947646795.1 of Beta lomatogona. Lineage (NCBI taxonomy): Eukaryota > Viridiplantae > Streptophyta > Magnoliopsida > Caryophyllales > Amaranthaceae > Beta > Beta lomatogona. The sequence continues at coordinate 9,561,953 of CANSNZ010000063.1, read as the reverse complement.
GTGGCTTTTCTGTTTCATTGATTTTGCATCTGCAGTCTGACAGATGAGGAGTTTATTCGCTATTCTGTTGCTGAAGGGAAGAGATTTCAGGATTCTTTTGAAATCATTGCTCTTCTGAAAAAGTCCTGTGAGATATATTCTGGGTTAAATTTTCCGAGGGTGGCATCATATTGCAGTTTCCAAATTGCTAAAGAATATTTTTCTCTTGGTGAAATAAATAATGCAAAACGATATTTTGATTCTACTGTGAGTTTGTATAGGAATGAGAGTTGGGCAACTTTGCTGTGGGAAATCTTGGGTTATTTACGTGAGTGTGCAAGGCAAGATGGTTCTTTAAGGGAATTTGCTGAGTATTCCCTTGAAATGGCTGCATTGCCTGTAACACCTGAAGATTCTTCTGCCTATAAAGAATTTGGCCCAGCTGGTCCTCCAAGTTTTCAACAGAGGGAGATAATTCATGAGGAGCTTCTGGGCCTCGTGGCTGGAGAGTTGGAGTTTGCAGTAAAGGGGGTTGATCAGAACCTTAGGGTAACTAAAAATTCCCCTCTCCATATCGAAATTGATCTTGTCAGCCCCCTAAGAGTTGTTCTACTTGCTTCGGTTGCATTTCATGAACAAGTAATCAAGCCAGGCATGCCTACGCAAATTACATTGTCGCTCCTATCCCAGCTACCTCTCCCTTTTGAGATTGATGCATTAGATGTCCAGTTTAATCAGTCAGAATGTAATTTTGCCATCCATAACTCTCAAAAACCTCCACCCACTAATTATCAAGCCGGCCATCGAGTAGAGATTGCTCCAGCTTTGGCACTTTCTACAAATAAGTGGCTGAGGTTGACTTATGATGTTAAGTCTGGTAAGTATCTTAGTATGTTTGCTTGTGAATTCCTTTTAGGTACCACTTAGTTAAAGGACAAGACTGATATAGTAAATGTGTAAAACTCATGATTCAAAGGAAACACAAGGTAGTATTTGTGGCAGTTTCAAGAAAAAGGTCAGACAACAGTATGACTTGAATTAGTACGAAGTTCAGTTTCTCCTGTTAAATGCTTCTTTGCAGTATTGTAAGGGATGGGAAATATTGTAGTTTCATATTTCTCACTCATGTTTTTTAAAATTTAAACAATTGTAAATATCCAGATTCCGTGGCACATGTCACCTGCCTTGTGCATGCGACTTGGAAAATCACTGGCTAGGTTTGAGACAGTATTGAAGATTCTATGTACTCTGTTACCTACTTTTTAAAAAAAATCATGAGGTCTTGAACATAATTGACACTGTCTACAATTGACACTGTACTGTTTCTTCCTTTGTGCTGCTCTGAGTTTTGCTATGAGTTAACATAGCTAAACATCATTAATTGACAGAATATGAAAGAGGAAGATGACGATTTGATGATTAAGGGCCTGTTCTCTACTCATATTTTTTCTCAAGTTTCTTATTTTTTCTGACCTTTTCTGATTTTTCTGAATTTTTGTTATTTTCTCTGAACTTCTCTTATTTTTTAACTTCTCTGAACTTTCCGTAACTTTTCTTCTGAATGTTTCTTGTTTTTTCTGATTTTTTCGTATTTTCTGAACTTTTCTTATTTTTTCTGAACTTTTCGTTTTTTTTTTAATATTTTCTGAAAGTAAGCAAAAATAAAGTGAAGAGAATAGGCTCTAACAGAATTTCAGCAAATGTAAATGATATTCAAGCTTTTGAGAGGCTTGATTAATGAACTCTTACAAGCTCAAAGAAAACATGCATCCTCCTTTCTCTCTGTCTACACTATATATATACACAGATTTTCCTACTATTCAGAAAAATATATATATATATATATATATATATATATATACTGATTTTCCTCTAACGAACTCCCTACCTTATCCCCAAGCTATCTATAACTAACTTATAAAGATAATTTTTAAAGCCCTCCTAATATCAGTTCATTGCACGTGCATGACCTCTTTGTTTTGTTTTATCAGATCGAAGTGGAAAGCTTGAATGCATATCCGTCATTTTAAGGATTGGATCCCACTTCACTATATGTTGTAGAGCTGAAAGTCCCGCCTCCATGGAGGACCTACCGCTTTGGAAATTTGAAGAGCGTGTGGAGAGTTTCCCAACCAAGGATCCTGCTCTAGCATTCTCTGGTCAAAAGGCAATCCAAGTTGAAGAACCTGATGCACAAGTCGATCTGAGTGTGGATGCTGAAGGTCCTGCATTGGTTGGTGAAAACTTTGTTGTTCCAGTTACTATCTCCTCAAAGGGTCATTCTGTTTACTCTGGCGAGTTGAAAATAAATCTAGTAGATACCAGAGGGGGTGGACTGGTGAGTCCAAGGGAAATTGAGCCACATTCAACAGGGAGTCATCATGTTGAACTTCTTGCAGTTTCTGGACCAGATGATGAAAAGTCTCTTGCGAGCTCTGACCATATTCGTAACATCCAGCACTCATTTGGATTGATATCTGTTCCTTTTCTAAAAGGTGGAGAATCTTGGTCCTGTAAATTAGAAATCAAATGGCACAGGCCAAAGCCAGTCATGTTATTTGTTTCCTTGAGCTATTTGTCTCAGGGTCATGATGTTAATGCGCAAAAAATCCATGTTCACAAGAGCTTGCAGATTGAAGGGCAGACTCCTGTTCTGATTAGCCATCATATGATGCTACCATTTCGACGTGATGCATTACTACTTTCTAAGGTTAAGCCCCTGGATGATGCTGAGAAGTTGCCATCTTTGCCACTCAATGAAACAAGTATACTAGTTGTCAGTGCTAAAAATTGCACCGAGGTGCCGTTGAGGGTAATGTCAATGACTATTGAAGTAGATGATAATGCCTTGGAGAGTTCTTGTAGCGTGCGTCCAGCCAGTAATCAACAAAAGGATGATGCACGTCCCAATATCGTTGTACCAGGGGAGGAATTTAAGAAGATCTTTTCTGTTATCCCTGTGGCTAATACCTCTATAGCAAGGATTGGTACAGTGTGTCTCAAATGGATGAGAAATGTGGGGCCACTGAAGCAAAGTAGTTCTGGGTTTTCAACCAGACAGAGACTTCCTGATGCAAATGTAGAAGCATCTCCTCTGATTTTGAGCTTAAAATGTCCACCTCATGCTGTTCTTGGTGACCCGTTCACTTTTTTCATTAAAATTCAGAATGAAACAGAGTTACTTCAGGAGATGAAATACTCGTTACTGGATTCTCAAAGCTTTGTTTCATCTGGGTCCCACAATGATGCGATATTTGTCTTGCCCAAGTCTGAGCATGTTCTTAGTTACAAGCTTGTCCCACTTGCATCTGGTTCGCAGCAGTTACCCAGAGTTACTGTGACCTCCCTGAGATATTCAGCTGCATTCCAACCCTCGACTGCTGCCTCTACTATTTTTGTGTTCCCTGTAAAGCCTCAGTTTGAGATGGTTACTTCAGAAAATTGTGCAGAATCCGTGATACTTGCTGCTGAATAGATTACTTGGGATCCATAAATTACTGCAATTTATTCAGTTTTTCGCATCGTGTTCCTTCTACTTAGAGGCATGGGGATACCCTTTACAAGTTGCTTCTCTGAGGAAGAATCATCTGAAGATGCTGTCGCAAGAATTGTGTCAAGTCACTTATCACCTGAATGGATTCAGAATTTCAGATGTGCCACTCTGAGCAGGATTCATGGCTTAAGGTGTTGCTGAAGAGTGTTACTAATGGGTATGTATTCTTTGGTTGAAATTTGTAAGTAGTACTAGAAGAAATCATCATATCAAAAAGAAGTTACAGAATTGACCTCTCATTGTCTAAACTGACAGTATATGGAAAAGTTTTCTTGGAAAGAGTTGTTAAGACGCTGCTGCGATGAAATTATGCTGGTTTCCTGGAGCGAAGTGCCCTGAGGTTTTTGTTAAATTGTCGGAGGTATCAATCATGATGCACAACTAAACGACATGGCTTAGTTGCCAAAGGGCCAAAACCGGAAATTGCTTCTCCAATTTAGTGCTCTGTTTTTGTCAATTTCAGAGTGTCACTAGGTTTTGCATCTCATGAACGGGAAATTGCATCCCAAAAATGGATTCGACCTGGTTACTTTGTAGCAGTGAGTTTATGTATTGTCCTCCCCCTTGTATTATCACCGGAGGAGACACGCTGTATTTCATACGTGGTTATAGTTTCATGGTCATACAAACGCCCTCTTTTGTACAGGATGATGAACTGTAGAGTACTGGGCTATGTGAATTAGATATGTGATTTGGACATAACTATTCTCTTCATTCAATTAGTTGTCACATTTTCTCCTTGATCCATCATAATTAAGGATGAGATAATTTTATAGGACTACGTTACTAAGTGAGTCATTTTCATGCTTTTGTCATCTCTTAATTTTAATAATGGGTATAAGGAGGATCTAATTGTAGACAACTATTACTTCCCCTTAATAAAAATAGTTGCAACACTTTAACTTTTGCATTGTTTATATTATATACTCGTACATTGATTAGTTTTTTTATGCAAAATGTATATACTGATTGTTGGCATAAATTCACGTTTTCTAGTTAGATCGTCACTGGAAATAATAGGTTGGGTGCAACATCATTGACAAATATGAACAATTTCGTATTTCCTTTGTCATATGATTTAACAGACTTGCGCGCCCACGAATCTACGAGGTAAGATAATTTGGAGTTGAACAATATGTAGATCTAGTCCGAAAGATCTATGTTTAAGCTAATATAAATTTGGGTAGAGAGGGACAGAGCCTTAAGCAAAGATCCAGAAGTAATTGCGGATCTGGGTAATTTTTGGTGCTGTTATGTCCGCCTACCTTTATTCAAAATAATGGATATGAAATGCACCATTAATGTAAGTTGTAAAGACATTCAACGTTCCCACATGATAAAAGACTTTACTAATTAGCTAAATATGGTTGCTAATTGCTATAGCCTATGCGTTTCTTACTCTAGTTGAAAAGAGAAAAGGTACTTCCTCTATAAATTTTTTTGACGGGGAGCTACTTCCTTTACTCTTCGGTCAAATTTAGTTTTAAAAAAAAAAAGAGTATTTTGTCAAAAACAACCTTTTAAAAGTGTCATTTTGTGAGAAACAATCTTATAATTTTTCTTTTGTGAGAAACAACCTTTAAACTCTATTTTCTTGTCAAATCAGACCCTTCGACCAATTTTCGGCATTGACTTGATTTTTTCGGCGAAGACTTTTTTTTTTTTACCCCCATCCCTCTCTTTTTCCCTTCAATTTCTTCCTCCCAACCCCACCCCAACCTCCAGCCTCACCCCCATTCTCCATCCTCCACCCTCACCCTCTCGCCTTCTCCTTCGCACAAGAAGCCACCGCATCACCACCTGGCCGGAAGCCGAGGGCAGAGCCATCCTTGCCGCTGCCTTTCCTAGCCTCACCCCTCATTCTCTCACACAATATCTCTCTCCCTCTCTCCCTCCTCCCCCCACCCCAACCCCCCCCCCACCCAACCCCCAACCTCACCCCTCATTCTCTTTCCTCCACCCTCGCTGAACGCTCACAGCGCCAGCAACTCAAGGTGTGGTTGTGCTCCTTGACAAATTTAGTCACAGCCCACTTGTTACCCTTCAACTCAATCTTTAGATTAGCTTCACATATGTCAGAAGACTTCCTTTTCCACCACTCTTTCATACATACAAACTGTCTGAACGGCCAGCACTATCGGTGTTCAGTGGCAGCGTTCAGCGAGGGTGGAGGAGAGAGAATATATGAGGGGTGAGGCTGGAGGTTGGGGTGGGGCTGGGAGGAAAGAGAGAGATAGAGAGGGAAGGGGGATGGAGGATGGGGGTGAGGCAGGAGGTTGGGGTGAGGTTGGGAGGAAGAAATTGGAGGGAAAAAGAGAGGGAAAGGGGGTAAAAAAAGTCCTCGCCGGAAAAATCAAGTCAATGCCAGAAAATGGTCGAAGGGTCTGATCTGACAAGAAAATAGAGTTTAAAGGTTGTTTATCACAAAAAAAAAATTATAAGGTTGTTTCTCACAAAATGACACTTTTAAAAGGTTGTTTTTGACAAAAAAAACTCTTAAATAAACTATGTGAATTGACATATTCCCACCAAATATTTTTTTATAGGGTTGCACGAGTATATAAATAATTTATATATAAGAAGGATAACACACTTCCGTTTATTATTATTGATAGCGTCATAGCGATAACATAATTAATAACCTTGATCTTATTGGAATAAGCTAAAACTAAAAATTAAAAGAGTATAATGTTATGCTAAAAAACTAGACATTCTAAACTACTACTATATAAAAAGCGAATAAAGTAATTTAGCATTGTGGAAACACATCGTCAACCTTTAATAGGGTGACATTGTCACAAGTAGCTTGAGTACTTTTGTCACCGTCACTGCTCTCAATATGAACATTTTGCAAACTAATTCCTTCACATGGATAATTAGCACTACAATCAAACAGCACAGCAGTTTCTGAAGAGGATGTGCCCATTATGTTTTGATACAACACGTCTTTTACTTGTACCGCAGAGGCCTGTTTCTCACCAATTATAGTTGAACCAAATCAACAAAATCCAAGTCATAAATAGTAAATTAACAAATCTTTAAGGAAAAAAAAAATTCTGATCGAGTGATAAGTGTACCTGACTTTTGCATGGTTTATGTTGGTCGCAATAATGTTGGTCTATAATGATTGGATTCTTAACATTAGACAACATTATATTTTGAAATTTGATGTTACTTGCAACTCCTGATCCTCCCTGAACATATACGTCACATACAAAAATAACGTAAATAATGTATTTTTCATACTTAATAATGAATCATTTTAAACCATTAGTTGTTACGCTGTATTCTGAAAATTCTATATTTCATTTTTCTTTGGGTGAAAATTCTATATTTATAGTTTTTAAGTGAAGAGGGTGATTTGATATTATGCCAATTTGGCAACGAGGGGAGGACTAAAGAATTTGTCAAACAAGAAAAACGATAAGAAAAACCACTTACATCATCACTATATAATAAGATCATAAAACTAATTACTTATGATTATAGTATGTATTTATTTATTTATTTTTCTAGCTCACCTGCCAAGTCTTGATTCTTACACCATTAGTTGTTCCAGTGAGAGTTGCTGTGTTCACTATTATGTTTGAAACATGAGCCTTAGAGTCTTTGTCACCTAGGCTTCCAATACTGATGACAAAAGTTAGGTTATAAGCTTTGATGTCCTTTTGTGTTTTTAAAAGGAAACAAAAAAAAAAGTAGGTAAGTATATAGTTTCAAACCTGATACCATGACCTGGTCCGCAAGTAGTATTAATGGCTCGAACTGATTGAGAGCCACTCTCAATTGAAATGCAATCATCACCTTTTAATTTTATTGAAAAATATCATGTCATCGTCTATATTATAAGAGAAAATCTAAGTATTCAGATGCAATTATAAGAGAAAGTTAAGTATTAAAGTGCGACACTTTCATAACTTTTCAGCAAATTGTTTAACTTTTGACCAAGTAAAAAGATATATGTTTTTTAATATGGAAATTGGAAAAAGTAGTTTTTAGTAATCCTTTATCAGTAAGTATGACTAATTTTAAGTTTGTTATATCGCCAATATCATGTGACTTTAGAAATCTTAAAACTTAAAAGGGAAACTAACAATGATTTTGAATGGTAGCTAAGGTAAATATTGTTGCTATATTATTGTTATATATTTTGGAGTAATTTGTTAGTTTGTCTTGTCGAATTGTTACCTGTTCCAATAATGGAGTTTGTAACCTCGATTTCCTTGGTGTTTGTGATGTGTATGCCATCAGTATTAGGGCTGTGCTCTGGAGAAGTGATATTGAGACCAAAAGCCTTGACATTGTTACATCCATCAAAAGAAATATGCATTTGTTGAGCATTTTGGATATTCAAATTCCTCACAACCAAATGTTTGCAATCATCGAAAATCAAAGCCTGCAAAGAAACAAAAGGAAGTTAAACATATATAGGCCCCGTTCTTTTGGACTGAGAGAAACTGAACTAAATTGAACTGAACTGAAATTAGCTGAACTGAAATGAGAGAAACTGAATTGCAGAGATAAACTGAACTGAACTGAAATTAACAGAACAGAACTGAAAATAAGTCCAAAAGAACAGGGCCATAATGAAGTATATTGTTGTATATGTTTGGCCAACAACTAATCCCTGTGTTTTTTATCCTTCTCACCTTCCTATACACGTCTTCCAATGCACCTCTTTAAACTTAAAGATATTTCATTATATATTAGTAAGAATTATAACGATTGAATATTAATAAAGTACTAATTGAGACGAATCAAACAAGACCCCACATAGCTATATTTTTTCTTATTAATTGAGAAAAATGAAGAAGACTCTCTCTAAGTAAATAGTGTCAAGATTCAAAGTGAGAAAGATAAAAAAAATTAGAGGGAGTATGATATTGTACAACCCCGTTGATTATCATCTTTATTTTGTGCATAATATCAAGGGAGAGTCTTTTCCTATATATAGTTGTACCATTTTATGTATGCACCGTTACCGATACATGATTTCAAACATTAATATCTTTAATCATTAATAAGTAAAAATTATAAAACCAAGCTAGCTTGCTTGGTGGAGGTGGTGGGGAACTTACCTTGTGACTTTGAGGTCACAAGTTCGAGCCCCACTACCTACTTGTGCTTGGGAGCAGGGATTCCCTTAATTCCCCTTACTCTCAAGCGTTGACCTGTGTAGTTGTGCTGGTCCAGTATGGTCATTCTTCTTACCAATGGGTTTCCAGTGGGGGCCCAAAAACAAAGTAAAAATTATAAAAAGGTGATATTAAAAACCATACAATGAACTAAATCTAATAAGATCTTATATGACTATGTTTTTTCTAATATATAAATCATTAAACACAATCAAAGTTTATAATGTGCATAAACACTATCCAAATGGTATTTCTAAACAGAAGAAATATATTTTATGGGCCTGTTTGATTGATGTATTTTTGGGCCTAGAAATGAATTCAAGTAATGGACCCCCTTTCAATATGTTTGATTGGACAACAAAGTTATTTCATTCCCTTACTAGCTAGCCCAATTCCTACTCCAATCCATTCTTTTAGAACCCTTCCCCCACCAGTGGAAACAACACACTTTACCTTCATCAAACATTATTTTAGACCTTAAAATAACATTTTCTTTAGAAATTTTCTGAATTTAATATAATATTTTTATTTTTCACATATTTACTTTAATTTCTTTTGAATTTATTATAGAAGTTTGATTTTTTTTTAAAAAAACTTCAGAATTTAATGTATTTTTTTTTACAATTTATAATGTTATTTCAATGGTGGTGTTTGGCCATTAAAGTTTTAGGGTGAAAAGAGAGTTTTGGACCACTTTTATAGTTTTTAACTAGTCAAAAACTCTATGGGGGTGTTTGGTAAAGAGAGTCTCAAAAGAGAGTTTTGGGGTGAAAGCTCCTCTTTTGGAGCTTTTTCTTTAGAAGATGAGGTGAGAATGCGTGCATGACTTTTTGCCCATAATTATAATACTAACATATTAGTTAATATGTCTATAAATGTCATTTTATACAAAGGGTAATAAGCTTTTAGCAATCAGCTAAGTTTTACCAAACACATTCACGTGGAAAGTTAGTCAAATCTGCTAAACAAAAGGTAAAAATCTAAACTCTAACAGCTAAACTCTAAACTCTATTTGCCAAACAGGCCCATTATTTATCTTGATTTTATAAATGAGAGTGATATTATCAAAAACTGATTTCTATTCATAATTTGAGCCAAACAATAATGGAATCATCAACAAGTGTCCAAGGTAACAAATTCCATTATTACCAATTCCATAATTTTGAATAAGATTACTAAGGGTCCGTTTGATTCAACTTATTTTATCTTACTTATCTTAACTTATCTTATCTTATCTGATCTGATCTTATCTTGTCTTATAAGATAATTTATTATGTGTGTCTAACATCTTATTTTATCTTATTTGATCTTATCTGATCTTAATTATCTTATCTTATTTTATCTTATAAGATCTTATATAAGTTAAAATAAGTTGAACAGAACGGACCCTAATTCTTACGGATAATGAACCACAACTACAATATAAACCTGAAACCTAATGGTTAATGGTAATGGGGTCATATTTTAGGTTTCTATAGAGCACATGAATTACATGATAAACAATTTTGGCAGCCAAAGCCATGAGACAAAGGTAACAAACCTTAGAAATTTGGAAAAATCATCATTTGAAACAAATTCCAAATTTAATCCGTTTCATAAAACCTCCAAAAGGCCCAAAGCTAATCATTCTTCATTCACAAATTGACTGAAAATTTTGGCCCAAAATTTCGATTATGGGTGCAACTTAACGACGTTATCGAGGATGATGATCGTTTACAAATAAATGAGACAAGGCAAATATGAGAAGAGGGCACAACATTGATGGGTATTTTAGATATTTGGGGTGATAAATGTGTAGTAATAAGGGGTCGCATTTAACAATTATGTTTTTTTTTTTCTTTTAAGCAAAATGTATATACACATATTTAGGGATGAAGTTTCATAATTGTGAAAGGAACCCAATCATAAACCATTAATGTTTAATCCAACAATTTGTTAATCTTTTCTAAATGAGTATTAGTATATGCTATGATATGAACAAGAGTTGAAGAAGAAGAAGAATCAATCCTCTATATTTTTGTATGTCAGTTTACACGCCTACTGTGAGCTTATATACAAGCTAATTAGGTTAGCAGACTAACCTAGCAAACTTAGGAAACTAATACAAAAAGAGCCTAAATATATTACATATAATATTTACCATACTTAGCTTCCTAGATACACGGATATTCCTCTAATAGTATATGGCAATTTAATTTTAGTTTGAAACACAACATTATTTCTAAGGGGGAAATTAATTTTTGCTAAAGTTTGCAAATTGAAAGTGACATATATTGTATTTGCTCTGATGTTGATTATCAGTTTGCTGTGACAATTCATCTTAGCTCATGTTAAAGTAAGCAAGCATGTTGCCCTAGCAGCCCATCACATAGGAAAGGGGATTAAGTGTTATGTACTACACCCTCCGTTTCATTTTAATCTACACACTTTGACATTTTACACTATTCACAAATTTCATTTTGACCATCATTTGTGATTTATACGCGGATGGAAATATAGTCATGTGGGATCTTGTTAGATTCATCATAACATGTATTTTATTAATATGTACTTTTTATAATTTTTACAAATACAAAACTAAAGATATATGTCCTCAAAGATATGCACTGGGATGCGTGAAAAGTGTAAGTGTGTAGATTAACATGAAACGGAGGGAATATAATTAGCCAGGTTATCGTATGCACTAAGTTCATAAGTTAGAATAGAAAAATCGTAATTAATATAAACATAGACCAATCCCTTCAATTAAAAAAAAAAAAAAAACATAGACCAGTGAGTTAGCTAAGAAAACTTACTGTTGGTGCATGCTCGCAAGGCTGCAAATTTGGAAAAAATAGAAAACCGAATTAGTCAATCTTTAAAACAATTAAAACAAATGATGTGAAATTTTAACAATTTTGATTTATTTCAGGAAAGGCTTAGGCTTACCTTCTTTTTATTAACTTTGCAAGAATTCTTCCACCATATTTTTCCATTACCATCAATGATGCCACCGCCTTCAACGAAGATATTATTGATCTTTTTGAAAACAATCCAATGTCTAGAATCATAGGCTGATCGATCTTTAGATGCTAAGATGTTTCCATAGATCTGTTATTAGTACATAACAATGAAATCATAGCTAGTCCACAAATGTTTAATTTAGCATAAGTTTTTGTTATGAAAATAGAGAACATTTTTAATATGACCTGTACTATGATGTGCGAACTGCATGGCCCTGAAAATGTAATTGGCTTGAGAAGATAATTCTTATTGCTGGGCACCAAGAATATAGATCCCGAAGATGCACAGGCTTCTTTCCAAGCTTTCTCAAATGCCTACAAAATAATATACGATTAGATAAATAGTCAAAGTTTTCAATTTTCCAATCATCCATTAGCAAGCTTTCTCAATTTTAGAATTTTACGAGTTAGTCTTGCGTGGACCAAAACCACTTATTTAACATAGTGACTTTTTAGTTCCATATAGTAGCCTTTTCAAATTTTAAGTTACATTATACAGTTACTATCTACCATAGTGCTTGTTTTTTTAATATAGTAACTCTTTCTCACATTAGTTTATCATAATGAAATTTTCACTTTGTGACATAGTAATCTTTTTTTTCATAGTCAAACTTCATAATTTATATCTATTTATCTTTTATGTTAATTTTTTTATATAGTGATCCTTTTTTTTTTCATAAATCACATGAATTAGCATTAGGTCCACACTAATATAGTGTGGACCAAGTCCATATAAGTTTTTACTTTGTTAAATGCAAGATTAAAATTTTCTTTCTCCCCGTAATAAATTTTCACATTTATTAATTTTTTTTTCCAAAGGTGTCAAAATAACTAACTTTGTATACATCACTCCGCCACTCAAAAAAAAAATGTCTACATCACTCCTAAGATCACCAATAACATCAATATGGCTCTCCAAGATGTCTCTCCAACCCATTTTTAACTGTTTCTCTCCTCAAGATCACCCCTTCAAAAATTGCTAACAATCATATGGCTCTCCAATAAGCTCTCCAATTTATTATTATACTATGCCAAGAGCATGCTCTCTCAATGCTGAGCATTTCTCCAAGTTCTCTCCATGGAGAGCGACTGGAGAGCACCAATGTTGGGGTAGAGTTGGCCCTCCATTTTCTCTCTCATTGGAGAGAGCTACAATGTTGGTCCTCTAAAAGGTTATAATCCAATAATAAGGTTTATAAGCTATACCTAATTTTTTTTTTTTTTTTACTTTTCTACTAATCTTATTGTTGATACCAAGCTTATACGATCGTTCTATTGCAACTCTTCACCAAAACAAAGTCAGCCCCATTTCAATAATGATCATTCTATTACACACTCAAGGCAACCTCCTTTTATATAAATTCCAAAACTTGTACACCCATTACCCATATTCTTTCTCTTCTCGCCCTTAGCAAGTCTAAAAAAATGTTCTATTCAAAAGATGTAATCTAAAGCCCAACTCTATGATTATATTAAATTAAATTCAACTCTCTCCTTTTGCCAATCTGTGGAGGATGGTTTATAATTACACAGAATCGAAATTAAGATTATTTATATCCAATTTTCACTTAAGCAGAATGATTATTTGTCAACATTTGAAACATAGTAAAATCTTAAAGTATGGGATTAGAAGCAAAAAGAATTAACATTCAATATGTATCAAATTTGTTATGAAAAAAAAAATACTATTTTTTTCACTAAGCATATTTTTTCTACTTTATGGGCAATAACCAAAAAAACAAAAATATAAACATAGAAGAATTAGAAGTCATTAAATATATAGTTATAAATCGCATCCTTGTACTATTTCTATTATTTCAATGAGAACGACTCTTTTTAATCTCTTTGCTGAAAACTATTATCTGGTATCATATTAACGAAATCCACCACAAAAAATCGAAAATCCAATAGTATAAATAAGCTAATATTTTGAACTCAATAATTTTCACGTAGATGCACTCTCAAAACAATGACAACATGGTAGCATGCATTTTACGTAATATAATTAAGTTACCCGAGTATCATCTGTGCTACCATCGCCTTTAGCTCCATAGTCATCTACATTGAATAATTCTCTATTAACAGCATGATGATGGAGATATCTTCGAATCCCATCGCCGTTGTCCGCAATGTGAGAATAGGCAACATGATCAGTTAAAATGCTTCTTCCACAACATGAAGAAGAAAATAGGGCAACAAAGAGAAGAATGAGGGAGAACATATGGTGCACTTGGGCCATATCTAATATTGGTTGGTGCAACTTTTTCATGGAAGTTAAACGAAAGAGAAGAAGAGCTTATAAGATGTTCAATGAAGAGAAGCCGTTTAATGATAGAGATAAGAGAACTCTTTTGCTTATTCTTATACTTATAGAGTTGTGGAAGAGAGAAGAGATAAAGAAAAATAAAATAGAAGTGCAATTCTAAACGAAATCAACTGTTAGCATGACTACTTATTTCTTTGTATATGATTAACAACTCAATTAATATAAGACTCATTAAAATTTTATCTTTCTCTTGGTGATAGAATATAACCCTATGATAACTCTTGGTAACTTTTATCTTTCTCTTGGTGATAGAATATTTAGGGATGTTTGCAAAATCTATTTATATTTTTCTTTCTTTATAAATATCTTAAATATCCACTTATATATTTGATAGTCTAGGTAAGGATATCATTAATAATAAGCCATACGACATATACACTGATATAGTTAAGATATGAAAATACAGATTGAGCGAATGAGGATAATTTGCAAAATAAAACACATTGATTTTAAGCATACTCAAGCATAGCTCCAACTCCACCGCTTTAATATACTAAATTGGATATTGGATATTTTTTGAATTATGATTCGCTAACAATATAATTGCTAATAAGATTAAAAAAGTTTAGAAGCGTGTGAGCTCGGGAATAACTCCCCCAAAATCTTCAATTTCTAGCGTCACATTTTCAGATAACTTTCTTTGTGCAATTTGTTAGTGAAAAGAATGGCATGGGCTGTTGTCTGTTGAGTACAACTTTTTATTACTCAAGCCTAAATACACATCATCATTGATGATCGAGGACAGAAATTTATTACGAATAACATATGATTTACTACTATTCAAACATATAATGATGAAATTAAATACTTACAAGACTTGGATATCTAATAAGAAGCTAGCTAATTAAAGCAATAAATATAATGATGTTACTACATGATCAATGATTGAAACTAATAACTAAGATTATGTAAGTCATGTTATCACGCCTTAATCATATTATGGGTTCTTTATGATTATCGCCCCTAGTATGTTGTATGATTTTATACCATCAATCAATCAATATCATATAACTAATATATAAAGCAGAGTACAAAAGCCAGATCACGAGACCGCGACATTTGGCAAAAGCCAGATCACGAGGCCGCGACATTTGGCAAAAGTCAGATAACGAGGCTACGACATTTGGCGTCCTCATTGGTGGACGCCATTTGTCGCGCTCATTAAGTGTCATGTCATTTTTTTTTAATATAAATAGAGTTCTCAATTTATTAAAATACAAATAGAGTTTAGGATAAGAATAAATAGAGTTGGGTTCACAATGAAATACTTAAATATAGTAAATTGATCATAACTTTTAATATATAGTTCATAAAATTATAATTTTTGTACCATTAAAAGTGTTTAAAAAGCACTTTGAAATAAGATCCATTTATACTATATTTAAATTTTTATATTAAAGTAACCTATAAAAGGAAACATTGACTATATACTAACGTATTAAATTAACCTACTGCAATTGGAATTTGCGATTCAATTAACCTACTGCAATTGGAATTGGCTATTCAATTAACCTAATGCAATTGGAATTAGGAATTCAATTAGAATTAGGATTGTTATAAGATATTCAATTAGAATTAGGATTGTTATAAGATATTGATCAATTAGAATTAGGGTTGTTCTACAAAACCTATTCATGTTTGAATTAGAATATTAAAAAGTCGGTTTGAGGTCGCGACAGTTGGCATCCTCATTGGACGCCATTTGTCGTGCTTATTAAGAGTTCTAAATTGATTAAAATACAAATAAAGTTTAGGATAAGAACAAATAGAGTTGGGTTCACAATGAAAATCTTAAATATAGTAAATTGATTATAACTTTAATATGTAGTTCGTAAAATTATAATTTTTGAACCATTGGAAAGTTAAAAGTACTTTAAAATAAGATCCATTTATACTATATTTAAAATTTTATATTAAAGTAACGTATAAAAGGAAATATTGACTATACTAACGTATTAAAAGTAACCTACTGCAATTGGAATTAGCGATTCAATTAGAATTAAGGTTAGAGTATTAAAGTAACCGAAGGTACGGTTTCTAATAAATATACTCCTCATATTTCCTTTTCCTTTGATAAGAAACAAATGTTGCATCAATCGTCTCATCCAAACATGAATGTTGGATAATATGGGACATGGTCAACATATTAGAAAGAGGGTTGATATTGTTAATTATATTGGCCTATTGAGGATTGAAAGGCACCGTAGCAACATACCGTAGCAATATTACCAATCCTTCATAATTTAACAAATTGTTTGATATTTATACGATATGTGCTTTAATCTGATTTGTAAACACAATGAAAATTAATGAAAATTAAAGAAAGGTAAGTTTTATCTTGAACTTTCTCCATTAACTTTTCATTGGTCTAGAACATATGGAGGTTTTATTTTTATTGTTTTAACATGCAGGAAGATGTAGGTTGTGTATTATATCGTGACATGTGCATTAACATCCAAAAATATTTAGGTACTGCATGATAGAGTGAATGTCTATATTATATAGTGAGTTTCTGCATGATATAATGAGTGTTTTAATGATATAGTAAATTGTTCAGAAATGATATAGTTTATGCATGATATAATATGTTTCTAAATGATATAGTGAGTTTCTTCATGACATATAAATTAGAAACCAGAGTCAAAGATAATGCCAAAAATAGGAGTATAAATAATATTTAAAAACTCTACCTCTTCCTCACGAAAAATCCCGGGCATTTGTCCGGGTTCCAATACTAGTATATAAATAAAAGAGGGACTTTTCGGGAGCATAGAGAGCTCCTCACGATTCCGAGCTCATAGAGTGCGCCACGTAGGATTGTCACGTCGTCAATTTATATTTTTATTTTTTTACAAAAATAGACTTCTACATAGATTTAAATACATAGATAGAATTCTAGATAAGCGAAAATTAGAATTTGGTTGTGACTCAACAACCTAAATTATCATATTAGGTAAATTGTGTATAACTTTCGCTACGTAATTCGGAATATTATGATTTTTGTACCATTGAAGAGCGCTCAAAATATGCTTCAAAATAAGACCCATTTACAATATAGTTCTATAACTTATGAACTAAAGAGTGCCATGTAGGATTGTCATGTCACGCATTTTTATTTTTATCATTTAAGAAAATAGAGTTATACATAAATTTAAATACATATAATGAGTTTTAGATAAGGGAAAATGAGAGTTTGGTTTTGAATGAACAACCTAAATTATTATATTATGTAAATTGTGTATAACTTTTGCTACGTAATTCGAAATAATATAGTTTTTGTAACATTGGATAGTGCCCGAAATATATTTCGGAATAAGATCCATGTACAATATAGTTCTACAATAACTTATGAAATAGAGAGCGCCACGCAGATTGTCATGTCATTAATTTTTATTTTAAGTATTTAAAAAAATAGAGTTCTGCATGTAGTTAAATACATAAAAGGAGTTTTGGATAGAGAGAAATTAGTGTAAATAAACTAAATTATTATGTTATGTAAATTAAATATAACGTTTGCTACCTAATTTGAAACATTCTAATTCTTTTACCATTGGCGAGTGTTTGTAATATGCTTTATAGTTTTACAACTCATCAAAATATATTTAATTAGATGAATTGTAATGCATTATTTAGTCTTTCTTTTAGATAAATATAATAATAGCTATAAATATAGTAAACTATATATATGTGATTATAGCATTTGATCATAGGTTCGATTTACAGGATCAAACATATTATTTTTCAAAACCTCAGCCTTACTCAACGAACCAAAACAATTTAGTATTGCAACAAAATTTATTAAGGAAACTTTGTTGTTACAACAAAAACTAAAATCTATATAGCGATAAAGTTACATATATATTAGAGTTTTGGATGATGAAAAATTAGAATTTGATTTTAAAAAACAACCTTAGAATATTATATAGATCTCCAACTAAGTATGTCTTGTCATTATTTTTAATTTTTAATTTTTGTAAATAAAAAAGTGTTCACCAAAGATATAAATACATATAAGGTGTTCTGAATAAGTGAAGATTATAGTCTGATTTTAAATAAACAACTTAAATTATTATACTATGTAAATTGAATACAACTTTTGCTACATAATTCGCAATATTATAATTTTTATAACCATCGGAGAGTGCTCGAAATAGGCTTTGAAATAAGTTTCATATACAATATAGTTTTACGAGTTTATGAAAATATATCTATTAAGATGAACAATAACATATTATTTATTCTTTATTTTAAGTACATATAAAAATAACTATAAAAGCAACATATTATAGGTGACAATAGCAATTATATCTCTCAAAATCATACTTTTAAAAATGACTTATAAGAAGAAAAAAATATATATCTATAGTTTTGAACATATAGCATAGCATGATGTAATTACATGAAAAATCAAATAAAAGTTTGTCAACGACATTGCAGAGGTACTCCTATTATATATGCAATTAGCTGATTATTTTATTCCTATAATATTTATTGTATACATAATCATTTATGTTTTTCTTTTTCATATATCTATATGTCGGATCTTATTCTTTTCTCCATTAACTTAATTGTACTAAAACTAATTGGGAAATCAAGATTCCCGTTTCTAGATTATTTTAGGTCATGGACCATTAAAAGGGGGAAGTTTAATAAGTCTTGATATGGTCATGATTGATGAAGAGGTATTTTTTCTCTTAAATAGTATTTCGATTATAGTAGAGGTTAGTTTTATATTTAATTAATTTTATTCATGATACCATCATTATGATCTTCTTTTTGGCTTTCCCATCTTGGCATCTTCCATTCTATATGCATTAGTGTTTATGTTTTTCTCTATTCTTTAATTAGGTCGTGCATCTATTAATTTATTACCCTATACTTTCTTAAGGTATCATTTGGGTATTTTTCATGTTAAAATTGTGTTAGCTATTCTTAGTCATACCAAGTAATGGGATACCATTAAATAATAGACTTAGCTATAATATTCAATTGAATATTAAAAATATAAAATTTATATATTGCAATAACAAATTTAGAAATTAGAGTATAATGATAAATACTTTCTCCGTTCTTTTTCTACTGCAACATAATGGGTTTGGGCATGATTTTTAAGGAAAAAAAAATGGGTAGTTTAGCATAGAGGTATCATGTGAATTAACTAGAGTAGGGGATAAGTAAATTCTTAACAAAGTAAAAGCAACTTTTTTTTACACAACGTTGTTTTTTATAACAAAAGTGTAATAGATTGGTTCGAATAGATGAAACTACCCAAAGTGGTAAATGTTGCACTAGAAAGAGAACGGAGGAAGTATGTAAATACAATGGAGTTGAAAAATCTCATTTCACAACAACAACAAACCAACAATGTAAACAAAAAATTTGCAAAAATAAACAACAACCCGTGTTCAAAACTAGTATATATATATATATATAATTTACCAACCTCGGGCAAAGTGCGTTCATCATACACCCGGGTGTACCATGTGCATGGTACACTGTACACCCAAGGCTATTTTTTTGTCATTTGCTAATTTGGAGCTCTACCTATTATGTGATTATGCTCATTTGAAGGTTTTAAATGAGCAAAAAAAAATAGCATTGGGTGTACCATGAACATGGTACACCCCAAAAGTATGATAAAAATTCCCCCCTGGGGCACGTGGCGTGCATATTGAGAGTATGATTAGTTAAATCTCCATTCATGTTATTCGGGGTAATTTAGTTAATACTACCAAGGACCCTTTGGTCCAATGGTATGACTTCCTATCTCCTATATGTGAGACCAAGGTTCGAATCTTGGTGGAAGCAAAAATTCCAATATTGTTTGGGGAGGGGGATTGGGGTTTGTTGGGACTCTGGATGAGTGACCCTGTACGAGGGCAGCTTAGAGTAAATTTTTCTTACCACGGGATTCTTGAAAGAGGCCCAAAAAAAATTAGTTAATACTAGTTCACTATCACATTTTGTTTTTAGTATGGAGTAGTATTGAGTGAGACCGGCTTAATAATTTGTCTCACAAGACGACTATGGCCAAACTTATACTACCTTTGTTTTTTTAGTTGCAACATTTGTTTTTTTGCGCTATTAATCAACCAACTTTGTTAAGTAATCTCGCACCATTATATAAGAAAAAACATAGTCAATTGGGGTCTTGTTAGATTCGTCTCAATGCAATGATTCCAAATATCAAATTTTTATAATTTTTACTTGCACCCAATATGAGATATTAACGTTCGAATAAGTGTCTCGGTAAATGTGAAAAAGCGAATGTTGCAACTAAAAAAAACAGAGGAAGTATACTTCATTATTTACCAGTTACCCCTTTGTTTTACGTTTTGTCTCTTTGAAATCAAACTTCGGCAGGCATGCAATCCTCTGGCGAGATCACCACCATCCCGCCACCGCCTTCATTCGTACATGTAGGGGTGCTTATCGAGCGAGCCGAGCCCGACAACACCGGGCTCGGCTCGAGCTCGTTTAACTTTTCATGGGCTCGGCTCGGCTCGAGCTCGTGATTAGAATTTGCGGCTCGAGCTTGGCTCGTGAGCTCGTTAGGCTCAGATTGTGGGCTCGAATAGGCTCAGGCTCGGCTCGTGAGCTCGATTGTGGCTTGTGATCGAGCTCGTTTAATTGCTTTTACCTTTTCTTTTTATCTTTCTTCTAATATATACTTTAGTCAGTATCTTAAAAGAAATACTTAATATAATTTTTAATATATATAAATAATTTTTAATATCAAATATTTTATTTAATATAATTTTTTATTTTTTAATATAACTTTTTTTTTTAGTGTAAAATAATAATCGAGCCGTT
The DNA here is from genome assembly GCA_947646795.1 of Beta lomatogona. NCBI lineage: Eukaryota > Viridiplantae > Streptophyta > Magnoliopsida > Caryophyllales > Amaranthaceae > Beta > Beta lomatogona. The sequence continues at coordinate 9,541,145 of CANSNZ010000063.1, read as the reverse complement.
CACGAGCTTTACGAGCCGAGCTTTGCCTAGCTCGGCTCGGCTCGTTTAAGTCTCGAGCCGAGCTTTGACCGAGCAGAGCCCGAGCCGCCGCGAGCTTGTCGACTCATTATCACCCCTACGTACATGCACCGCTTGATATGAATCGCAAAGGTGATGGTGGCGATAATGCGGCTAGCGAGGGCGGATTTTAGCATGTGCATAAAGGTCTACAAAGACAGGGCCACATTTTCTAGGGGCCTAGTATCGAGGTTAAGCCCTGGAAAAATATCTCAATTACAAGGAATACTCCTTTTTCTTTCTCTCTTCTATTAATGATACCTCTTTCCTAAAGTTTTTCAAATCACGTTTCTACTTATAATAGGGGCCTCATTTTGTTATTAGAACAGGGCCACAAGAATCTAAAAAAGGGCCCTGGCGGCTAGTATAGTTGGAATTTCGGAAATAATCTTGCGGAGAATCTCAATCATGGACGGAAAGTATATGTTGGAAGAGAGGATTTGCGAGGGAAATTCATACTATGGCCGGAAATTATAGTGCATGGAAAGTATATGTGGGACTTGGAAGGAGAAGAGGAGATATGGGTTGGAATGGAATGATTAAGGTACTAATTTTATAGACTTGCAAGATAGTTGTGTGAAACTCTTTACATTATTTTTATTTGAATCAAAATTTTAGACTTTATGGGTTAGGTTTTGGAGTTTATGTATCAAATTTTTGAGTTTATTCATGGAACTAAGTTTGATCTTTGAATTAGTAATTCTAGAATAAAATTATGTTGAAGTTTTGTTATTAATTTTAGATTTAAAAATGTTTATAACATTGGATATAGAAGGTATCGTGTTAACATGTTCGACGATACTTATTCGCTATTGAACATAGGGGTGTAAATGAGACGAGACAACTCGCGAGCTACTCGAGATCGACTCGGTCAAAACTCGGTTCAAATGAGCTCGACTCGAGCTCGAACTCGGCTCGAGATGCTGGCGAGTCGAGTTGAGCAACTCGATACTCGACTCGAAAACTCGTGAGAAGCTCGAAAACCCAATTATCAATAGCAAAATACCTAAATTCAACATTTTTCTACCTTAAGGTTGCTTTTAACATGAGACACTTGCAAGCTACTCGAAATCTACTCGGTCAAAACTCGACTCGGTCAAAACTTGGTCAAACTCGACTCGAGTGAGCTCGAGCTCGACTCGAAATGCTAACGAGTCGAGTCGAGCTAGCTCAAACTCGAACTCGACTCGCATCATTTACACCCCTAATTGAACACATATACGTGGAGGCTTTCCCCCAAACGATTAACAAGAGTGGACTATAACTCTGTATTATGCACAATCTCCCAGATCTAGCCAGGATATTCGGTAGCTTTTCTTTGCAAAAAAAAGTTTAGTACTTGAAGTCATACAAGAAAATATATACTTCCTGCGCTTCATATTAATTTCAACATTTTCTTGATTTGGTACTCTAGTATTTTTTGTGCATCTCTCTTATCACATAGGCCCCTTTTATTTATCCCAATCGTTATTTACCGCCCATATTTACTAAAAATCACCCGTATTTTTTCCTTAAAATTCCCCCCATACCCCTCCCTTTTTACCCCACTCTTACTCTCTCACTTCTCACACTACTACCACCCGACCACCACCACCACCACCACCACCCGACCACCCCCCACCACCACCTGACCACCACTACCACCATCGCGGACCACTGCCACCACCGGAGCACCACGAAGAACCGTCAACGCCGCCGGACGAAATATGGTTAGTTTTTTTATAAAAAATTCCGCCACCAAAGGTACGATAACGGATGAAATCCGTTACCACCATGGTGGTAATGGATGAAAAAAAAAATAGCCACGGTAACAAGATTTCCGGTCGAGTGGTGGTGGTGGTGGTGGTGGTTGCTTTGGTGGGTGGGTGGTGGGTGGGGCGAGGTGAGTAAGTGAGGATTGAGAGTGAGAGTGAATTTTTTTTTTTTTTTTTTTTATTAGGAAATTAAGTCAGCCCAAGGATTAACCCCTACAAGGCTACTAGCCTGTAGAAAACACCAACACATTGGTTGGTAAGGCATGCATAAGATGTCGAAACACCCCAAAGATAATCTTTGGGGATAAGGATCGAACCCCGACCTCAGCGGGAAGGGGCATCTATCCACTCGAGCCTAACTCCTATCCTTAAGAGAATGAGAGTGAATGAGTATACATAGACGTAGTTTAAGAAAATCTAGAAAAAAATACGGACGATTTTAAGTAAATACGGACGGTAAATAAGTAATGCACTTATTTATCTCTACTTTTCTCATTTCCACTTAACTTTCTCAAAAAACATGTCAAAAAACTATATTATAATAATAGTGGTGCAGAAGAAATATGTACGTCACGGTAAATTGGTCAAAATTCACAAATTGTGCTATAGTAAAGGGCTTACTTTCGTACTTGACTCTGACTCTCTGGGGAGTGATGTGAACTGATTGTGAAGTCGAAGTTGAAAATGCATTGTACCGTAAATTATCAAAAAACAAAACAAAAAAAGCATCGTACCGTAAATTATAAAAAAAAAAATGCTTTGTACCGTAAATTATCAAAAAAAAAAAAAAACATGGTACCGTAATCTCCAAATAAAACCTATGAAAAAAAGTTTATTATAATACATATCTCCCCTCAATTTCAATATGCATTACCGTACCCAATTTCTATGTTTCAGTTGTCTCAATTAAAAAAAAAAAAAAAAATCTATTTTCATCTTTAGGTTGGAACTACAATACATCTCAACTAGGATATAAATTACACATTGATTTTCAGCACAACTAATTAGTTTTTTTTTTTTTTGACAGAGCACAACTAATTAGTTGGGTAAAGACTTAAAAAGTGATACATAAGACTCCAAGATCAAATCATGTCCATAACATTTTTCCTTGTGACTCTCTCACGTAAAGGATAATTGATATCATCACTATTATTTGATTAGTATCTTTAGGATATTATTTGATTTATCATAGTATATATTATCAAGGTTGTGATCATATGTATATCTTTAGTTATCTTTGATGTATATCTCTATTATTCTTCATATCTTTTAGATATCATAGTTGTACTTATAAATAGGTTGTAGAAACTCTTTCAATACATTTAAGCCTTTCTCACAAACTCTATCATAGTATCAAGAGCTTTGATCCGTAACCACGCTTAACAACATTTACATCCGCCATCTATTTATTAGAGAACCCTTCATCTATGGTGGTAGTAAACCTCACACTACCAAACAAGCCATCCAATTTTTTTTTTCTCTAAAACCTTCACCAGCAATCATCAAACCATGCTTGATGATGAAGATGAGTTTTCTCTCTCCTCCCCCTCCTCACCATAACCTTTGTCTTCATATTGATCCTTTTTTTTTTCCTCCGCTTCCGTTGCTACCATGGCTACACCATCAAAATCTTTTGCCGACGCGCGACAAATGATGGTGACCAAATCAACTTCCTTCTCGAAAAGCTTCAAATCAAAATCACACTTTCGCTCAACTTTTTTGGCACCCCGTATTTCATATACCAAGAAATGCCAATTATCATTTTCCAAAACCATCATGGAGAACCATAAAATTCTCTTTTAAATAACCATCACCATCATTACATTTTTCTATCCCGTTCTCTAATGGTGGTGAAGGAACCCATATAATTTTTCTCCCATACGATAATTCTTCATTATAATTTTGCAATAAATGGTTCATGTGTCAACAACTGTGAAAAACACCCATTAAGTAACTTCCAATACTCAACTCTCTCCAAACCCTCTTGGAGAATTACTATGCAATGCAACCTTTCTCACCTAAACTTCAATTCCAACATTGAACAATATTTGCGATACTATATCCAAGATCGGTCTCTCGTTCCGGACGTCCGTCTTGCGGGGGCGTATAAATGATAATTGATATCATCACTATTATTTGATTAGTATCTTTAGGATATTATTTGATTTATCATAGTATATATTATCAAGGTTGTGATCATATGTATATCTTTAGTTATCTTTGATGTATATCTCTATTATTCTTCATATCTTTTAGATATCATAGTTGTACTATAAATAGGTTGTAAACTCTTTCAATACATTTAAGCTTTCTTACAAACTCTATCATATACACCAAAAAAAAACTTTTTCCTTTCTTAATAAAGAAAAATTCCAATTTTGTAATCATATCTACCTTTCTTTTTTCCTTAATATAATTAAAAATGCCATACCTTATACCTTTCCTTCAATTTTTTTGCTAAAAGCAAATAGAAAATATATTATTATATATCGAGCTAAGCTCGAATCAAATGATACTATAAGAGTCTAAGGGTGCTAATCGAACGAGTTGAACATTTTTTTTCTAAAAGCAAATAGATAATATATTATTATATATCGAGCTAAGCTCAAATCAAATGATACTATAAGAGTCTAGGGGTGCTAATCGAGCGAGTTGATCGCGAGCAGGGCCCTGCTCGACTCGACTCGACGCGACTCGAAAACTTATTAAGCTCGCCAAACTCTTGCTCAACTCGTGCTCATAATTTTTTTTTTGCAGCTCGACTCGACTACTCGAAATTCATTTTTTTTAATTTGTTATTTATGTTAAACTCATTTTTACTAATCTATGAAGTATGACCATGGAGGCATGGACCATGAGGTAAATTTTAATTGGGCTTGGTAGCTTGGACCTTATTTCTCAAAAAGTTTTAAAACTTTTGTATAAAATAAAATAAATTCTTAGAAAAATATATATAAGAATAAATTATCGAGCTGCTCGCGAGCTTAATGAGTCGAGCAGGTACTGCTCGACTCGTGCTTGTTAAGGTTTTAGCCGAGCCAACTTGAGTCGAGTATTGACCGAGCGTTGACCGAGCCGAGCTCGAGTAGCTCGCTCGATTAGCACCCCTATATAAGACCAATAAATTCCAACATTGGGGTTGGCACATGAATTTTAAGTGGTTTTCAAAAAAATATTTAATTGATTAAAATCTAAAAGTACATGTTTTGGTTGAGCGACTTTTAACTTTAATTTTTAGCCAAAAATTAAAGCTTTATATATTGATTTTTACTTTTATTTTGCACTAAAGAACTAACACGCACTAGCAATTGATTTTACCAAACACAATTATTAAGCTTATAGTCAAACAACCACTCTACCAATAACAAAAACTAATCAAACCTGCAATTTACACAAATACATCTAGGTATATGTACCATACACCCAAGAGTAATTGTTTTTGCTCATTTATCATTTGTAGAGCTCGAAATGAGCAAATTAAACGAGGAATAAATAAAATCATAGCCTTGGGTATATGATACATTATGATATAAGTTTTGGATCAACCCAAAGAGAGTAAAACAACTAACAACTAATTTCAAACACTTGTAACGTGAAACTATACATTTTAGATACAAACAGCTGAAACCTTAATGAATCTATAATTGACCTTCCCTTTTATACAAATAAATAAAACCTTAATAAATCTCTATCTCTATCATCTATTTTTCTTGGGCATGTTCGGTAAGGTAAATGTGGTGGTAGCTTTTAGTTATGAGAGTAGTTGTTAGTTGTGCTAGTAGCTGTTAGTGGTTGGTATATACTCTCTCCGTTCATCAATAGATCTTCCTTTTTTTTTCCAATATGTAAGAAAATCATAGTCATATGAGGTCTTGTTTTGTTTCATTGTATACATTACAAAAATAAAACTTTGATGATTTTTACTAATATGTAATTAAAGATATTAATGATACAAAATGTGCATTGACAAACGTAAAAAGGAGAAGTAGGAAGTATATTAGGGAGTTAGGATCCTCTCCATTTCTTAGGGGAAATGGAGAGTCCATTTCCTTAATCAATGGTTGGAGATGTATCAAGGGGAAAATAGGGAAATTTTTGGAATTTTTATATTTATTATAGATACATCTCCAACCAAAGTGATCTAAGAAAATGGACTCTCCATTTCCTATAAGAAATGGAGAGGATCCTAATTCGTATATTAGGGGACGGAGGGAGTAGTTGTCAAAGTAACTATATAAAATATTGATGTTCAATAAAAGAAGGTGTTAAAAATAGTTTTTTTTACATATAACTAGTCAGAAACTAAAACAATATTTTAATATAAAACTTATATACCACTAAACACTTTCCCAAACGACAAAGGCTACAAGTTGTAGCTTTTAACAAACACAATTAAAACACTACTTCTATCACTACCTAATAAAAGACTCATATTTTTCTTAGTCAAAATACTAAAAGGTACCTCAAAAGCTTGATCTGAACCAACGCTTTATAGGATGGGGGTAATGTATTTTGGAATTTTTTTTTTGGGAAAAGCTAAATGCAACCCTAAGGCTGCGTATAAGAAAACTAAAAATGGAAGAAACAAGCTTTAAGTGATCATTTATTACATAAATTAATGTAAACTTTTGTTATAAATTTACAACTAATTTTTATTTTAAGCAATGTATTTAGGACTGCATATAACATAACCCTTTTTATTTTTACTCTTCTTCCGGAATAAACCACCAAATATAGGAAACCTATTCTCCAAATCTCCATCTTTTTTTTCCAAAAGGGCACCGATTTAGAAGACTCGAAAATCAAGATATCATAATTCATAATAATCCATCAAGATTACAGTTTTGAAATATTTTTAAGAAACCACTTCTCTTCTTCTTCTCCTTTTACCCAACTTGGCAACTACTCACTGCTACTCAGAAGGGAACCATCTTAAATTTAATACTTCCGCCTTTTTACTCAAAAGGGTACCATCTTCAATTAAACGTTGTACATATTCTTCTTCTACATGAAAACCGGAGTATTTAGCCCTTAATTGTCACTATCACCTCGCCTTTTTAAGGTATTCTTACTTCTTTAATTGTTTGAATATTGTTTTTTTTTCTTTTCTAAATTTCCTTTTTGTTTTGAACGAATTTAATGAACAGAGTTTTATGATTATTTGAGATTTTGATTTTTGAAAAATTTATATATTTACACCCAACTAGTAGTGTAGTACTATGATTAATTATTTAATGGTTCTGATTTCAATATTTCATATTTGGAGTATGATTATACAGTACTGTACTCTTTTAGTGTGAAAATTAAACCCTCCGATGTTTATGTCATAGTAACTACAAACAGTTATTGAGTCAAATTTTGTTCTTCTTAATTTCAAGATCGAAGAAAGTTTTCTTCTTGACATTTCGTTCCTTTTTTTTTTAAGCATGTTCTTGAACTTCCAACATAAAAATTGAGTCCAAAGATAGAAATTTTGTACTTGTTTGGTTTTGAAAAGTGAGTCTTGAGAAGTATGTAGTTGTTTATATATAATTAAATAAAAAAAAATAACTTGCACAAGATGTTTTTGTCGTGAATTGGAGAAAGTTGCCAACCTAGTATCCTTTGTGGGGTACTGGGGTATATGGAACTTCATTTGGGAATATATTTCAACAAAATAAGAACAATTTCATAGTTTTTTTTTCTCATTATATGGTTCCATTTCCTTTTCATTCTATGAATTAAATCAAATATACTTCCTCCATTTCGTTTTAAATGCAAAAAGTTTAATATTTTATATCTCACGAAAATTACCCTTTTGTTGCTTTTAAAACGAAACAGAAGGGAAGTATACATTTAAGTCCGAATGTAATGCTTTTGATGTGTTTTCTTTTATTGAGGGGACTTATAATGATTCTTTTTATTAAGAGATTTTTGATGAGTTTTTTGTACTAGCATGTAAAAATCATAAAAAGTTGGCCATTGGGAAAAAATTGAAAAGACTCCTTGTAACTAGGTTTTCTCTTAGAATTTTAAAAAGCTAATGTGACTAGCTAAATAAGTAAGGTAGTACTCAGTACTCACATAGTCACATTGTAATAATGTTGCCTGTCACTAGTTAATTAAGTATTTAATACTCTCTGTTCTTTAATAAGTACTCCCTCCGTCCCATAATATAGTGCGCCTACTTCATTTTTGGTGGGTCAAACTTTAAAATCTTTGACCGAATATTCTCATTTGTATATATAAAAAAACATAATCATGTGGGATCTTGTTAGATTCGTCTTAATGTGTAGTTCCATAATATCAACTTTTTATATTTTTTGTTAATACGGAATTGAAGATATTAAAGGTCAAAGTTACGTCTTGAAGACCGTGTAAAAAAGAAACAAGCCTATATTATGGGACGGAGGGAGTACTACTTGTCTCTAAACTTTATTACACACATTAAGAAATTTATTTGCTCACTCCATTTAAACGTTGCTAGTATTATAATGTGAGCAATATTATAATATGATTACTAGTTATTAGGCCCGGATGCCCCAGTTAAGAAAAATTTTCATTTATTAATATTATATTTGGAAATGATAACACTGAATATCACTTGGTTTAGTGGTTAAGAGTTTAGTATATAAACTTCAAGTCACGGGATCGAACCCTATACTATGTATTTCTATATTTTTTTTGTTGTATGTGAAATACATGGAGTGCCCTTAGGAATAGCACCACGTGGCACCGTTCCTTGTTTAGGAACGCCTTTTAATATATTCCTATAAATAGGAGTATTAATGTCTTTCTATCAAATCAAGATGCTTCCATTATTAAATAGCTACCTACCTTTTGTAGATAAATTTCTTTTGACAAATTCGTAACAATGACGTTTATATACGGGTCGTAAATACAACTAAGATCAGGGAACATACAAATTACTATAGTAGCTCAAAGCCAAAAGTTATCTAAGAGCAGTGTTAGTTATACTTATACATTTAATTAAGTGCTTTATGGTTTGATGGAAAACATTTTCAATGAAAATGTTATTTCCAGGAAAAAAACACATTTATAAGTTAGTTTTCCTTTGTTTTCGAGTCCTCGCAGTTAAAATTATAAGTTGAGGATAAATGAGGAAGAGAAAGGTAAAGAATATCAATATCGAAAGAACTATTTTCCACCCATTACAAACCAATCAAAATTAATGATTGTGAGAACAACGTTGCCATGAGTTGTTTTCTCCCGCCCTAACTAAACACTGTCTTAAGCTTTTGCTATGATTCTCATTCTTACTTATGCCTGTTAGTTACCATGTCCTACAAGTGTACTGCAATATGTTCTGTTATAACATTATATGACTGCTCATGCAAATTTTATAATCCATAGACACGTCTGTTTGACAAAATTTAGTAGACAATGAGGATGGAGATGGAAATACAAAGATCTTGGTCTAGTAGACAAAGAAGCAAGCGAGATGATTATGATCGATTCCGCCAACACGAGGATTTAAGGAGCATAGAGTATAATGATCATGGATACTCTAAGACTATTGATTCTAGGTTATTGCAACAAGAGGATACTACTGATGAATACCCTAGAACAATTCACACAAGAAGATCCATGACATGGGTGAGATCAAGGAATGCAAGACTAAATGAGAGTTTTGTAAGAGATTATAGTGCTGTAGAGGATGTGATTCTGGATCAACCATATTCGCAATCGAATTCCTTTCAAAGAAGACGATATTCTGATAGTCCATCTTACAGCAGCTGTGAGTGTTTCTGATCACGTTTGTTACATATTGATTTAGGCTTAAGAAATCAAATCTGAACATTAACTCTGCGGGTTTGCCTTCTTAATTTTATTGCTATAATATTAACTCACCATTTGATAGATCACCCGGCTGAAGAGGATGTGGTTCGGGATCAGCCATTTGCACCGTCAAGTTTACCTCAAAGAAGAAGATCAGATTATATTAATTCATCTTATAGTAGCTGTGACTGTGAGTGTTGTTTCATGAGAAATGTTACAATTCATAAATAGACATGAGAAATAGTTTCAGTACTTCTTTTGGATTTAATGTCATGTTATTACTTTAGGACCGAGGGCGTAACTGTTTGCTTTGTTAATTTATTTGTTAACTCGTTTTTAGATGACACGGTTAAAGATGTGATTGTTGATCGATCGTTTTCGCAATCAAATTATTCTAAAAGAGGAGGCCAGAGATCTGCTCATAGCTCATCTTATAATAGTTGTGAGTGGCATATGTTACAAGTCTATTTATGATTTAATTACCTTTTGACAATTATTTCCACAAAGGGGAGTAATTGTTTGCTTTCCTAATTTGTTTACTCATTCTTTGTAGTTGGACGAGACTCAACGAAGTACAAAAGCCACTATGATGAAGCAAGACATCCAAGAAATTTCAAGAGAAATTATCGTGAGCATCATGCAAAAAGTTGGAAGGACGTAAAACGAGTTGACTTACATGGTTCACAAAGTTCACCAAACTTACAAAGTAGATTCATTTCAAAGAGATCTTTCAAGAAACCAATGGCAAATTCTCCAATGCTTGGTGGTCAACCTGAAAATCAAGTTAAAAAGACTACAAGTAGTAAGCCAGAAGAACTTCCTAATAAGCCCAAAGGTAATTAAACTATATTATGCTTGTTGATTCCATAATTCTAGGAACTACTATTGTAATGTTTGAACCACATTTTGAAAAAATCTCACATGAACGATAATAAGTTTGGTCGGTCTTCTCATAATAATTCTAATTATGGGTTGTTTAGTTCCATTACACTTTTAAGTGTAGGGTTTCATCTGAAAATAATACAATGACTTTGAAAATCAATTTATAAAGTCAAAGGATAACATACAAAGCTCTAATTGACTAGGCAGAAAGTGACGAGAGAAGAGGGAAAATGGAACAATCAAACACAAAAACTTATTAAACAAGTTATAAGTGACTTAGAGATATTTTTGGAAAGACATTCTAATATAATTGGAATTATAATGGGAAGAACTTTAGTTTTTTTTCTTACATAAGTATATTCAAAGATGAAAATTGCTTTTTCAGATTCTGCAAAGATTTTGGAGACGAAATGCATGAAAGACAATGGAGAAGGTGACTTTGCTAATAAGCCTGTTGCAACAAAACCATCCATAGATAACACAGAAGCTCAATTTACAAAGAAGTTGGAAACAAAATTATCCAAAAATAAAACAGAAGCTAACCTTAAGAAGAAGCTGCCTTCTGCAAAATCATCCAAAGATGAAATAGAAGCTAACCTTAAAAAAAAGGTGCTTCCTGCAAAATCATCCGAAGATAAAACAGAAGCTAACTTTAAAAAGGAGCTGATTTCTGCAAAGTCATCCCAAGGTAAAGCTGAAGATAACCTTACAACGAAGATAGAAAAAGTTTCGTCCTCAAAATTAGATCATAAAGAAGTTGATTGCGAAAAGCAGGATGTTACAAGTACAGCACATGGATCATCATCAAATTTTAACGGTGAGCATATTTTGTTTCAAATAGTCATTATAGTACCATTCATAAAGGAATCATATATGCCTGCTCGTTTGAAGATGGATGTGTCAGCTTGAAGCACGGCACGACCTAGCATAAAACAAGTTTAGCACTGCACAATTGCACAGCACGGGCATGACATGACTGCATGAGGTAGCCACCACCTGGTATTCGTCAGTCACATATTGATATTTTTATGAGAAAGCACAATACGAAAAAAGCATATGGTTAAAATATGACTTGTAAGTATAAGCACGATGACACGGTACGACGAGCCTTCAGGCCTCTGCCTTACTGCCTGGACTGCCCCAACACGCCACAACCCACGGGCATGAGCTAACCTGCCGTGCGCGGGTTGTGCCTTGGCCAAAACTCGGTCACGAGTATGTCGCGGTGCCAAGAGTCTGCCGCGTTATACCCTTGTCCAGTGACATCTTTACGCTCGCTTAATACCATTCCTTAGTCCTAGTCCTTTGAACTTATTATTCCAATGCTTTAGTGAGTACGTGATTGTGGCTGCTGAGAATTAGTTAGACAATACTAGTGAACAGTGATTGCAACTTTCTTCTAATATCCTTGGTATGTTGATAATAAACCACATTTATTGAAGTTATAATATATTTTCAAAATTCTAAAGAGACCAAGGGAGACTACATTAGTTGTGAGATATTTATTCAAATCCTTGCACCGTAACAATGATCCTGTATTCCCGTATCAATCCAACATGTCCTATTATTTAGGGATCATGAGAGTATTATTCATCTCTCTGATTGCACTTCTATTATATACTCCTTCATTAATTTGAAAGAAAAAACACTAGAAGTGAACGTTTATGAACTCAAAAAAGGAAAATTCTCCAATTGTTTGGTTGACGTAAAGAAAGAAATTATCACTTCTAGATAAGTTATACTCCCCAAAAATATAGAAGATAATACATTTAGCCCTTTTGAAAAGTAGGATTTTTTATGACAATTTGTTATTTTATATTCAACCAAACAACTTTTTATATTTCTCAAAAAACAAAACTTTTTGGTATAAGAAGATTTTAGGAAGTTCTACATACCCTACTTATGAATAACACTCATTAGAGGTAACCTCCCACTAACTTATAATGGGCCTCTAGGTGGAGGTCATGTGCGAGGATAGCTTGGAGGATTTTTTCTTACCTATGCTTTTAAAAAAAGTAACTTAGCAAATTACATTACTTCTTTCGTGGCGGATATCATAAGTTTTAGGAAATTTTGTTAATAAATACCACACTTTAGGCACTTTTTTGAAATAAATAGATAGGTTTTCTAAAATTGTATATAAATACCAACTTTCGCCCACTTCTTTTGGAATCACACCACTTAATAAATTTTCGCAAAACCGTTAGTGGCATGTCCTACCTTCCATTAATCTCCTCCACCACCAAAACCCCACATTATCCTTGGGATCCCCTTCTCTCCTAACCACCATTACGAGGTGGTGATGGTTTCGTAATTGGTTAGTATTGTAGGGTGGGTCAATTTTTTGGTGGGTAGAGGTGGTGGTGGTTTCATAGTTGGTTTAGGTGGTGGGGTGGGATGATATTTGAGTGGGTGGAGGTGGTGGTGGTTTTGTAGTTGGTTACGATTGTGGGTGGGTCGATTTTTGGATGGGTGGGGGAGGTGATAGCGGTAACGGTGGCAAGTATGGTTATTGCATGTGGTAGGGGCGGCGGTGGTGGTGGGGGAAGGGTAAAATCATAATTTCATGTGTCACTAATAGAGTAAAACTAACGTTTTTTGCAAAGTGGTAGTAGTGATTTCAAAATAATTTAGTCAACCTTGGTATTATATTAAATTTTTGATAACTTAGGTATTTATTTCAATAAAGTGCCCAAAGTATGTTATTCATTAACAAATTTTCCTAAGTTTTACTAATAAAAAATTTAAAATATTAACACTCAAAGTAGTGCATTGACATGTGTGAGAACCAAGATATTGGATGTATTTGGAATCGGAGAAAATATATGTCAGTCAGAAATTTTCGAAATATTAAGATCTTTTTAAAAAAAAGAAAGTATTAATATAAAAATATTAAGATCTTTTTAAAAAACGAAAGTATTAATATAAAGAAGTGTTTTTCTAACCTATGCCACAAGGCATAAGTTAAGAGTATCAAAATTTGAATATAAGATATCATTATATAAAAAGTTTCTATTTCGAAATCCAATCAAACTAAAAAATCTTATTTCAAAATCCAATCAAACTAAAAAATCTTACATGATTCTAAATATTCAATATCTATCCCTATTTATTATCTCCAAATAAAAATTTAATGATATCATGAATAACCTATGCCTTGTGGCATAGGTTTGAAAAGTCCTATAAAAAAAGGGTAAAACTTATAGGTTTGTAAAGTCCTATAAAGAAGGGGAAAAACTTTATCGGAGAAAATATATGTCAGTCAGAAATTTTCGAAATATTAAGATCTTTTTAAAAAAAAGAAAGTATTAATATAAAAATATTAAGATCTTTTTAAAAAACGAAAGTATTAATATAAAGAAGTGTTTTTCTAACCTATGCCACAAGGCATAAGTTAAGAGTATCAAAATTTGAATATAAGATATCATTATATAAAAAGTTTCTATTTCGAAATCCAATCAAACTAAAAAATCTTATTTCAAAATCCAATCAAACTAAAAAATCTTACATGATTCTAAATATTCAATATCTATCCCTATTTATTATCTCCAAATAAAAATTTAATGATATCATGAATAACCTATGCCTTGTGGCATAGGTTTGAAAAGTCCTATAAAAAAAGGGTAAAACTTATAGGTTTGTAAAGTCCTATAAAGAAGGGGAAAAACTTTGTCTAATCTACTAGATAGACATAAATACTTAGTGGAAGACAACTCAACAATATAAATGAAATTCTTATTTTTGGGGGGATTACCCAATGGGTTGATCTAAAGAAAAACTAGTCTTCTTTGCACGCGATGCGTGCGTGGATTATTTTGGCGGTTATCATTAAATTTCATTTAAGTGTAATTTTGAAGAATGTAATTTACAATCATCATTAGTTCTAATTGAATATCGTTTGGTGTAAATACAAAATATAAAAATTACTTGATGAAGAAGTTGTTTTCTTGGTATTTTTATTACTTGTTAATGGATGTTGGTATTGTTATTGCATTTCAAAGTTTAGGTAAAATTAAAATTTTTGTCTTTGATTTTGTAATTGATTTGAAATCTGCTTTAGTTATTTTAATTTGTTCTTCAAACATAAATTTTTTCTTTCACTACACATATTTTTATGAAAGTTTATTTTAGCTATTTTGAACTTCTTTTGATGTACATATTTTAAATTAGGAAGGACTATGATTGAGGAAAATTTCAAAATCTTAATAGGTAAGTATTTTTATTGGATGAAGGGTTAAAAAGTCTTTTCAAAGGGGGACACCATAGCTCCCCCCTTGGCTTATATAATAGAGATCTATTACTATAGATAGATATAAATGTATAAGGGAAGACAAATAGGTTAGAAAAATCCTATAAAGAAATGGGAGTACTTTTATCTAATCTATTACTATAGATAGACATAAATGTACTCCTTTCGTTTTTTTAATTGCTTCATTTTCCATATATGGATGTTTCTTTTTAATTGCTACATTCTTTAACCTTTTTTTATTTGGGGTACTTGGCCCACCATAAAGTACTACTATTATACTTTCTCCGTTTTGTTTTAAATGAAACGTACGTTTTTTCACTCAACCCAACGCGAATCTTTAATCATTAATATCTTTAGTTGTGCACGTGTAAAAAATATAAAAAAGTTATAATTTGATAGTATGCATTGAGACGAATCTAACAAGATCCCACTTGACTATGTTTTTCTTTATATAATTTCGATAAATTGGAGTCAAAATTGATCAATGAATAGTGTCATTTCACCCAATGTTTTATTTAAAACAGAACGGAGAAAGTATATTTGTTTTTCTATTTTTCCACCCAAAATTACTACTTTTTTTACTTTTCCCCATTATTTTACATTAAATGGGTCAAAAAGTACCTTTTCAAAAACTTGAAAGTGACATTCCCTAAATTATCGTGCATACAACAATGTAGCAATAAAAAAACAGAGGGAGTATAGTGGAAGACAACTCAGCGAAATGAAATTTTTATTTTGGGGTGGGGGGTTATTAGTCCTTTTCTCCGTGTGTATTGAACGATGGAATGAATAGAGCCGCGTAGCATAGCGAATGTTGAAAGCTTTGCTACCCAATGGGTTGATCTAGAAAGAAACTACTATATATGATGGCTTAGGTATGAGCATCCAAATCTTTTTGCAAGGAGATGACAAAAACAAGCAAAAGAGCGTAAATAATAATGAGAAAACAGCCAAAGACTAATAATTTTCAAATTCCCATAAACTTCTCTCTCGTCTAGTCGTCTACTCGTCTTCCAATCGTCAAAGAGGCGAGACTATATTAAGAGACAAAAAACAATCACACTTTCTTCTCCTCTGTTGCACTTGCACATATTGCTTTCTAAATTACTACTACTTCTAAGTTCTAATGGCGATTTTACTTCTTCGCTGAATGTAATCCTACTTGTATTTTCTCTCTCCTCTTCACCTTCCTTCTCTCTACTCTCTTTTTCTCTCCTACTGCGGTTACTCTCGCACTTTCTCTCTCTTATATTTTTCTCTCTCCTACAAGTTTTCGCTTTATGATCATCTCTTTACTTTCCTCTTTCGTCGTTTTTTCGGCTTTCTAGGGTTTCAGAATCGCCGTTTTCTTCCTGGTAATGTTGCTTATTTTCGTGTTTTCTTTGAGTTTAATGGAGAATTATCGTTTTCTAGTGTAGTTTAACGAATAAATTTTGATTTTTTATTTGTATTTCTGCTGTAATTTAAGTACGTACATTGTCTTTGCTCTGCTTGATTTTTTATTTTTCCGAGTTGTTCATCGTAGTTTTTCTGGTTTCAACTTGATCAATGACTGCTTTCTTTTTATTTTTTATCATATTTTTTTTGTAGTCGTAGTTAGAATAATGCTTTTCCTTTAGTTGCTTTATTTTTAATTTGTATTTGAGATAAACGTGGTAGTATTATATTATTTAGTTGTAAAACGACTAACTTTTCATGTGAATGTGCATATTATTCTTTTCAATTGAGTGCTTCTACGGGAAATTCTAGTTTGAAAACGTTGTGGTTATTGATCGATGAAGTAATGACTTAATGTGATGGATATGGCCTGATTTTTAGTTAATCAACGGTGGAATGCAATTTTGATTACTTGATTGCTCTCCAGAATTGTTCTGCGTGCTAAGTTTTGGAGCAGCGTGAGTGCGTAAGGACTAAGGAGTCCGTTGTGGTTGAGGAGGTTTGTAATGGATAATGTGGTGATTCAGAATAAAGGTGGGACATGGAAGTGAACTCCTTGGATGGTTAAATGTGCGAGGTTAGGGGTGAGGTTGAATGGTTCGAGCATGTTACGAGAGGGGACTTTTATATTCTGGTTAGGACATGAAAAATGATCAAAATTAAGAGTTGCAAAGGATGAAGAAGAATGTTGAGAAAGTCTAGGGGGGTATATTGTTGTATTATGGCTCTTTGCCTTGTATGCGTGTTTCTACCTCCTTTTCTCACTTATTTTTGTGAACATGTATTTTGTTGCATAAATTTCTCCCTCGATTGTGTTTACTTAGCCAATCATATTTGGTAGAGGCCTTGTTTATGTGGTGGTTTTTTTTTTTTTGTTTCTAATCATTAAACTGATTTTCATCCGTGCTCCCTTCATTAGATTCCAAAATGAGGGATTTGAACGGCAAGTGTTATTCCCAGCAAGGTAAGTCATCACACAGGATCATCAATTAATTAATTTTAGGACTTCGAAAGTAGATTACTTTTTCAAAGAAAATCTGATTGCTTTTGATATTTATAATTGTGTTGGTCTTGTGGTTTTTTGCAGATGCTTCACCCTGTTACGTTAGACTGATGAAAGATAACAAAATTATTTGTCGTACAAAATGCACAAATCCTCCAATTCAACCGTATGTGCATCCTGCTTGCTCCCATGTCATGAATTCATGATGAATTTAGACTGTTTCGTATAGTGCTGTGTAGAAATTTTGAGCCTTTTTATTCAATCCAGTTTTATCGATAAAGCTTCTATTAAGTGGCATATTGATAGTTTGATGAGTTTGCAATTAATATTCATAATATCCTTCTGTTTTTTGGATACTGGAAAGGCACATAGATCTTTGTTCATCCATTTTAATACATTGACGATTAATGAACTCAATTTTTGTTCATCAAGCTCCCTTATATGCCCTCAAGACCTCAATGTTAAAAGGTAGATGTGGGAATAGTGTAACCTTGACTCTTTCTTTACGCTTGAGCTAAAATTTTGCTTGAATAGTGTGCATCTCGTTTTAGTGGGTAAATTATTCTCGGTGATACTATAAATGACAACTCTAGTTAACTGGACTTGACTATAACATGCATCTTCACATTGTTTATAAAAATATGTACTTCATCTAGAGTAGTTAATTTACTGACAATTGTTTTTTTAATTGTGATAGGAAACTTTACCTATTCAATAGGTCATTTTGATTTATTGCAATTTCTGTTTCAAAAGAATTGTAAATTACTATATTTTCAAAGATTTGACATTTACTATTAGGGATACTTGTTAAGTTACTGTCCTTTTTTGTGCATGAATATAGCAGGTCGTCTTCTTGGGATGTGGACATAGTTAGGAGGACAACGGTGAAAGGTCTTTATGATTTGCCACAGTTTTTTCTTTTTCCAGCGTTCAATGAGTTGCACCAGAAAAGGGAGGAATTTGAATGGGTTAAATTTTTGACTTATCTTTGTGAATCCAACAAAGTAAGCATCGCATTCTAATACCTTCTCATTATGAAGTTTTTTTCTTATTCTTCTTGTAGTTGGTGCAAAAATTCTACTTACATTTATGTCCTAACTTTTATGGTGGTAATATTCTGTATAATTGTCCTCTTTAGCCTCAGTAAATATGCCTGACATAATTGCTTGTCAAACTTGAGACGCTAACTTATATCACATCTGAACTGCCAGGATTTCTTATTCTTGATACGTACAAACTTATCTTCTCGTAGTTCATCTGGTGTTCTTTCAACCACTAAAAGTGGCCCACTTTTTGGTAGATGTGATGAGTGTTCCATTTTGTCGCTGAACTTTTTTGAAGTTATTCTTTTGTGGGTCTAACTACTTATCGAAGTCTATGCTTAAGTTCTCTTGTTATAAATAGACCGACTTCATTTTGTATTGTCTGTCAATTTCACCTAGTTGTGAAGATCGTGAATTCAGCTGTAACATGGTGGTATTATTGTGCTGCTATGTTCTTTTAGATGCGTATGCCAACTTTATGTAGAGAGATTTTAGGTGGCTGCTTATTAGTATTCATGTATATGAAAAGATGTTGTGATACCTAAGTCCTAAAGGTTTCATCTGCTATGTTCTTTTAGATGCGTATGCCAACTAAATGTAGTGAGAGTTTAGATGGTTGCTTACCTATATTCGTATATATGAAATGGTGTTATGATACCAAAATGTTACCCTTTATCAGCAATGAACCTCTTTCCCTTTTAGAAAATTCAGCAGCTATGTGTAGCACACATTTACTTATCAAGTTCCACATTGGTAAAGAGATATTTTATACAACAATAATCCAATATGATTATGAGACCTGATCTTTTTCATGTCTTTTTCTACTACTTCCACCTAAGTTATTCATGGTCTACCTTGATTTATCTAAATATCTCCTCCATCTGAATTCTCCATTTCCCTTGTTGGCGTTGGCTATGCCCGAACCACGACAGCCGTTTGTCCATCTTTTCTTTGATTGTGCAATTTCAAACCGACTATAAATATTTGTTCTTGCTACACTATCATATCCTTGATATCTTTTGCAAACAAGACCTCATCTTGTATGAATTTTGTCAATAGACTTCTGTAGATTATTATTGCCAAGAGGAAATTACTTCATATCCTTTTTCTACTACTTCCACCATGTTGTCCTCGGTCAGTTGGTCTACCTCGGTTTCTTTCAATATGTCTACCATCTGAATTCTCCATTTTTCATGTTGGTGTTGGCTATTTCCAAACCATGGCAGTCGTTTGTCCTTCATCTTTACCTTGATCGTGCAACCCGAACCTTACGACAAACTTGTGTTCTTGCTATTCTCATTATGTATATTTAAGGGAGGAGCCGTATGAGGTGAAAATTTCACGTACGGTTCTGGAACGGAGATTCTTTTAATTGAATAAAAATATCTTGTCCTTGATATCATTTACAAACAATAACTCATCTTGTATGAATTTTGTTAATGGATATCTTAGATTATTATTGCCAAGAGGACATTACTTAGTTCATACCCCCTAACAATCATAGTCAGAGAAAACTCATGCCCTAACAATCCTGCTGATATATATGCATGTTGACTTCTTTCTCAATGTTGAATGAAGTATTCCTCTTGATACTATGTCATGGATTACAGGCCTTCTTAAGATTAAGAATAATTAAATGCAATTTTCTTTCTCCTTGCGCGATAGTATTTGTTGCTCCAAAATTGCCTTCTTACATTTGTTTGCTCTTCGTTCTCCAAACCTCATTGCAGAGGTCCGTTAACATTCAACAATATCAATCTTGTAAACATCACCATACTTCAATAGGAATTCCATATGGGATATTGATCTCTTTAGTTGAACCCATTACCTCTTTTTTTATATGTTGGGCTTCAATCTGTGCTCTAGCCTCTAATATATTGAGTTACTATTTCTTGAAAATGTTGCTGTTTACAACTTCTTAAAGCACCTCCTCTCCTCATAGCCTCCTCCTTAAATAGATGGACTACGACATGACGACATCTCAATTATCACTTTTCCCTATCTTAACGGCTACCCTTGACCATGCTGGAATACTTTTTCTGTGTAACCATCTTCCTGTGCTGTCAGTAGCTAATCCCTTTGTACAATTATAGTTTGAAACATCAGAAGTGCAAGCTTAATCATCTTATGTAAACACAATTATTAACTGATTTACTTAGCCAATAACTAGTTATATTGACTGGTGTTGCATAAACATACGTTTGGATAAAAGAATTGTGCTTAAGCAAACTTGCTTTTTGAATATGGTTGATCAATATGTTTATTGACGTGCTGCTTTAATGCTTTAAAGGTTGCTGTTGTAAACTTTGACAATTTGAAGATCTTTGTATTCCCCCCCGAGTGTACAAACTCTAGCAAAACGGCGGATGGCCTGTATTTTGCCCATGCTGTGGTGGCTTACAAGTTGCAGGAACTTTGTGACACTTCTGTGGACCAAAGACGTGGACAATTAGGTTAGTTCTCCACTAAGTCTTTAATATGCATGCACAGAGATGACTATATAAACTAAAGGAAAACAATCAAATCTCCTTCTTTCTCTTTGAGTCTGCATAATCTCCAGATGGCTGCACCATTTTGTTCTGTTTTTATAAGCAAAATTTCAAGCGAAATCCACAGATTCCAAGCATAATTTGAGTTGTGGTTATGACAGTTGTGCATGGAGCTGTGATTAATAAAATTAGCCCGCTACCAATTGTAAGGTCTGTTCTTGAGAATGAAGTCAAAAAGTCTCCACGGCCACACTCCATTCCTCCCGATCCTTGCATGAAACATGCCCATGCATTTGAGTCGGAAGCGTATGTAAAGGCAAGTAGTTCCACTGAGAAGGGTGCCTGTTCATCTATCTCCAAGTGTCATGAGGCAGCTAACAGTATTCTCCCCCTTTCCGCGAAGGAAGATGTTCTTACAGAAAGGAATTTTGTCCGCGCAGACCCAAGTTATCTGAAAACTCTTGGTCAGGCTCATTCGGGTTGGATTTTTGGTGCAATTGCAGAGCTTGTTGACAACTCGAGGGATGCAGGGGCATCAAGGTCAGTCAAAGTCTTGTGTCTTTCTGTGTTTTGGATTAGGAACTCTACAAGGAAATTGTTTCGAATACAAAGTGAAGTTTTTGTTCTAAATAATGTATTTTCTTCGTTTCATAATTCATGCAACACTTGCTATCTCAAAGGTCCAACTTTATAAACATTGATCACAAATTCTCCCCATTATAGAAGAAAAAAATAGTCATGTACTTATGTGGGATCTTTTTAGATTCATCTCACAATGTGTAGTTCATATAGCATGGTGGAGATATTTCAACCTAATTCTTTGATTCCCAAATAGATGTAGCCTATTGTTTAGGGAGGGATAGATTACTTTTTGGCATTCTTTTATCTGCTTTGGTTAACATATAATGTTTGGAACAGGATTGAGATTCTTATTGAGAATATATATGATAAGACAGTGGATTGTGACATACCTATGCTTTCTATCATTGATGATGGTGTGGGAATGAACCACCAAGAGATATTGAGGATGATTTCATTTGGGCACAAACAACCAGATGAAGATAATCTAGATCGTATTGGGAGGTTTGGTGTTGGCTTTAAGGTAAATTTTCGTCAACCTTTTTTTTTTTTCCTTTTCCCCTTGCCAGTTTTAGTTGCCTTAATTATAATATTTGGAAACAACCTGTATGTTTCATTCATTGTGAAATAGGGTTCTCGTGGTTATGATCATCAACAACCAAAGTACCTAACTAACAAATTAGGCCTTGTCCACTATTGATATAGTTTCACTGATATATAATTTATAGCTTTCTGCCACCTTAAATAACCTTCTGCCATAGAGTAAGAAGATGGGCATCAGATTTTGGCAACAAAAGGAAGAGCAAATTATTAAGAGTGCAAATGTAAATCCTGAGTCTTATGGGTTGCCTGATTATCAAATGTAGTGGCAAAGTTTGCAAAATTAACAAATGGGTAGTGCTGCGGCCACACTTGAATATCATAAATTCATGGAACCTATTTGAATATCTTGCTCATATCAGTTTGGACCATAGAATCATTCTTCTATCTAATTCGATATTTGTTTTTGTTTGTCAGACGGGATCAATGAGATTGGGGAGAGATGCTTTAGTACTAACACAGACAACTCATTCTCGTTCTGTTGCTTTTCTTTCGCAATCATTAAATGAGGGAAAGGATGTAAGCTGCCATCAACTCTCTCTTTTCCTCTTCCCCCCCCACCCCCCAATATAAAGTGTACATTTTGCTCGTTCTGTTGCTTTTATTTGAAAAATCATTAATTGTTGGAAAGGATGTAAGCTACCACAAACCTCCTTCATCTTTTCTCTACAACCCCCCACCCCCCCCGGCTATATATATCTCATTCTTACTGTATGTACAAAATGTTGTCATGCTGCCTTTCTTTTTTGCAATGATTAAATGACTGGAAAGATACCTTTGGTTCATATACAGTGTGTGTAATTTCCAAAATTTTATGTCTCTTATAATGCAGAATTTGGAGATACCTGTTGTCAGCTACCGTCGACACGCGCAGTGCATGGAAATTGATACAAGTGTACAGTCTGAGGCATTAGCACAGCACAACCTGAATGCAATGAAGGAGTTCTCACCATTTAATGAGTATCTAATTGGTGAAAAGGCTGGCTTGTTTGGAGGAAATACAGGAACACAGATCTATATATGGAATTTGGATAAATGGGGTTCAAATTACACTTTAGAATGGCAAGCAGGAATGCGCGGTGGGAGCTCGTTTCACCAGGGTGACATTATTATTCGTTCTAGACGTGTTAGAACACGTCCAGGACAGACGAGTCGAAAGGTTGGAATGACCTTTCTTATGTTCCCTTCATATATATCACTTCTGGTTAATGCAAAATATGCTGTAAGATAAGCTGTAATTAACATTTCAAAACTGTCTTAGATTTGTATTCTCATAATGTTTCTAGTTGTTAATATTATATGCTTTTGCTGTTTTCTGGAATATATTTGTGTTTCCTTGTCATTGTTGATTCTTAAAATATTTTTGATATTCCTGGAAATCCATATATATGGTGGCTCTGCTATGTACGTTCATATGGCTTTTAGTAATAACGATAAATTACTTATTGTAGCTTTTCTCCCGCTTCTTTTCCCTTTCCAGGTTTTGCTAGACTACCAACTGCGTCCTTATTTGGAAGTCATATTTTTAGAGCCTAGAATGAAGATATATGTTCAAGGCTCACTGGTAATTATCACTGACTTTCCAATGGCTATCTAATTGAGCCGTTTCCATTTGGTGACCGTAAAATTGCTATTTTGACAGGTAAAAAGTCGGCCCCTGGCAAAATCTCTCAACAGTACTGCTGTGATAAATGATGAGATAATGGGTAAACAAGTCCAGCTTACTCTTGGTCGCTGTCAGGTAGAGTGGGATGAGGCGAACTGTGGAATATTCTTGTACTGGCATGGCCGTCTTATTGAGGTCAGTAACATTTACTCATTAAAAAGTGGTCGGCTGATGTGACATGCTTTAGAGTGGAAATGTGATGGGTATATGATGTGCTGTCAGATTGCAGAATGATATATCTATATTAAACAAGTACGAGTTGATGTTGATGCTTGTGTGCAATGAATTGGGCAAAGAATGGAAGCGGATTATTGGTTTGAAGAACTAAAAGATAGAATTGTTGTCCTCTATTTGGTCAATATGTTTTGTAGTGTGCAGAGAATGAAAGGAAAGAAGTGGGCTAGTTTGGTTTGAAGGATTAGAATACAAAGGAATGGAAAGCATCTATGACTTTCCCATGTTTGTTTTAAAATCATATAGGATTTCATAATAAGTGGAACAAAATTATTGGAAAAGGTTTTAATAAATTCTTCACTTTCCTTTCCTCCCAAAATTGGAGGTATTTCGGAGGATTACAAATTAAGAAGTTGAATGTTTTTCCGTTTCCCGTCCTTCCTTTGGGTTAAATAAAGCTAACAAGACATTGAATTTTTTAAAATCCTTCCATTAAACCCATGTATGGAAAAATTATTTCCTTTCTTTTCTCTTCCCTTGTTTTCTCTTTCTTTCCTTTACTAAGAAAATACCAAAGAAGCTGTTTAAGAAACAATGGAACTTGTAAGGCATTATTTAAGAGAAGCTGGGACACTTAGTGTGGCTTCTCCTATAGACAGGACTAGTTACTCTATGGGTGGTTCTCAGAAGATTATAAAAATAATCTCTATTAACATACGCTCCTTATAATTCCTCCGTTTATTTTACTTGCAACATTTCTCATCTTAGTAAGTTGCATATAACTTGCAACATTGACATTTTTGGCAATATACTCTCTCCTATCACATGGGTTACTTTTTTTTTCAATCTTGTTCTATCTCTCTCCTCTCCTGTATTCTTGTGCCATAGTTCAATGTTGCAAGTTAAAAAACACAGAGGAAGTATGAATTATTTTTGAATCACATGTTTCCTTTATGGTATGAATTATGAAATGATATCTTTATGCTTAATGATGGAATTCTGTGATTTATCTTATCAAATATTTTTGGTGTTTTGTTAGGTTCCTCTTATTTGGCAGTCTGAGTTTCATTATTTTAGTAAATATTATCCCTTGAACTCTAGTGTGATTACATCTTGGAAGCAAATCATTTTAGCTTGACAACTGTTTGATTTATATAGATCTACCAAAGAATTTTAATATGCAAAGTTTCGATCATCCAACTGATGTCTTTTACCATCTCCTTGCTCTCTCTCACCTTTTTATCTTTCTTTCCAGGCTTACAAGAGAGTGGGTGGCATGGTTCACAGTGCTGATATGGGTCGAGGTGTAATAGGTGTTATCGATGTTACAGATTTAATGGTGAGCTTTCTTCTTGTGGAATCCATTACCATGATACAATGCTTATAATGAGGCTCTTGCCTAGGATGGGATAGGAAACTTATAAGTATGGAACCTTACCCACACAATTGAAAACAAGTGTTTTTTGTCTTTTGTCCTCAGATTATAGCAAAGGAGCTGCTTCTATTAGTTTTAGACCCTTGATACAAGAGTTAATTGAATGGTTTTGTATTTCGAAGCAAATATGAAGTAAAAGACAGTATTAAATTTTTAATTAATTGTTTACTCCATTCCTTGGTTTTTTTATTCTCGATTCGCATGACAGTGGTACATGTTTACCCTCTGGAATTATTTTACGTTAATACAATTTTACGCTGTCTTCAGCCAATTTTCTCAGTTGGCCCTTGCATGTTAATTATGAATATCTGCTGCGGTGCTGCCTAATTGTACTTTATCGTTTATCCTCCTCTTGGATACAGGATGATGGGAATGGTGGTGTTTGGGTTCATAGCAACAAGCAAGGATTTCAAGATTGTGAGCCATACGCTTGTCTTGAAGAATGGCTGGGAAAGAAGGCAGATGAATACTGGGATACATATTTCGATCCAGTACAGCTGGTATGTAGCATAGATAATACTCCTATGCACGCCTGATTATACTCTCTTTGCCTGCATGGTGATTCTAACTATATGTTATTGCAAATTAATTAGGCTGAATCGAGAATCAGCTGTTTGTATGCTTTAGCCCTTGGATTATTTAAGTTATCGTATAAGGTTCAAGGAAGAGAAGTAAGTGTGGTTTACAACAGATGGCAAATGATCTGCTCACAAATCTGTCTAATTTATCCTGCTGCTCTGTTTCCCCCTCCCATATCTCTTCCTATTTTCCTTCCCTCATTCCTTGTTGTGCCACTGCAACTTTACATGTTTTTTTTTTCTTTCATGAAGAATGTCAAGTTTTCCTTTAAGGGTTATACCGTCCCCTCTCTTAGTTGTGTAGGCATTCTTCAAGGAAAACTTGACATTCTTCATGAAAGAAAAATAAACATGTAAAGTTGCAGTGGAGCAAACCCTGTAGTGGATTTGCAGTGACCATCAGTCCCTCCTTTGTCCGTTTATGTTGGCTGTAGGGCTTTAGGTCCAACTTTTTTGGGGGGGTGGGGGTAACATTGCAGCTTAAGTTGCGAGAATATGTGAAGCTAAGTGTTGGAATGCGCTCGCTAGCATGAATTATTTTTGACCTGCTAAAAAGTGTATTACATTAATTGTTCTTCGATGGGATTAAATGTTGGCCCTCTTGACTTACCTTTATAATAAGAGAATTTGCAATTGGTTTTCATAGTTTCTTGGAAGGAGAGTTCTCACTCAATTGTTTGGTACGTCTCCATAATCCTGTTGCTGGTAATGAAGTTCTTGAGATTGTGAAACAAATTTACTTAGTCCTCTCATTGTTAGCTAACAGCATGGTCTGTTGACGTAGTGGTTTGTGCTCGTGCTGCATTGAGTATTAAGTTGTAGGTTTATTATGTTGCTTTAGCAATACAACCAGTTTAACAAGCTGGACATTGCTCTTATGATTACTGTATCTGGGCCTACGGATGCCAATATCAGCTCAACTTTTCGAGTATTGTTCACTGTGGACTGAAAATGG
This sequence comes from Beta lomatogona, assembly GCA_947646795.1. NCBI lineage: Eukaryota > Viridiplantae > Streptophyta > Magnoliopsida > Caryophyllales > Amaranthaceae > Beta > Beta lomatogona. The sequence continues at coordinate 9,514,465 of CANSNZ010000063.1, read as the reverse complement.
TAACCCCTGTATTGGGCTGCGCTATCTTTTGTTTGCTAGCTTTGTCAGCAAGAATTTTTAACTGGCTAGTAATGTATATGTTGGTGCTGGTAAGCTGTTAATATTCTCAGCATAAAGGCCTTATAACTATGATTTCTAACTGAAACCCTTTGATTTGTGTCAGAAAAAGGGTAATGCGCTGTACAAGCCTGACTACGATTGGGTGCAGTGTGACAAGTGCAGGAAGTGGAGAATGTTGAATGCTAGCTTTGACAGCAGGAATCTACCTAAAGAATGGTATGCCTATAATGACTTCGTTAAATTGGAAGAACTTTCGAGTGTGATCTCTTACTCCCTCTATCCTATATACACTGTCTTGGTGTTATGCAGGGGTGACATAGGGGTGGTGCTGTATTCATCTTATGTTTTCACTCTAAAGTGTTGCCAACTTTCTGGACAGAGAGTATCTCGTATAGCATAGTTAGCAAACACCAATCATTTGGTGTTGAGGAACGAGGGGGGGAAATAATAATATACTCCCTCCATAGTCCATCCCTTAATAGATTTCCATTTCTCCAATGCATATTTTTATTGTTATTTTTATTACATATTAGTAAAAATTATAAAAGTTTGGTTTTCCAAATGTACACAATGAGACGAATCAAACAAGGCCCCACACGACTATGTTTTATCTTATATAATGGTGCCGAAATTAGAAATGAAAAATCTATTAAGCGACAGAGGGTGTAATATTGCGAAGAGATAGAAATATAGAAAGTCTTTTGGTTGGATGTGAGGTATGGGTGTATGTTTATTTTTTGGCCTAAATCATAAATTTTAGGACATCTAAAGTTTAACTTTAGCAATTTAAAAAGCAAATAAACATATTATTGTTTGTACTTGGTCATATTTGAACTTATCTTGGTGTTGCTTGGTGTTGGATATGGGGTTTGAGGAAAGAGATTGAAGAATCTTGTATACAATATTTGCCTGACCACCAGAGTTTTGGTATTTGCTAACTTTGCTCTAAGGGGTACTATTGCCTTTTTATCGTAAACAATCATGCCAATTTCTGCACATATTAATTTAGGTTCTGATTCTCTTTTTGATACACTATGAGAGTTGTTAAAACTTAGTCATGCTGATGAAGGTTTGATGAACTCTTGCATCTATCAGCCTAACAGTTTGTTGGGCTGACAAACTGTATGCTGTTGGAATCTTTAATCAATTTTTTTTATATAGTCCTAAACGAAGAGTAGCAGTTGGGCTATTGTATCATTGTATGACCTTAATGTACCTCTATTGTTAAAGGGAAAATTCGGCAAGATATAGTTGTTCAGACTATGACCAATGAAGTAAAATTCTAGAAAGGTCCTTATATCGTAGTTTTTAATTGATTCTGTACTGAAGTTTTATATATTTTTCATCAGCACGGGGATAATACTAAACAAACCCAATCTTCGAAAAAGTAACTGAACACTAAATAATACACTAAAATATCAGTGATACTGGAAAAAGATATTTCCGTTATCTAGGAGCTTATTTGATTGTGAAAATCTGTGCTTGTACTTTATTCTCAGTTCTCTAGGACCTTGAGAAGATAGTCACGCAGATAGACCCATTTAGGCCTTATAAGTAGTTGAAATATCTTTAGAAAGATGACGGGGAAAAAACGAGACAGCTGAGAGTAGATGTTCTTGCCCAAGGTGTGATGTAATTGTGACTTCGAATGCAAATTTAGGTAGCTGTTCTTGTTTCTTTTTGTAGCTGTACATACAGAATTTTGATTTGACCTTTTCGGCAAAATTTTAAAATGTATTTTACGGTACCCGTCAAGTCTTAACCTGCCTTATTCCAGGACACGTTAGATTCTGTTCATTGTATGGTATGTTTTCTTATACTTGCATTTTCTTCTCTATAATTCCAAATTTGTGGTTTATGAACAGGTTTTGTTACATGGAACCTTTTAATGGAAGATGTGAAATGCTTGAACAAAAGCCTGGGCGTGGAGTTATCACGGTGGGGCTGAAAAGATCAGCTCATGATCCCAGCACAGCTGCTCACTGTAAAGATGGTGTCCATACTGATAATGACAGTGCTGAATCAGAAGGTATCTACTTAGCCTGCATTCCATTATAAATTGTACTCTTATCTTCTTCATGAAAAAGTAAGTAGTACTTCATCGAGCATATGATTTTACTACTTAGTATATTGGAACAACCCTAGTATGAATCTTGAGCTGTATAGATCCATGTAGGACACTCTTTACTAGTGAAAAACATTCTCTTCATGATCCTCGTCTAGCTCCTATATTTTCTTGTCCGAGTTTGAGTCCCAATGTCTCTGTTGCCTACCCATCACCGCTTTTGCTTACCCCTCTTTTGCATTATCATATCAATAGATATGCTGATTACATCTGTGTAGATCTCTTGCAAAGCCATTACCCACCCATCACCGCTTTTGCTGCCCCCTCTTTTGCGTTTTGATATCAATAGATATGCTGATCTCATCTGTGTGGATCTCTTGCAAAGCCATGCACAGCTATTGATGAAACGAAAAGATCCCAACGTCTCGGTTGCACCACCCATCACCTCTTTTTTTTCCCCGTATTATGTGTTTCAGATTTTTCAACAGGTACCACAAGTTCTAAAAAGAAGTACAAAGTATCCTCCCAGTTTCAAAATGTATAAGGTGCTCATTAAGTTTTTTAAAATTCATGAGAATACCCTTAATGCCTAAAGACCGTCAACTCCGTTAGTCATTAAAGATCAACCACCCCTAAAAAAAATTAAAGATCAACCTAATTAACCCAAATGACCCTTAATTAACCTAATTAATGCTAATTGAATCCTAATTAACTCTAGTTAAACCCTAATTAACCGTAGTTAATTAAATTTTCGCCCCACTCCACCCCTTTGAGACACCCACTCGCCCAACAACTCCTTCGAAACCCCCACCTAAACCTATCTAGATCGTAAAAGCAACACCCATATCCAGATTGACATTGGAATAGGTGGGAGGTGGTGCCTTGTTGTATAGGTTGGTAGTTTGATTGCTAAAGTGGAAGAGAGAGAAGAGTGAGTGGTGTGGAAGGATGACGTAATGGAGGAGAGAGATAGGAGGTATGGATGGTGACGTGGTGTTGTTTTGGTTGGTAGTGGTGGAGAGAGAGAAATAGGAGTAGAAATTAATTTCAACTGTTTTTTTAGTACTCCTTCCGTCTCATAATAGTTTGTACACTTTCCTTTGTATGTTTGTCTCAAATTAATTTGAACAATTTCATTCTTGGCATGGTCCCACTCTACTTTTATCAATAAAAAAAATATCCCACCAACTCCTCTCGAATCTATATGTCCCAACAAGTATATGTCCATGCTACAACTTATCACTTTAAACTACATGTCCCAACAAGTATTTAGATCTTTGTGGGGGCGGAATGAGTATTGGTCAAATCTAGGGGTGTAAAGGTTACGAGTCGAATTCGAGTTCGGCCAAACTCGACTCGAACTCAAGAGCCATTAGTCGAGCTCGATTGCGAGCTCGAAATTTTGAAGCTCAAATCGAGCTCGAAAACCAGAACTCGGCTCGTACTCGATTCAAGCTCGAAACTCTAATTCGATGTTTTTTAAATTTTCCTTATCCTTACCTGTTACCTCGTTCTTTGCTCTTGAGCATTATTAAAAACCAACTCTTATATGAATTTAGAAAATATTTCACAAATAATAATTAAACATTAAATTTTTGCATCGGTTGGTTTTGTTATATTCTGGAATTTGATCTATTAGAATTAGGGGGAAAAAAAGAACAGTTCAAAGATTGTAATTTTTGCATCACTGTATTACATATTATTTTTTTGTTCGAGTTTCTCGCGAGTTGCTCGAGTCGAGTATCGAGGTGCTCAACTCGGCTCGCTAGCTATTGAGTTGAGCTTTAACCGAGTTTTGACGAGTCGATCTCGAGTAGCTTGCGAGCTGTCTCGTCTCATTTAAACTGCGATGGCAGTTTGTGTATTTTTGTAAAACCCTGGTGTACCAGTTTGTGTATCTCGAGTAGTTTGTGTTTTGAAATGAATAGATTTGGTGATCACATTTGTGTGCCTCATAATATAGTGCTTACTTCTTTTTTTTCACGGCAATTAAAGAGATTGTAGAGAGTAGTAGCGATTTTCAAAAAAGAAAATTTAATGAAGTACCTTTGTCTTAGAACTACTCCCTTTATGTTCTTTTTCCTATAAAAAAATCAAAAAGCAATAAGATTTCCTTGGAATGGTGCAAACTAATAAATAGGAGCACACATTTTGGAAGAAATGTAGGAATATTTTAGGAAGTTTGTGTAAAAATTGGGGATAATTTAGTCAAAACAAATTTTGGGACAAATATAAAATGAAGTAGCGATTTTCAAAAAAGAAAATTTAATGAAGTACTTTTGTCTTGGAACTACTCCCTTTATGTTCTTTTTCCTATAAAAAAAAATTAAAAACAATAAGTTTTCCTTGAAATGGTGCAAAGTAATAAATAGGAGCACACATTTTGAAAGAAAGGTAAGAATATTTTAGGAAGTTTGTGTAAAAATTGAGGATAATTTAGTCAAAATAAATTTTGGGACAATATGTAAAAATTGAGGATAATTAAGTCAAAATAAATTTTGGGACAATATAAAATGAAGTAGGCACAATATTTTGGGACACCCAAAATAGAATGTAAGCACTATATTATGGGACGGAGGGAGTACAAAGTAGATTTAAATTATAAACTTGTTTTAGAAGACTAAACAACCATCTTCCTTTTGATGTTGGGAGACATTTATTTGATAAAAAAATGTTTCGTTTGAAATGTCTATATTTGTCTTCTAGACAATGGTGAAGATAAGCCAACTGAACAGGCCGAGGATGATGTTGCGCGCCCCGTGTTAAAAAGGCTTAGAAGAGGGCCTCCACGAGTTTCAAGGAAGTTATGATGCCTTTTTGGCCTCGTTTTTTATTTAGTAGCACCTAGGGACTGTTGTTATCTTGTGTACAGGGTCATGTTCTCCCAGATGTTAGTATTTCCTAGTTTAGCTTGTACATTCGATATGGTGCGGGGAGATATTTTTTTGTACAGATCACTCTCAAGTAAATTCTTAGCGGGTAAACAGTGTAAAGTATATCGGCTGCTGCCGATTTGGTTCAATGGATCTTTTTGACTAGTATTTCCCGTGGTATGCTTAGTGATTGTGCTACTAGAGTTAGGGGTGTTCAAAAAAACTTAACCTGAAAATCAAATGAACCGGCCAAAAAACACCGGGTAAAAATCTTTTTTTTTGGTTTTTATCGGGCTGGGTACCCGACCTGTTAAAAACAAGAAAATCGGGATCGGGTGCCGGGCCGCACCTAATATACACACGGGTACCCGGTTGTATCAAAATTATTTGGATTTTTTTGGCTAGCATTGCTTTTGAATTTTGTCCTTTTGGGTTTCTAATTTCTGGCCCAAATTACTAGCTGCTGCCTGCTAGACACTTAGACCAGCGCTGCCTGCCAAATTGAAAATCCTAAAATGTCAATCCTCATTACAACTCGTTCCTCCGTCCTCACTTTTATTTGCATTTGACATTTGTGATTTCATGATTTTTGGGTCATATGGCAGTGGCCTGTGGCTAGAATGGGATTTGCAAGTTGCAGTGAATGACATTTGTGATTTCAAGAATTTGTGTCATGGTTTCATGATTTGGTGTTGAACTTATGCTTGAGTGTTAGCAGAATTTTTTTTTAAAAAAAAAACCGAATTGGGTACCCTATGAGCCGACCCGGGAAAATTAGGTACCCGATTACTGGGTACCAAGTTTTCCCAGGTCGGATCATGGGCCGCATTTTAAAGTACCCGAAAATACGGGTACCTGCATATCTGGGCACCCAGTTATGAACACCCCTAACTAGAGTACTAATAAAGCCTTGCCGCAACCCTTAACAATGAAAAATTAAATTGTTAATATTATTCAAGGGGATGACCAAATAAAGCTTGAAGGTTTCGAAAATTCGAAGGTGCACACGGTCTGCAATGAACATCTGTGGGACCCACCTTAATTTCTCTTTCCTCAAATTTTTAACCCCATGTGCGTTTTAAACCAATAAACATCAAGATTATTCTAATGGACATTGTAGTCTAATGAACACACGCTAATTTTGAATGAACATTTGTGGGACACACCTCAATTTGTCTTTCCTCAACTTTTTCACTCCATGTGTGTTGTAAATCAGTAAACATCCAATTTATTCCAATAGACATTGTAGTATAATGAACACACGCTATTTTTTATTGAACATGTGGAATTTTGGACTGAACATTTATAAAACAATTAGTGTGATAAACATATTTTTCCTGTTGAATGAACAATTGCAATTTTGGATTGAACATTTTCGCCTAATTTCAAAATTCAGTATGTTTTCGAATTTTAAAAATTCAAAATATTTTTCAAATTTACTATTGTTCATTTCTCACTTCATTAACATATTGTTGATTCAAATGTTAGTTTGTTCATCCGAGTGTTCAAAATGTTCTTTCAAATTACTTGTATGTTCATTGTGATAAATATTTATATTGTCATTACTTATATGTTCATTGGAGATGAACAGATGTTCACTTCATTATCATCTTGTTGATTCAAATGTTAGTTTGTTCATTCAAGTCTTTAAAATGTTCTTTCAAATTACTTATATGTTCATTGTGATAAATATTTATGTTGTCATTACTTATATGTGCATTGGAGATGAACCGATGTTCTTTCAAATTACTTATATGTTCATTGTGATAAATATTTATGTTGTCATTACTTATATGTTCATTGGAGATGAACCGATGTTCTTTCCGTGCGTTTTTGGTTTAATGAACCCGCGTTTTATGTGTTTGATGCTGCGTTTTGGATGGTGCACACCATCCTCCACCTACACTCGTGCGCACCATCGACGGACCAGTGTTGTGGACCAAAGAGAAAGCGTCAAGTGTCATGTTTCTGTTGGTTAAAAACCAATTTATGAAATGATTGTCTCAAATAGTAAAATTATTGAAATACATATACTTTCACGTTCATTCTGCAGCAACGGCTGGCCACACCTACATAACTTCCCGTGCGACCTTTCGTGTGTGCATTATCCCCATTAACTCATTTTAAAAATGTCATATTTCACTCGTTTTTTATCGAAATTGAGCTTTTAATCAGGCGTTGGAAAGCTATTGAGCCATCTCCAACTTGAATCTCACCAAAATGTTGAGTGTGTTATGAGATATGGCCTTTTGAAGTTGACCTTTGTGCACAAACTCTTATGAACAAATACTCTGACGAATCTGGTTCATCTTAATAATAAAAGGGTATTACCCTTATAATATAAGGGGTTACTTTACTTTTATAACAAAAAGAGATACTAATCAATTTACACTTATGAACGAATGAGGTTATTCGCATCAATAAATGACATTACTTTTATTAACAGTTGTGGTTAATCGTATCATTAAACGAGGTTACAAATATGAACAAATAAGGTGTATTTTATGATTTAATGAGGGTATCAATAAGATTAAACGAGGTTACTCCAAGATTGGGTTTCTCCACTTTTCTCTATTAATGAATGAAATTCATATCACTCAATATATTCTCCGCTCTTCTCCATTAGTAATTCAAATTAACTAAATACAAAATCAAATGAAATTGAAATCAAGTGCAAATTTATATAAAAAAATAAACTTGGATATGATTTTGGAAAATTTGATTTAATCAGTCCCAACTATGGGCGCCCTGACAAAAACAGTCTAAACTATCGTTTTTTATTGTTCGGTCCAACTTTGACCCTCCCTTTACACTAGTGGTATGAGTTGACTAGTGACTTGCTAAACCAGTAAAAAAACGAATTAACCTTTATTTGCCCTTTTTATTTTTATTTTCACCTGTTTCTTTTACCTCCTCTTTCAGTTTTTCTTTCCCCTCCCTCCATCCTCCCTATCCCCTGCCACACCACCACCATGCATTTATATGTTTATTTTTTTATATGTTTTTATATGTTTTTATAAAATAGTACATTTGGACTTAATTTTTTGAATATTTTCTTTTAGTTAGTGAACATATGTTGGAGTGCTGATTATTGATTAATGCCACATTGCAAATGAACAACATGAGAAGTTAAAATGAACATTAAATTTGAATCTCATTATCGAAAATCACAAGTTCTTAAAGTAGGACAAAATAAAAGAACATCAAATTTGTTAAAATGTACATTTACCCTTAATTTTTGAACTTTGTGTACAAGGGTAAAAACATTTACTCGTAATTATTATTTTGTTATATTGTAATATATTTTGATTTTTAATATTGTTCCTTAAGAAAAATATTAAGGACTTCAAATGAATATTAAACTTTCAAACATTCATACAGTGGGGCAGAATAAAAGAATATCATATTTATTAAGTTATATGTTTAGTCTTAATATTTAAACATTGTGTAATGTAAAAAGTATATATTGCAGTGCATATTATTATTCCTATATTGTCCAATTCAAAATATACATCTAATCTTTGTTTAGAAAATATTTTCTTAAACCAATAATCATTTTAAGGACATAAAAAGAACATTAAAATTGCATCATTTCAAAACAAAACATCAAAGTAGCCAAAAAACAGAACATCTCATTCATTAAAATACACATTTGGCCTTAATTTTTTCATATTGTATTATAAGTTGCAATTTGTTGAATTTTATGTTCATTTTTGAGACTACTCCCATGTGCATCTATCAATTGGAGAAATTATTTTGAAATAAGAGTTTTTCTATCCTATGCATCTAGTGCAAAGGATAAGCCCTATATTACATCCTTTTAGCAAATCAAATATCATGTAATTTAACTAACATATAATATTTGTCCTAAAATCATGCTATGTATCTAATAATCTTTTAGTACGAAAAATCTTCTATGTTAATTAAGATGCATGATATATAATTTGCTAAAAGGAAATGTTATATAAGACTATCCTTTGCATAGGATAGAAAGACCCTCGAAATAAATATTAAGGAATTATTTAATTGTCAAAACAAATCCACAAAGTTATGTATGGAATCTACTTAGACAAAATTTAGTTAACTTTAATTATTATTACTCTTTGAAAAAAAAAACAGAATGTAGCGCGAATATCAAAGTAGGTTACATTGTTGGCAAAAGACGATATAGTTGGGAATCGGGAGCACGAATCTAATTGAGGAGTAAAATTAGTACCAAATGAGGTGAATGAAATAAAACAAGTCGAGGGAATTCATTTCATGGAGTATTATTCAGCAAAAACCATATCATTATAATAAGAATTGTCCGAAGTCCAGACTTTTCCATGATTCAATCTCATCCCCATTTTTCAGGTAACAAAAATTACAAGAATTGAATCTGTTAAAAGCATATCAAATTTCAAATCAGTATCAATTCTACTAACAAAAATAGGTGCTTAAAATTTAAAAATGTAGGACCCAAATGGAGCAGATGTGAGCATAAAAACAGAACAACATCTGTAACGATGAGACCCTTAAAAATAATTCAATTAATTTACCAGACTCGTAACTGTATCAGCTACTATTTGATTTTAATCAATAAACTCTGATACTTGACTTATGTCTGGATTTATATTTAGCACAATTATAATCAAAATAATACTAATTTATCATTTGTAAAAATTGCCAAAAATCAATTAAAAAAATAACAGAAATTGTCCCAACCAAGACAGGGATTTTTTCTGCAAAAAATCCACAAAATTGGGCTAAAAATGGTTAAAGAAGCTCTTTGATTAAAAAAATTCTCCACACTACATCGCCAGTAGTAAAAATTGAATTAGACCCAGTAAAAAATTGAATCTTTTAACTCAAAATAATAATAATTAGAGATTTTAAGCTAAGAAAATTAAGGATTGAAGATGTATCAGATCGAGACAGAGGTGAGTTCAATGGTAGAGAAAAAACCCACCTAGTCAGATGATCGAAATTTTGATTTGGCTGGTCTCAGGAAGCATCATATCATTTTATAAAATCTAGATACCGCTTTTCCAGCAATTTAATTAAATACAGAAATTAGAAAAAATTTGAAAGAAAAGTATTTGAAAGAAAATAAAATTTGGGAAATTTAGAAAATTAGGGTTTAAAATGGAGATTCATGCCGTTTTGTGTGACCAAATTAAGAAATTTGGGAAATTTACAGAATTAGGGTTTAAGATGGGTTGGAGATTCATGCCGTTGTATGTGACCAATTAGAAGATGTCGGTTAGGGTATATATATGGAGAGATTGAGATGGGATGAGGGGTTTAGGGTTTTTGAGAGGTTTGAGTTGGGTTGTGGGCTTAGTGAAAAATATTAAGCCATCTTTCAGTTAATTATGGGCCAATAAAGTTATCTTTATTGGTTTTTCTACTAGCATAACCCTCAATTGTGTAGGTATCTAAAGTTTAGGCCTATGCCCCCAAAAATATAAGACCTATAGCATTCCTCTTTTGTAAAACAAGATTTTGGTGTTCGCGATGTTTTGGGTTGTTGGATGTACAATAATTTTGATCTTATGGTCTTTCTCGCAAAGTAAAATGTTGAAATTGCGGAAATATGATGATTGAATTCCTTGTCTCTCTTATATTTCCTTTGTTCTAAAATAAGTGAAATATTTTTCTCTTTTATATGAGAGTTTTTTGATAAAAGTGTTTCACTTATTTCAGAATAGAAAAAGTATATTTTTTCTTCTTATAGTTTGTTTTAAAATGGAAGCTATAAAGTCGTATTGATTAGTGGTTATAAATTTTTGATCTTCATACTATAAGCTTTCAATTCAAGGCTGGTATAGACGAGGAAAGAGAGTTTATAAGGGAAGAGACATAAAAGGGGGTTGAGGTTAGGGGTGCTTATCGAACGAGCCGAGCCCGAAAAGCTCTGGGCTTGGCTCGAGCTCGTTTAACTTTTCATGGGCTCGGCTCGGCTCGTGAGCTCGACAAGCTTGGGAGAGCAGAGCTCGGCTCGAGCTCGTGATTAGTTTTTGCGGGTCGAGCTCGTTTTCGAGCTCGGCTTGGACTCGGGTTCGATTATGGGCTCAAGCTCGTTTGGGAAATTTACTTTTTTTTTTTGTTATCTTTATTCTCATATGTACCTTAGTTAATATTTTAAAAGAAATACTTTATATAATTTTTTAATATAAAATATAATTTAATATAAAATATTTTTTTAGTATAAAATAATAATCGAGCTGTTCACGATCTTTTCGAGCCGAGCTTAGCTCAACTCGGCTCGTTTAAGTCTCGAGCCGAGCTTTAACTGAGCCGAGTCCGAACTGTTCGCGAGCTTGTCAGGCTCATTATCACCTCTAGTTGAGGTAGTGTTTCAATTCAAGGCTGGTATAGAAGAGGAAAAAGAGTTTATAAGGGAAGAGAGATAAAAGCGGGTTGAGGTAGTGTTTCAATAGCATTGGTCAAATAGGGTAATTAGGTTAGATTGGATTAATTAATCAGGGTGGAGGGGCTAATTAGGAGTTAGTGACTAATAGAGTTGATGGTTGTTAGCTATTAAAGGTATTGTGATGTAATTTAAAATTAGTGGTATATATTGGATTTTGGAAACACTCAAGATATATGATAAAGAAGAAAAATACTCAAGGTTATATGATAATTTTCTTAGTTATTAGATGTTTTGTCAATACCTCCTATGAATTTTATAATACTTGATTGAAAATATCATAATAATTAAAACATAGGCGTATGTAATAACTTTTAGTGAAAAATTAAGCTACTTATCAACCCACTTTTCCTTTCCTCACGGCTCACACCATCTATCCTTTTTTTATTTATATAAGAACCTTTTGATTTGTTAGTAAATCTACGTGGTTGCAAGTACAAAAGAAAAATGGTAATCCAACTATTATCATTTGAAATTTATAAAGTACTCATAATTATGTACTTAAGAAAATTTAGTTTTTCATATATATGTCAACATTTTACTGGAAAAAAAGAAAGTGAAAAAGTTTGATATTATTCAATAATGGTATGGATGGATGTTTAAAATAAAAGAAATTAAAAGTTAGATATTGTATAAAAAAAAATATCAGACAAATGCTAAAAATTGAAAAGTTATTATACTACAAAACTATTTTAAAATTAAGGAAAATAATATAGGAAGTTGTTGTTTGACGACTGATCTCTTAAAAACAAAAATAGAAGGGGAAATTACTCCATAATTTAGAAGATTAGCTTAAGACTAGGGTGGATGGATAAGGGTATGAATTAATAAACCATATATAACATGTATTTCTTTTTTTCGAGGGGAAATATATAACATGTACTTAAAATATATAGATCGTGGCAAATCTATCCTAGTTGCACAAATGCACTGATCTTGTGAGATTATATTGTATTAGTCCCCAACATGTCATCATTTATTTCAATAACTATATTGCATTACAATCTCCAGTTGGTCAATTTCTAACACTTGCGTCCTTATCTTTCACCATACATGGAGAATTCTAGCTCAAGTCTTTGTCCTCACCAAATTTTGATAAGATTTGACTAATTCACCAACGTTTATAATGTTTAATTTGTCAAATCTATGAATTTATGATACTTTACATATATTTGCTGATCCATGCGTACAGTTCAATATTGTTTAAATATTGCATGGAGCATGCGTGCGTAGCTCGTATATGTATGTGTTAATTCAATAGCAACCTATTGCATTGACCCCGTAGGCACACACTATAACCACTATTTCTTGATTCAAAATATTAATATTAATATTTTTTTATGTTTAAAGAGCCACGAGGGCAAGTGGTAAGAATCAATCTCAAGATCTTCTGGAATCGGGAGGGAATCTCTAACCAACTAATCGAGTTAATCCCTCACTATATTAATATTAAGATATTAGCATATATTGTTAGTAGATGATACTACTATATTGCAATTTTTTTAGGGTACCTATCAACTCTTCATTAACATTAACAACTTTTCGGACGGATGAAGTTGCATACTGCATGTATAGTTAGTTCATATGCATGTTATCATATGCTACATATTCTGATAAGATTTATTATGCTCCGTTGATAATTAATTTAAGGGATGAAGGAGTATTATTAACGTTAACATATTTTTCACTAAATATCTTTGAGGAATTCTTTTTGGCCAAACTCTACAACCTTTCAAAATTTACCATAAATTACTCAATTTTGTTAATATTCATATACCCTTAATTACTAACGACCGTTAGACTTTTTAGTCATTGATCCCTAATATGTTCATAAACCCTAATTAACCCTTATATATATAAGCCATTTACCTTAATATTAGCTACCATTTAAACACCTTCTCTGGCCCTTTAATATACTTCATCTATTTATTTTTACTTGTTAACTTTCACGTTTGCTAATTTAGAACTTCAACGATTAATATCTTTAATTATTGATAATTAAAAATTATGAAAAGTAGATATTATGAAAATATACATTGAGATAAATCTTACAAAATTTTACTTGAATTTGTTTTCTTTAACTATAAATCATCAAAGATAAACTAAGTAAAGTTAGTGAATAGTGTAAAAGTCAAATGTTGCAAGTAAAAAGAAATGCATGAATTACTATCTATTTCCTCTATATAAACCCTCTTTTTTCATATTGGCCATAGGCGGACAAGGTGGTATTAATGTTGGGGTAATTGAATGACTTACGTAGAGGGTAATTATGATTTAATATCACAACTAGGGGTTAATGGTTAAAAAAACCGACCCTCTTCAGAATAGGAGGTATTAGAGAAAACATGTTTCCGAACACTCCTTGAACAATTTTTTTTTTAAAGAGAAATTTCATTAATTGAAAACCAAATGTCATCTACAATAGATACTCCTTGAATTGAACAATTAACAAAATCAATCGGCATAGATATCAAAATTAATACTAATTGTTTTTCCTATCCCTCTATTTTTTTTTTTTTTTGAGAGGAAAAGTAGTGCATTAAATTAATCAAGGGACAGAGTGTCCATGAGTACATACGGCGAAACATTGTTGGGACAGTGATTAATCCAACATTGTTCGATACCAAAAGGCACTACTTTTGCGAGGTGGTGGGCAGCATAATTCCCACCCCTTTTGACATGAGAAAAACTAATAGCATGAAACTCGTTACAAAGAGAAATGATATCCTCTAATATCGCATCCAAGTCCGAGAAATAGATAGCAGCCTTGGATAGACGAGAGACAATAACCTGTGCATCCGATTCGATAATCACCTCTCTAAATCCTTGCTTCTTCGCCCAAACCATGGCCATGTAAATTGCCTTAGCTTCAGCAACATCAGACGGCCACCAAGCTTTTTGTCTTCTCACAGCCGAAAACAAGACTCGGCCCTCTTTATCCCTCGCTATAGCGCCTAAACCCACTTGTCCTTCCTCGCTAAGGGACGCATCTGTGTTGATCTTTACGAGTTCCCCCACTGGCTCTTGCCATTTATCTGCACTAGGAGCCCCCAACCTCTTCGAACCAGCATAGATACGCTGGGTGTAAAGGTTGTGCTCTTCAACTTGGCGGAAGACACGCTGTGCCAAGACTTCAAGGGGCACGCACTTGTTGTCGAAAACGTATTTATTACGTTCAAACCAGATGTTCCATGCTAGATAACAGCCTCGTTGCACCAACTTGGCATCCAAATCACCCCACTTCGAAACCATCTCAAGTAAGTCCATCTCAGAATGACCTTCAATCATTTCGCTACACCCACAATCAGCCCATAGCCTACGAATTCTTTCGCATCCAAATTAAAGAGAGCATGTTGGACCGTTTCATCTTCATCGGAACACCAAGGACAGGGAGCCGCCTCTATGATGTGCCGAGCCTTAAGAGAAGCTCGAACAGGAAGCGTGACAGTGCACACTCTCCACAAAAAGTGCCGAGCCTTAGGTGAGATCTCCAATTTCCATAATCCAACCCAAGCTTCATGATAGTCATCTAGATTTCCTCCTTTCCCCAACATGTAAGCGGTTTTAACCGTGTATTTCCCATCTTTCGAGTAGGCCCACATCAAATCATCAACACCCCCGCGGGAGCAAAGAGGGATAGCTAGGATGCAATTCGTATCTCTAACAGTAAAATATCGTTCTAGAAGCTCAATACGCCATTCCGTCTTCCCATAATCAATCAAGTCACCCACAACTTTCAAGCCTTCAACTTCCTCACTCTCTATAAATCTCCCCCTCTCATCACCAATCCAAGGATCCTTCCAAATTTCAATGTATTTCCCACTACCCACTCTAAACATAATCCCCTCCTTCACCAAACTTTTGGCACTCCAAATACTTCTCCAAGAGAAGCTATTTGAGTACCCTAGACTCGCATTAAGCACATCACAGTTAGGATAGTATTTTGCCTTCAATACACGGCTAAGAAGAGAGTTTTTATAGTGAATGAGACGCCATACCTGTCTTCCCAACAACGCATCATTGAAGACCGCTAGATCTTTGAAGCCTAACCCTCCCATACATTTTGGCCTGCACAATTTAACCCAACTCATCCAGTGCATCTTTCGAGCATCACCCTGTCCACCCCACCAAAATCGAGCCATAGCTGAGCTAATCTCCTGAATGATTGCCACCGGAAACTTGTACACGCCCATGAGATATGAAGGTATAGCCTGAATGACAGCTTTTATCAACACCTCTTTCCCTGCCCTTGAAAGTAGCTTTTCTTTCCATCCTCTCAATTTCCTATCCCTCTATTATTACTTATGGATAAGAGTACTATTTGTCATTTGTGGTTCTGGTGATTCATTTAGTATGGTCAACACCGGAATCCGGTGAGTCAACGCCGAAATTGTGGTCAAGGTTATTTTTGACAAAAAAAAATTCATTAAGGTCTAAAGTTGCCCAAAAAATTTAAAAGGTTTTCTTTTGTAAAAAGTTGTATATAAAAGATTGTCTCTGATAAAAAAAAACCCATTTTTTAATTACATTCTCAAAATGAACGACTAGGTTTGAGTCTTTGAGAGGTTAATAAAGCATAGATAACAATTGCATTTGCACGTTTACGGGGCATGGGACATGAAAGCTGACTAACAGTGGAAAACAGATGGATAACGGTTACACAGGTGTGGTGTTGCCAGCTGGAAACATTGTTCTTTTTTCTTTTTATCTTCCAACACATGAAATCATCCCTTCTCATTTTTCCACATTTGGTTTCCGAGCTAACACGTGGCCCCTCACTATTCATGCCATTGATAATTTTATAGTATGATTAAATGATTTTACTTTTATACAAATAAACCACTAAACTAGTGTTTAATCGTGGGTAAGCTACAATGCACGAAATATTAGTCATTTAAGAAGTAAGATATAATAAGTGGTGGAAAAGTGGACTCTAGTTACATTACAAAGTTTTATGATAGATGAGATATAATTGAGGGACCTTGAAGTTTAATATGAAAAATAAGTGTGTGTACAATTTACATAACTAAATGTTGATCAAAAACTCAAAAATGTCTCATTTAGTTTATAGAGTACTTTATAATGATGGGTTGTTCTATTCAATTTATTTTAGCTTATTGAAACTTATTCGAACTTACTGAACTTATATGAATATATTAGAACTTATTTGAACGTATTTGAACTTATTGGACCTTATTTTGTGAGAGTGTCATACCTTATTTTTGCTGAACTAAACTTATTAGACTTTATTAGTCCTTATTAGATCTAATCTAAACCTATCTTTTCTCAATAATGTAAATAGAACAGGCCTCATAATTAATTTTCTACTTTTTTTTTGTTAATTTTATATAAATACGTTTCATATCGAATTAAAATTTCACACAAGTTAGCTTGATCCAACTAGATAATGAAGCAATCACTCTTAAAAGATATGAACAAAAAAGAAAGAGGCATTTCCACGGGCGAAACTTGTCTAAATAAGGTTAGATTTATCACTATATGAACTATGAAGCAGTATTAATGATTTCACTTTGTACTTGTGTATAGTAGTTGCGTTGGTCTTTCATGAGAGGGGGATAAATTTTTAATTTTACGTGTACGTGTACAAGATGAGGTGGTATTGGAATTAGGGAAGAGGTAATCCAGCTGTTTAGGAGAAGGATGAGGTGTGTTTGGGTGGGTTTGGGTCCCCTTCTCTGCCCATAATCCTCGTGATTTTTTCACCCAATTTTTGGATCATGCATTTATTGCTCACCTCTTCCTCTTTACATCTTTTTTCTTTCCTTTTCTACCCCCACTCTATCACTCTTTCTTTCACTTTTGGTTTTTCAAGTGATTCTAGTGAATTGTTTGTAGGAGCACTAGTGTAGTGTAGTCTATTTATATCATCTCTTAACTTTAGTAGTTAATATACTTTTCTTTAATGGCCTCCTCCTTCCTTCTTCTTTTTGTACTCATTGTTATATTTTTAGATCATAAAAATATGTATCTAATAGTAAATGAATTGCTCTATTATTCTCTCGTACATTTTGTATTAGAACATATGTAATATTATTGTGAAAGTGCATAAGTGTCTGAAATTAATGTCGCTAAAAATTTAGTGGAGTGGATTGTAAACATTGAGTCCACTCGGTCACAATTACACTAACTAGGTATGTATTATGTACTTTGCAAGGAAATAAAAGAATGCAAAAGAAGGTGGTAGTATGTGGGCAACTCTAGTTAAGTTTTCTAGTCATTGCTATGTGAATATAAATTATATTTTAATGCTTTTTTAACAAGACTGGTGTTAAACGGAGTTTGGTGAAAATTAAATGCATTAATGTTATATATTAAGATTGATTTATTCTTTTATAACTAATGAATTAACATAAGATGGTGAACCTAGTATGTTTTAAACAATAATGATATGAATAATAAGATATAAAGTAATTGATAAACCTACACATATAATAAAATTTTAAAAGGAATCTAAATAAGTGATGAACCCTCTCATAACCATCATATAGAAATAATGGATTTACGCCCTATATATATGCGATGAACTAGTGATAAAAAGTAAAAGGCGATGAAACTACTTCTAAGGGCCAGGTAGCAGCATGAAGCACCAGCGGGTTTTATAGGAGTATAGGACTATCATTCATTGCATTTTTTTTTTTTTTGACAAAGTACATTGCATATTTACCATCAACTATTTGTTTGAGTTGACTAAAATAAACGTACCAACACAAATTGCCTAAAAGAGAAAAAAGCAAGTTAACAAGCCAATAACATAAGAATGTCAGATAAGGCTACCAAGAAGGAAAAACAAAAATTGCTTTCATACTTTAAACTCTAGTATGTAATTTTCACCTGAGATCGAGTAAAAGTATTACAACTACAAGCTCTCTTGATGTACACGTTTCTTTTTTTAGGATTCTAAATTTTCTAAACATCTTATCTAGATCAAATAATTCAACTCTTTTCTTTTATACTTATCTCATAAGGGTTGTTCATTAGACTTTTTAACTGAGAATTTAGGCATGTATTATATTATAAATATTAAATCTGTTTCACAATACATATATCATTTGCCTTTTCACGTACTCTAATACGCTTTTTTGGACATTAATATATCTAATTGCGTATAAGTAAAAATTATAAATAGTTGATATTTGGAATCCTCGCGTTGAGACGAATCTAACAAGATCCCAATTAACTTAGTTTCTTACATAATGGTGAGAGGAAGATCGTCAAAGTTTGGTTGGTGAATACTGAATAGTGCCTAAATAGAACCCCTCACGTTAATCCCACGAGCCTCTTATCTATTCTCATTCGTAATAATCAATAAAAGGCATATATGTTTTTCAGGTCGATCAATAGTACATGTATTGTGAAACAGAGGTAATATATTTAGTTAAAGTTGTGCCATTCGTCATATATTTATTGCCTATAACATTATAACTACTAGCCATGGGAGAAAATAATGGTCTATGTATATTGAGGAGGAGAATTTAAGATGTGAGTACTTGATTACGCACAGGTTAGAGTTCACGTTAACGGGTTCTTGCACGATCAAGAAAGATTTAAGTTCTAAAGTCCATTTAATAAAGGAGAGTAGTATAAAGTTAAGAAAGAAGAAAAAAGAATTGCTTAATTTTAGGGTTTATTTATCCATTAAAGCACTAATAAAGGCTCCTAAAACAGGGTTCGTGTCCAAAACCAGCGGCGGCTCTCAAATGTTTAACGGCAAAAGGAACGTTCACGATTACAAGGGTATTTTCGTAAACTCACATCACTTATCCGTATAATTTATACTACTATCAAAAACTACCAAAAATCAGAGCTGTAACCTGTAACTTGTGATGAGATCATGAGTGAGAAATATCTCACTAAAATTTTCATCATTACATGAAAAATATTTGTAGTAATAAAATAAAAATCCCATTTTTAATTTTCTAATTTGCGAAAATTATAAATTAACTCAAACCCTTTAATGAAAAACTGCTCTATTTTGAAACTGTAGTTCAGTTTTTCTTTTATCACATTCTCTCTCCTCTTTTCTTCTTCTTCTTCTTCTTCTCTGGATTTTCATTCCACCCAGTTTCGATTCTTGAGCTGCAATTATTTCTTAATATCCTTTTATAATCCCAATTTGTCGTTTCTTTTTTCTCCTTCTTCAACTTCTACAACTTTTTTTTCTCTGTATTTTTTTCTGGGTTTTTCATTTTTTGTTTTATTTCTTCAAATAGTAAAACAAAACTTCAATGGCAGAAATCAGAATAGCTATTTATTTCCCTTTTTAGAAACTTCAAAAGTTCAAATACTTGTTTTCTTCTACCTGGGTATTTTTTAATTTTAATTTTTCGATCTGGGTAATTTTTAATTTATTTAAAAATGGATAATTTTACGACGGCGGCAGCAAAAACGGTGGATGGGATGGTGGAGCAAATAATGCGTATGCATAAAGCTTTACCACCTCGTCCAGACATTGAAGAAGTAGAAGCAGCAAAAACTTTGATACAAAACATAGAAAGAGAAGATCAGTTAAAATTAGAAGCAATTTCTAAGCAAACTAAAGGTAAATTTGTACCAGAGGAGTTGTTTTTTATATACCAAGAGATGCAGAAAGCTTTATTTCATTTCCAAAGCAAAGAACAAAAGAGGGAAGCTATGAAATTACTTGATCTTGAGAATGCACACAATGTGTTCGACGAATTGATTCAAAGAGCTTCTCAGTGTGTTTTGCCTAATTCTGATTCTGGGGTTTCTTCTTCTTCAGTTAATAAGAAAGATTTGAGTGTTGGAGCATCTGGGTTGAAATCTAGGGATTTGGAAACTATGGAAACTACTTCAGTTGTTTCTACTAGTAGTTTTTATAATTTGGAGAAGAGAGAGAAAGATGGTGGAAAAAAAAGTGAGCTTTTTACTAGGGATGATACTTATGTGAATAAATCTCAACCTATTAGTAGTTCTGTTTTCCATGTTGATGGGTTTAAGACATCTGCTCCTGCTTCTCAATTGTTTGATTCTACTAATCTTAAGACATCTAATTATTCAGGTAATAATGATTGTTTCCTTTTTTTGTTATTAATTATGGTGTTTTATTTGTGTTTCTGTAGTGGAAACTGATGATAACTTTGAGGGGTTGATGAACTGTTTTTATTCAATTTTATTGGTGGGATTTCATGGTAAAAGTGTTAGATTTTTTTTGAATGGAATGAAAATGAAATGGGAAGATATTTGGGGATATGGGAATTGGATTTTGACTTTTTGGGTTGTCTTGAATTGCGCATTTATGTCAAGTTATTGTTTTTATTTCTATTTGTAGGTCAAGATGGTGAGAAATTGAGTTTAATTAAGCTAGCTAGCTTGATTGAAGTGTCTGCTAAAAAGGGTACTAAGGAGCTCAATCTCCAAAACAAGTTGTTGGATCAAGTTGAATGGTTGCCTGATTCCATTGGGAAGCTATCAGGTTTGATCACTCTTGATTTGTCTGAGAATAGAATTGTGGCTTTACCCGTTACCATTGGAGGGCTTTCTTCGCTTTCGAAATTGGATTTGCATTCGAACAGGATTGTTGAGCTCCCAGAAGCAATTGGGGATCTATTAAATCTTGTTTATCTAGATTTGAGGGGGAATTTCTTGGCGAAACTCCCTCCTAGTGTTGGTAAGCTGTTCCGTCTTGAGGAGCTCGATTTGAGTTCGAACAAGTTAACTTCACTCCCTGATACCATTGGATCGTTGGTTAGTCTAAAGAAACTGTATGCTGAGACTAATGATCTCGATGAACTCCCTCATACTATTGGCCTATGCTCTTCTCTTGAGGAGATCACAGTGGCCTATAATCGGATTAGAGCCCTCCCTGAAGCTGTGGGAAAGATAGAGTCCTTGGAAGTGCTCTCTGTCCGGTACAACAACATTAGACAGCTGCCTACCACAATGTCATCCCTAACTAGGTTGAAGGAGCTAGATGTGAGCTTCAATGAGCTTGAGTCTGTGCCTGAGAGCTTGTGTTTTGCCACTTCCCTTGTGAAGTTGAATGTCAGTAACAACTTTGCTGATCTTCGCTCTCTTCCCAGGTCAATTGGGAACCTTGAGATGCTTGAAGTTTTGGATATAAGTAACAACCAAATCCGCAATCTGCCTGAATCGTTCAGGCTGCTAACACGATTAAGAGTGCTTCACACTGATCAAAATCCTCTTGAATTACCCCCCAGACATATTGCTGAGAAAGGTGCACAGGTATGCGCAAATTTCTTCTTTCTTTCTTTTTTTTCTTATTTGTGCTTGAAAGGTTTTTATTACGTAATCAATAACCCTTGCTTGTTATGTTCATCAGGCTGTTGTTCAGTACATGGCTGATCTTTTTGCAAATAAGGATGTCAAGGTACAACCCACTAAGCAGAAGAAGTCATGGGCACAGATATGCTTCTTTTCACGATCTAACAAGAGGAAGCGTGGTGGTGTAGATTATGTTAAGACGTGATTCATCTACACCGGAAAAAGAAAAAAAGCAAGCTCATCTTTCTGTTAGGTAATGTAGAGTTTGTGTAAAATTTAGTGCTTGATTCACTTTCTCGAATTATACCCATTATTTTGGTGTTCAATCTATAAGTAAATCACCAAGAAAGCTGCTGCTAATGAGATAAGATGAGAAAACTGTCTAGTGGAGATAAGTTTCAGGAGTAAAAATGTTATTATGATGGGAAGTTAGTGAAAAATAATCCCACTTATTACTTGTGTATGATAATGATCCCAACTCGAACTTTCTAATGTGACCTATCTACCGTAACTCATGTTAGTTTCAAACCATTGATGTTTTGGTCAATCTCCTTATAGTTCTTGATTGACACTATATATAGTATTCAGGAGATCTTAGAAACCACTTACATGGAGAACTAGATTAACATGGGTTGAAAACATGTACTTAGAGATTATTTGATGCAATTTGTCGAGTTGAGATAAGTTGCCTCGCTTCTTGGGAATTATTTTCTGCAAATTGTTTCTTTTGTTAACTACGAATTATTTTGGGCCTATTCTTTTCAACTTATCTGAACTTAGTAAAAACCTTATTTGAACTTATGTGAACTCATTTGGGGGTGTGAAATCGGATTCTGTGGTGCATATCTGAAAAGATGGCGAAACAATACGACAGTTGGGAAGTTGAACTTTGAAAGGATGATAAGGTTATAGTTAGTTGATAATGATGTATTGAAGCAAAGCTCATGTGGTTTTTGCTTGATCATGGACAGGGAAGCTGAGCTGTTGTTGAGTCACATGGAAGTTAGGGTGTTGTGGGGGTTCTTTGTTTATTTTACAACAACAATCTCACAATTAATTTCACAGCCTTGAGAAAGCTGTTGTAAACGTGCCTTTGTCTCTTCATTGTAGATCTTTCTCTTCTCTTTTACTTCATTTTTTTCTTCTTTTCTTTTTTATTATTTTCTTTATGTCATAATTCAATTGTATCTCTGGAGATATACGAGATTGTAAAGGTTCTTTTTCTTTTATTCTGCGTATCAAGAATATATGTATTTTAATTAAATTTAAGAAGAAAGAAAAGAAAAAGAGATGTAGTTGTAATTAGAACTTTCGTGTTTATCATAATTGAAATGAAAGTGTATCCTCTTTTCACGATTCTTCAGTGTGCTGGCAGATTTATGTTGAATTGTTCTAATGTTTGTTTGTTGATTTTGGAAATTGAGTATGTATTTCTGATTGTATCTATATATATGTCAAATCTTATTCTTATCAAAAAAATAATAAATGACAAATCTGATGATGATAGATTTTGGTTCCCCCATGGTATTGATACGAAGACAATAGTCTTATTTTAGGAACATTGAAAGAGATTGTTTGTTTCTTGGTGATGTGCTTGACCTTGGGTATTATTAGTAGTAGTTGAAAATATGAAAATAGTAATCCTTAAATTTTATGACTTTTCTCTTAACATGTTTCCTTGTACAAAATGTATACTTAACAACTATTAGACATGTTTAATAGGGTTGTGTCATGTTAGATTGGTATTACCCTCTTGGGTCAGAGCAAGATGGTTTGAGCGCCACATGTGATACATCAGGTCTCGGGTTTGAGACTTGACGCCATAGCAATGTATCCATGTGGTGATATGGTAGTTGCTCCCTTCTTGCCCTCCAGATTGACCTGGTTACATGGGATGTGGGTTTCACCCATGTAGCCCGGGCTTTACCATTCACTAAGTGGGTGGGATCCCGTCACCAAAAAAAAAAAAAAAAAAATGGTATGGAGCAGTAGCTTGGCACAGTTGGCCAAAGCTGTGGAATTCTCATTGAGCTCTTTTTTTAAGAGATTTGCCCTTATTTCCCCTTTTAAGGAGGAGTTTATTTACTTTACCTAAAAAATAATAATAAAATTAAATGAATATAAAATTTCAAATTGGTTCCAAACTATCAATTTACAAACCAAATATATCTTAAAAGACAACGTTGGAATTCTTGTAAGCTACCCAATTCTGAAATTTTATACCTTATTGTAACTAAAAATATCTTAAAATGTATTTAAAAAGAAAACAAGAAAATTGTGAAAGGTGGTGTTGTCCAAGAACTTTTCTTGTTGTGGATAGACCTGGGCATGGGCCGGGCCGAGCCTGTTCACGGGCTCGGCCTGCGGGCTTGGGGAAATTTCAAGTCCGGCCGGGCCCGAGCCCATGAGTGGCGGGCCGTGACGGGCTTGAAATTTTCAGGTTTTGTCCACGGCCCAGGCCCACGGGCTCGTGGGCCGGGCTCGTGCATCCTGCGGGCCTGACCCGTGTTTTATGTTGTTTTTTTGTATTCTTGACAGCTTTAGGCTAAAAACACAAAGGAAAGGAGCGTTCGGCCCGCGGGTCGGCCCACGCGGGCTCGTGCCGGTGCGGGCCTGAAATAAAATTTCTTGACCATGGCAGGCCCACGGAGCGGACAACGGGCCGGGCCGGGCTTGAACGGGCTCGTACTGGGTCGGGCCCAAACCGGGCCGGGCCGGCCCGGCCTATGCCCACCTCTAGTTGTGGAACTAGGAACATAAGAGTATTTTTTCCAAAGGCAGTTTTTGGGACAGTTTTGTTGTCTTTGATCATTTAGGTATTAGTTAAAATTATAAAATTTAGATATTTGATACGACAAATTTAAAATGAATATAACAACAATTTACATACTTCAGCTTTCTTATACTCCTTTTTTCTTTTATTGTTCATATTTGGAATCTTTTGTGAGAGGAAATTGGTTAAAGTTAATAGTCAAAGTTGTGCATAAGCATGTCAACTATCAAGTCAATATGATGCATCTATTAAGAAATAAATGAAGTATTAGGCAAAATTTTCTAATTCAATTACTCCCTCCGTCCCATAATATAGTGCTCACTTCTCATGTTTCACGGGAATTAACGAAAATGGAATGAGTAGTAGGGTTTCCAACAAAATGGATGTAATGAAATGTTTTTTTGATACTTTTGTATTGAAACTAGTTCTTTAATTTCTTTTTCCTTTAAACAAAATCAAAAGGCAATAAATGTTTCTTGGAATGGTGTAAAACAATAAATGGGATCACATGTTTTGAGAGAAAAGTTGGGGTATTTTGAAAAGATTATGTTGAAATTAAGGATAATTTAGTGTAAATAAAATGATAAAAAGTAAAATAGGCATAATATTTTGGGACACTAAAAAAGAAATGTGAGCAGTACACTATGAGACGGAGGGAGTAATATATAAATTGTTGTAAAAGTGAAAATATTACAACCAATAAAAAACGACATGGTAAAACCTTATAGTGGGTAAAGTTGCCGGGGGAGGTCCTGTTAGAAAAAAGAGCTGCCTGCCAGGGTTCAATTAATACATGTGCAATCGTTGAGAATATTATCTACTGTGATTTACAAAGAGTATCTTCTTGGTTCTAGGATTTCAGTAATGAATGAATCAAGATCTGAAAGTTCCTTTCTTGCCCCTATCGTTGATATACCATTGACTGTATTAATCTTCCTAGGGAATGCTCCATCTCTTCTTCAATACTGTCTTCTATGCATTTGACATCGATGAAATATCAGGCCTTGTTTAGTTTTGTCATAAAGTTTTGTACTACCTACGCTTTTTTTTACTTGCTATATTTTTTTAAAATAGTTGTTTTTATACTTACTACATTGTTTCAACTTTTCTTATTAGGAGACTTGGTCCATCAAAAAGTAATACTTTCTCCGTTCTGTTTTAAATGAAACATTGGGTGAAATGACACTATTCATTGATCAATTTTGACTCCAATTTATCGCCGTAATTTAAAGAAAAACATAGTCAAGTGGGATCTTGTTAGATTCGTCTCGATGCATACTATCAAATTATATTTTTTTTATATTTTTTACATGTACACAACTAAAGATATTAACGATCAAAGAAGCGCGTTGGGTTGCGTGAAAAAGCAAACGTTTCATTGAAAACAAAACGGAGGAAGTACTATTATACTCCCTTCGGTCTTTTTAGTTTACCCGTATTCCTTTTTGGGATATCCCTTATTAGTTTACCCATTTCTTTTGTTTCTATTTTTGAAATGGGACCACAACTTTCTATCACACATATATTCAATATTAAATAATAGTTTATCTTTCTTTCTATGTCCCACGACATTTTTTGTCCGATCCTAAAACTTTGTACAAAAGAAACAGGTAAACTAATAAAGATCGGAGGGAGTGCTTACTAATGCCATAAAAGAAGAAGATGGAGGATGACTAACATATCAATCTAGTAAACTCGTCTACTTATCATTCATAGAGTATAAAATTATTCATGAGACTCCAACCATGAATTTAAAGTTTTTGGTTGAGTTAGTCATTTGACATGGTACCAGAGCCAACGTGACATAAAAGTCACGGGTTCAAATCTCATCTACCCTCACCATTGGTTTAAGCTTTTGATTGAGTGAATCCTCTAATAGATTAACTCAGATATTTATCTTTGATTCTCATTCAACTGTTGAACTTTCAACTTTCTTGTAATTTTGTCTTAAACAAGAAAACAAAAACTTTCTTGCAATAATAAAGACAGAAGAAAAACGAAACAGATGGGAAGCTCTCCCCTTCGACCCTTCCCTTTGTAGTAGTTATTGTAAAAGTATTTCCTTACCTGTTCTGCTTAAATTATTTTTTGCAAGATAATCTGATAGAGATTAAAAAGTGGCTTTATATACACTTGTTTTATGAATTATCTTATTTAAGTTTCGTTATTTAAAGCTTATAAAAGGTTGGATTAATGTGCTCTGAAGTTTCAAGTGGAAGCTTCCTTGTAACATTACAAAAGTACAATACATCTGATCTGAGAACGCCTTCATTCTCTCAATACAATAGTCAAGAATCTTTGCTCTGGATAATATTGCACCATAAAGTCCCTGGAAAAGAACAAAGTTTTCTTTTCCTTTATGTACAAGATAATCTTAAATTTCCATTAATGTACTGCAAAATTTCTTACATCTCAATTATTGAGCAATCAACGAGTCCCAACCGTGAGAATGAGGGAGTGGAAGGGTGGTAAGCCCTTTCATCTTCCACCCACATGTTGTGGGTTCGATTCTCATTAGGGGGGTTTGGGGGGCTTTGGGGTAGGTTGTATTTAGGAGCCCTGTAAGAGGGCGGTAATGTAATTTATCTTACTAATTTTATTTATTTTTTTTTTTTTAAAAAAAAAAAAAAGAGTCCCAACCGTAGGTTCAGGGTTCAATTTTCATCACACTCCAAATTACATTATTTTGGCGGTTTTTTTATGGATTAAAATTCTAAATTATCAACCTAAATGACTATCATTTTCTAAAAAGTCGAAATCCCTTTGTTTTTCTTTAGTTTTTATCTTGTGGGATCAAACCCCACTAGAGACACTTTCGAGGTGAGATTCCCTTATCATCCCCCACTCCCAAATCACCCTACCCAAATGGTCTTACCTGTATAGCTGGGCCGGATTAACACGTACAAGGTCCCGATACGATAAGGCACTTCTCCTTACTGATTTATTTAAGAAAAGAGATATCTCATGCACCTTTCTTGTGGGAGGTCTCGGGTTCAATCCCAAGCAAGAACATATTGTTGTTCTTGGAAGATTTACAGTTGGGAGGGAAGGGGTGGGGTTCGGCACTTTGGGTTCATATGTACTAGGAGTCACCCAGGGAAAGGAAAAAAAGGATAAAGTCTTACTTTTGATTAGCTGTTTTTTGCTCTCAAATTTATAAATATTTTTGATTTTGTTTGTTATTCTGAGAGAACGTCCCAAGTGAAATCGAGCAAAAAAAAAAAAGAATACAAAAATTAAATATACGATCACAACACCACTTTTGATACTCCAATGGAACACGTACAAGAAGGGGGGTGAATTGTACTTTGGAACTTTTAGCAAAGTTTCTCGCGGAATTAAGGCTTTCAAGAAACAGAGATACGAGAGATAGAAATATATAAAATTGAGGAAACTTCTTGAACGTTATCAAGAAGGGAAAACCTCAAAAACTATATTATTGCAGTAACTCTATTACAATCACTCTCTACAACTCGAGTTCCTTTCGAACTCAAGTTCCCACAATAATCCCCTTTGATTATTGGAACTCTTCTCTCTATTGCTTCTACTCCGAAGCCTACATTCAATGACTTAACTCTAAGTCTTTACAGGAGTCACTCAACCCTTGATCCCCAAATTAGAACTCAAATTGAGAAATTCACTAGCAAATATATTGAACTTAGATATTTAAGGAACTTAGGAACTCACTCAATAATGCAACTGACCTTTTAGAAAACACTTAAGATTTAGCAATAAAAATATGTTTTCAGTTGGTAGTTTGTAATGAGAGAGACTTCTCCTTTTATAGTGAAGTCTTCTCATATTAGTTCCACTTATTCCTCCACTAAGTGTGAAGCAGTAACCCACGTAGAATTATTTTCCCACGTTCACACTTCTTGACGAACAAGTAAAGACATGTTCAAACCAACTAACAGTAAATAAAAAATATTTAATTGAGAGTTTTTAGGAAATATTGTAAATAAATAAAACAATTTTTATTTTCTAAATAAAAATCTTTTTTAATTACTGAGCAAGTAAAAATAAATTTCCTAAGTTAACAAGGAGTTAACTTAGGAAATTTATTTTTACTTGCTCAGTAATTAAAAAAGATTTTTATTTAGAAAATAAAAATTGTTTTATTTATTTACAATATTTCCTAAAAACTCTCAATTAAATATTTTTCAAAACCACTTGTTGCATTTAATAAGTTCCATCTAGTTCCCTAAAACTAAGCAATATAAAATACTTACATAAATCCTAAGTACAGACTCTTGAGCTTAGTCTTTATGTCTTCACTTTAAATCTTCAACTCTGAAGATCCCTGCGTTCCAGCTCAGGAACAGCAGACAGTTCCTTGAGGAACTGTTGAACAATAATGCGTCCCAACTCTGGAACAGACAGTTCCTTGAGGAACTGTTCATCAGGAACCGTAATCATGAATCATCACTTAGGAACTGTTGTAGAGGGTGTATTGATTTGCCTTGAACATTTGCTCCATGCTATCCATTACTCCACCTCTGGAACTCGTTTAGACAACTTGTTTCCGATACCAGTTCCATTAACATAGTTCCATAGGAACAGTTCCTTTATTCAAAGGAACAGTTTCAAAGATTCTCTTAGAGTTCCATCTTAGGAACTTCACTTATTATCTTTATAAAGCACTATTATTAATTCATGAACCTTGCACACATAAAACTTATAAACTTTGTTAGTTATTACTTTAGTTTGTCATCATCAAAACTTATAGTGGCTCAACAAATTTTTTGTGAAAGAAAACTGCTAATGGATAAGAAACTAAAAGCAAAGATACTAACATTTGCGAGATTTTTGTCAATGTTTTCCAACTTATAGTTTTGAGAAAATACTTCTCTTATGCTCAATTCGCCAAACAAATATTAATGGAAAACCGCATAGAAAATGTAGCACTACATGACTACTCCAAAATTTGAAGCCAATTTGTTGGCATCCGCACATAAATAAAGACAAAATTTATGGCAAAAAACTCGGCCAAAAAAAAAAAAAAGAAGTAACATAAAGCTTGGGAGAACTTGAAGTATATAGTGTATGGTTAGTAAGTCAGTTCATGAAACTGAGATGTTCCGACTTCCGACTTCGAAGCAAGGCTTCCTGTAAATATCAATATGGCTTAAAATTTATGATGTTGTCTCCACTTCTCTATTTGAGCTAAGTTCTCCACTGGTTGGTCTGCAAAATGCAACACAATGAACAAAGTTATCTATCACTAGTAAGCATCGCGATAGAGCTATATGCTAACATGTTTGTCTTAAAACATAGTATAGTAAGAGGGTAGGTTGGAATGAAGATTGATAACCTGAATCACGAATAAAGAAGGAAACTGTGAAACTTTTTTTCAAAAATTTGGCCCGATAAAAGTGCTGCATATTACAAAAAGAAACCACCTGAAGTTGTGAAGAAAAACCCAAATCCGACCTGAACAGAACCCAAACAACCCAAGTTCAACCTAATATGACCTATTTATCATGTATATTAAGTTACACGTCATTTATGCTATAGTTTAAGTACAACTCAAAATCAACGCTTCAACCGAAATTGCCAAAAAAAGGAATACTAAGACATTATGTCTCAAAACACGCATACAATTCAAAACTTCAAATTACATGAGATGCAAGGAACAGTGAAGGATAGAACAAGAAAGTGGAGAGACAGATATAATATAATGTGGCTTGGAGGATGGTATGATCTAGGAATTGAGCCAAGTGAAAAATACTTACAACCCACTCAAGACTTTTATGCAATCATAGAAGAACCACTGCAAGGTTACTACTGGTCCAACTAGCATGATCCTTATGGGAAGACTTCTCGTGAATAAGTTTACAAGTCCAATTTTCTTTACAGCCTGCAAATCAAAGAAAAAAGAGTTCACCTTGTGTGAACCAAAGCAAGCACATACGCCATTTGAACTCAAAATAGGGAAACATGTCTCACCACTTTAATGGTGTCGGCTTTCCTGTTGTACAACGAAGTGACGATATTATCAGCTGGATTCGATACAAGACTACCAATTGCTCCAGCTGTATATCCTGCTATACATGTTATACTGAGTTGCCTAGCTTTGGAACAATCTTCTTTTCTCCTTTTGAGGACATTAGAGTACATGAAATCCACAGTATGCTCAAATGTTGAGAACATCACCATCGAGACTGCAATAAAAATATCAAGGTACTTAATTCAGGGACAAAGGATCACAATCGAAGTAAACACTTTGTAACTCTCTCCTTTCTCAAATAAACTTTTTGTATTTTATTTTAGGCAGTCCACAAATAAACTTTGTCATTTCAAATCTGAGATTTTACCCCCCAGCAACACATGTAATGTAGACCCCTCTAGTAACACACACACACACACACACACACACACACACACACACACACACACACACACTCTCTCTCTCTCTCTCTCTTCTCTCTCTCTCACACACACACACACACATACTCTTTCTCTCCATATCCCATGTACTGTGGGTCCTTCCATAGTTCAACCAACATTCTTTCTCAATCAATTCCTTATTACTTTACACTATCTACTAAAAAGCCTCGCTCTCATACGAAAAATTATAAGAATGCATGAATTATTTGAGGAAGGAGGAAGTAGGTTAGAAACTAGGGCTTGTACAAAGAGAACGGGAAGAATACTTGAGAAAGGTAAACCACAAAGTTTACACATCACCAACTTGCCGAAGACATCGTCATTATAATTACAGTGTGAAAGTCTACTTCAGCTGATTTCTAGATACCTCAATGACACAATGCGAATGATCATTAGAGGCGAGATCCCTAGGTTAGGACAGGAGTGACTAAAATACTTTAAAATGCAGAATTTACATGGAAGGTTTCGACCCCATAGCGGAACAAGCCCTCTGTAAAAACTGCAAATCGAGATGAAAAGATAATAACAATCAATAGAAGATAAATTCACACAAACAATTTATTCGGTAGTAAGGTTGTTAGATTGTTACCCATAGACGCCTTCTGATGCATATAGCTTGGGAAATCCATCGAGCAACCCTTTGCCAAAAGTTGGCTGTGCTTGCACCCGGACTTTGATAGCTTCAAAAGGGCAGAGTACAATGTTGGCAATCACTTCGGCAGAGGCACTACTAGCAAAAAAAACAAGACTCCTGTTGCCATCTCCGAGCACATTCGTATACATGTTCTTGAAGTATTCGTATAGACCAAACCTACAACCACCTTGCATTCCATAACCAATGAATTTTGTACCCCATCCTCTCCAAAGCACTGAGGATCCTTGTTCTCTTAATAAAGTAGATAGACATGATGTAATGCTGTAGTACTTGACTGGATTTACCTATGAACAAAACCAAGTTTATAGATCAACATATGTCGATGGCTGCTTTATTAATAGCTTCTTGACAGGAAACTGAGGGCCGTAGTTTACATGTCTGCATCACCAAAAGACACCTACTAGTTGAGGCATATACCTTGATTTATGGATGACAAAGGAGTTGGGATATCTTTGTTTCATGAACATGGTGCAATTAATAAACAAAACAATTACACACATACCAGGCTAAACCAGGCTGAACTGAAAAAGGCGGCTACATGAGTAACTCGATTTAGACCTGAAACAAAATTGACTCAAGCCGAAATGACTTGCCTAGAGAGATACTAATATAGATTTTCCATGATTCACGCGATTATAACACCACCACACCCCATCCTATAGGGAACGACTCATCACTTGAATATGACCCAATCAGAATTGACTCAAACCAAATGTAATCTAAACAACCAATCCACCGCTTCAAGATAATGAGCAAGCAGGTTGGTTTTTAAACCTTCCTTAGGCCGAATCGTATCCTCGAAAGTTGAACAGAAGTACCATAATCAACGCCAATGGAGGTTCCATCTTAAAAACTAGTAATTAGCAAGACAGAGTAGCTCACAAGGGAATTATATTGGATTCCTTCTCCTAATCTCCTCCATTATGAGATTCTCAACTTTCATTAACGAGGCATAGCATAACCTCCCAACAATTACAGGGAACTCCTTAAAATCTTTTGAGGAACTGTCACTAGTTTCATTGACAGATAAACCAATAGACCAACAATACACAGCAAAGATTCAACCTTTATTACTAAAATCAAATTATCAATAAATATTAGTACTAAAACTCAAAACCTAGCTCCTAATTTTGCAACAAACAAGAGAAAAACAGCCAATAATTTCAAGGAAATACCCAGCAAAATAAGCATAATCACTAGTACTATAAAACAGATGAAATTAATTGGATTAAGAGTGAACCTGCATATTGACTTTGAGAACATCAAGAGGGGTGACGAAAACATGGGTAGTTCCAGCACTGACTATTCCTCCCACAGTGCATAACCCAAAATACCCTCCTCCTTTTTCTTCCATTGTTTTGCCTACTTCTTTTGCTCGATCCCAGAAATTCGTTCTCTCTCTCTCTCTCTCTCTCTCTCTTCTCTTCTTCCCTTTATAATGTTACGTTTTTATTTTTCCACCATATATGGGTTGAGAGGTTTTGCAACAAATGTGAGCAATGAGCGTATTCCGTCAATTAGTAACTAGCTTTTTGTGCACGCGATGCGTGCGATGATATTTTTAGGCTTAATACTAAGTAGTAAACAAACTGAAAATGCATGTTAGTATTTAAGTTCACCTCCATTTTGTGAATAAGATTCTTCCATGTTCTTTTTATGTTGTTATTCATTTTTGTGATTTTGAATAGTTTTTTGTTTCTCAAGTCTTATATGCGCATGTTCTTTTATAATCAGCATGATGTTCTTTACTAAATATCGTCATGTTCTTTTTTTTTGGTTTTATTCATTTTTGTAATTTATAATAGTTTTTGATTTCTCGCAGAAAAATACAAAATGTTGTAAAGTTTTAAGTTGTGAGAAAAATTATAAAAGATTGTTTCCCAAAAAAAAAAATAGTACATAAAAATTTTGTTTTCACATATTATCCTTTTTCTTAAGGGAGTAATATGTTCCTATGTAGTGTTCTTTTCATATAAATATTATATTATAATTTAACTCGCAATATACTTTTTTTACATAATTGGTGAAAAGTGGTTTGTTAGTGGAAAATTGTGATAGTAATTCTTTGATTTAGATAAGAGTAGTTTCTTTTTTTTATCCACATGATGCGTTAGTAGTTAAGGTGATATTTTGAAATTCCATCCAAATGAATCATGATGGGTTGGTTTGGGTTATTTTTATTTTGAGCAATAAAACTTGTGCACTGCCTGTCTGATTTAATTTAGGAGGATTTTTTTAAAAAAAAAATCTTGCTTGTTAACCGGGAACAGTTGGTCCGTATACTTATTTGCCACTTAAATCGGTGAAGAGTGAAGACCCATCAGACCAACAAAAAAACATTTCTCCAACTATTCATTCTCTCTCTCCTCTCAAAGGTATAATTTCGATACTTTTCTAACTATTCATTCTCTCTCTCCTCTCACTACAAATTTACAACCTATATTTTGAAGGAACCTAATTCATATTTGAAGGAACCCAATTCATCCAAGTATGCAATATACAATAACAAAATCAAACGTTTCAAGTCTTAAGCAGTAAATCTAATTTGCGAACAACATCAAAGAAATACATGCAACAATAGATTTTTAAGTCAACGTCAAAGAACAACATCAAAAAATCAAGCATTTCAATTCAAGTCTTAAGCAGCAGTAGATCTAATTGGGTCAATTTTGTAACAAAGAAAGGTAATTTCTTAAATCATGGATTTCAGTAATTTCTCTATGATCCCAAAATTGTAACCGAAAAGTATAATACAATTTCAGTTTTTTTTCCTTGTCTAACTTCTAAATTCTGATTTCACAAATTGATATTTAAAAATTTTCATCATTTTAATTTTTCTCCTTTTCTAAATGTTCACACTTTGAGTTTCAATTATAT
Source organism: Beta lomatogona (assembly GCA_947646795.1). NCBI lineage: Eukaryota > Viridiplantae > Streptophyta > Magnoliopsida > Caryophyllales > Amaranthaceae > Beta > Beta lomatogona. The sequence goes on along the minus strand of CANSNZ010000063.1, from coordinate 9,480,100 downwards.
TTGAAATGAAATTTTAAATTTTTCATACACAATCCGGATTTTTGCATGAAATGGTCATTTTAATTTTTCTCCTTTTCTAAATTTTAACACTTTGAGTTTCAATTATATTTGAAATGAAATTTTAAGTTTTTCATACACAATCTGATTTCGCATGAAATGGTCATTTTTAATTTTTCTCCTTTTCTAAATTTTAACACTTTGAGTTTCAATTATATTTGAAATGAAATTTTAAATTTTTCATACACAATCTGATTTCACATTAAATGGTTTTCTCAAATTAATGTAATTTTTTCTTTCTGAAAATAGTTTTTTGCAAAAGTTGTTCGCAAAAAGGTTTGATATTGTTTTGTTTTTCAAAATTTATTTCTGAACATAGATATTTTGCAAAAGTTTTGGGCAAAAGTTTTATATTGGATTTTTTTTTTAAAAAGAATTAAATTTGCAACTTTTTCATCAGTGTCATAAATGAATTAAATTTCATACACATCTTGTTTTCTGATTTTATATGAAAATGAATCAAATTTAAGTCTAATTATATAAAAGCCATTTTCAACTAATTGCTATTATCTCCATTTTTTGAACTACATAACAGTCGACTAATGTGAAATAACTTTAAAGATTAAAAGAATTATGTACCTGTTTGAAAGTTCGCAAATCGCCAATCGACGAATGTGTGATGTCACTATCAAAATCTTATGTTTTTCTCAGATTTGTGTTTATAGGTAATTTTTGTGAGTATGTAATTGTGAATGGTTATTGAGAACAATGATTTATAAGTGAATTTTGTGAATGTTTTTGTATGTATTGACGTCCTAGTATATTAGTTTTAGTTTGTAAGTTAGTTTTTAGTTTTTGTAAAGTTTCCTGATCATTTGAGTGATTTGCGTGATTTTTACAACGTGATTTTCTCAATTCTATGAGTGATTTGTAAAGTTTGCTCATATAAGTGATTTCTGAGTGATTGTTGCAAATTAATTTCCGGTGGCTTTGTTTGACCCCCATTTTGGTATTGAGATTCCTTTTGTAATTTAGAAAGGGAAGGGGGCAAAATAGTCAGTTCAAAAGAGGACATCGTTGCTCCCCCTTTCCCTTATGTAATAGAGATATTGGTACCTAACTACCTACTACTCCCTCCGTTTTTTTTTTATTACTACATTTTCCATATATGGGTGTTTCTTTTTAATTGTTACATTGCTTAATCTTTTTGGGGTACTTGGCCCATCATAAAGTTCTACTATTATACTCCCTCCAACTCTTAATATAGTGCTCACTTCTCATTTTTCACGAGAATTAATGAAAATGGTAAGAGTTTTAGGATTTCCCAAAAACATATATTGAAGTAAATGTTTTTTGGGTACTTTTGTCTTGGAACTAGTTTTTTTTATATTTTTCCTTTAAAATAAAATGAAAAAGCAATAAATGTTCCTTGGAATGGTGTAAAAGAATAAATATGGGCACATATTTTGGAAGAAAGGTAGGGGTGTTTTGGAAAGTTTATGTAGAAATGAAGGATAATTTAGTCCAAACAAATTGATAAAAAAAGAAAATAGGCACAATATTTTAGGACACCCAAAAAGAAATGTGAGCACTATATTATGGGACGGATGGAGTATTTGTTTTTCTCTATTTTCACCCAAAAGTACTACTTTCTCACTTTTCGCTATTATTTTATTTTAAATGGGTCAAAAAGTACCCTCCCAAAAGGTTGAAACTTGAAAGTCACATTGTCTAATTGTTGTGCATACAACAACGTAGCAAAAAAGAAAAAAGGAGGGAGTATTAGCTAATTAGATCTGGCAAAAGGTGATAAGACCTAAAATTGATCCGAGAATTAACTCGATAAACTCAAGTTTTATTAAAGATTCAAAAATTAACCCGGTAAAATCAAGTTTTAACATAGAGTTTATTGTCTGAAATTCAAAAACAACCGAACTCGAATAGCTCAAAAAAAGTGGGTCAAACATGATCCAATTTATCATTTATAATTGAACTTTGAATTATTGATTTTAAACTTGGGAAAAGAAAAAAAAAATGGATATTTCCTTAGGTACCCCTGAGATTTGACGTAATTCCCAAGATACCCCCCACATTTGGGGAATTCCTCAAATACCCCTGAGGTTTGTGTTTGGGCTCAAGATACCCTTACTATGGACGGAACCTTAACGCCGTTAGGTTTTCCGTTCATAGTATCCCCAATTTTTTCTCTTCTCCCATTCCCCCACCCACTGCCAACTCCCCTCCCCCAGCCAGCGGCAGACGGCCGGTGACAACCACCCCCACTTCGGCGCTGGCGACCCTACCCCCTCCCTTCGCCGGCCAGAACAGTAGCACCCCGATGTTGGCGTCGACGACCCCACCCTCTCCCTTTCCCTTTCCCCCACCCTCGACACCCCACCCTAGCCATCCCCATCCCCATTCTCAATTCCCCCATCCCACCCCACCCCGACACCACCCCCTCCCCCCTTTCCCCCTATCGGAAATGCCCCCTTTCCCCGCCCCATCGTGAGTCGACCCCTCCCTTTCCCCACCCAGATACGCTTCCCCAAACCCTTAAACCCACCCACGAAACCACCCTAGGGTGCTTCGTCTGTCTTCTTTGCAGCGGGCGCCAATGCCGGGGTGAGGAATCGGGAACGGGGAAGGGAGGGGGTAGGGTCGTCGGCGCCAGAGTTGGTGGTGGTCGCCAGCCGTCGGCCGGGGCCGGGGAGGGGGGTGGCGTGGGTTGGGGAATGGGAGGAGAGAGAAAATTAGGGATACTATGGACGGAAAACCTAACGGCGTTAGGGTTCCGTCCATAGTAAGGGTATCTTGAGCCCAAACACAAACCTCAGGGGTATATGAGGAATTCCCCAAATGTGGGGGATATCTTGGGAATTACGCCAAACCTCAGGGGTACCTGAGGAAATATCCCAAAAAAAAATGTTGTATTTTGTTTTTTTTTTTGCAATTTGTATTTTGTTATTGTACCTAAGGTTTAAATTTAATTTTATGTTTGTAAGATGATATTTGATTAGGATGAATTTTATTTTGGTATTCAAATTGTCAACTCTCATAAACAGAACTCAGCCAATCAAAGTATTTTGAGATATCCGGTAAAAAAAAAATAGTTTGAGATATGAGTTATCTTGGTTAGTATCATCTATGTATTTTATATTGTATGCACATACATGTTATATCACACTCATTGTTGAGATTAATTATCAAGGATCCTTGGGTCCAATAGTATCGCTTTCTATCTCCCACATGGGAGACCAAGGTTCAAATCTTGGAGCAAGCTTAATTTCAATGTTGGGGGGAGGTTGGGGTGCTAGTTGGGCGTTTGGGTGAATGTCCAGTGCAAGGACATAGAGATGGCAATTGGGTGGGGTGGGTCCGTGGGTGTGGAGGATGATACCTCCATACCAGCACCCGCATAAAATTCACATCTCCATCCCCTCCCCACCACCCATTGCGGGGAAAAATTCCAAACCCATCCCCGCCCCATTAGGTACGTATTTAAACCCATCCCGCCCCACCACCCGCATGGGTATCCGCACCCACGTCGTACCCACTCCATCCCCACCCTACAACACGCATGAGTACCAACACCCGCTTCGTACCCACATCATACCCACATATTTATATTTTGCAAGATAAAATTATTAATAATATAAGTATATAAATAGAATTTTAATAATAAATATGTTGGGTGGGTGGTGGCGGGCGGGCGGGGATGTGATGGGTATAACATAAAAATCCACACTCGCTCCACCACCCATTGCGGATACGATTTTAATCCCCTTTCCCGCCCCATCCCCGCCAAACCTAAACCCATCCCCGCCCCACTTGGGTGGGGATGAGGCTGGTCTCCTACTTAACTCGCCCCATTGCCATCCCTACAAGGACATGCTAGAGGAAAATTCATCTTACATGGGGTTCCTAAAAGGGGCCCTGCAAAAAAAATTGTTGAGATTAATTATAAAGACCCTTGACCCGTTCGATCGACCCATAACCATATAATATGGGACAACATATAATCATATATAAATGAGTTGATGACCCAAAACCAAAATTAATGTGAACCCACAATTTGCTCAACCCGACTAACCATTTTGTCAGATTTCAACCAAGATGTTTGTGCCATGCGCATATATCTCTTTAAATTCAAAATGTCTAAAGACTCTCTAAGTTATCGTTAAATATGGAGAGAGTAATATTTGTGCATTTATTCCATAATAACTATTCCCTCCGTTTCTAAATATAAGACACACACGAGGTTCGATGTTGAACTTTGACCGTTAATTACTCTCAATTTATGTTGATAAAATTTTTAAATAAATAATGTTGTTATAGTATTTTTCAAGACGAATCCAAGGGTATAATTTTTATTTATCATATTATGAGAGATATTTATTGTCAAAGGAAATTTTCGTAAAGTGTAAATGCCTTATATTTTGAAACGGAGGGAATAGTTATTAGACCCGGTTGATGCCCAGTGTTATTAATATTTTCATGTTAAAAAAGTAGCATTTAATGTTGTATAATTCATTGGTTAGAACTTTATTGTATTAACTTGTGGTCACATGGCAAATCTCATAAGGAGCATAGCCTGTTTCTAATTTTTTTCATGTATGTTGATAACATGGAACGAAACAATTAAAGGGACAGTGCCACGTGACGTGTAAACTTGCTTAAAAATGCTTTTTAAACATTAAGGAATACTGAAATGATAATTTTAAGTAATTAAGTTGCAGAAGGTACATGCATTCTCAATATCATTAATTAAAATATCACATAATTATTTATTCATAAACCCTAGCTGGAGTTAATTGAGCATTGCAAAAGGCTGAAAAAGTTCATCATAATCAGCACATTGATCATAGCCCATATCATTCCCCATAATCATCAGTGAGTTGTTGTTGTTGTTGTTGCTGTTACTAATTAAACTTGTTGTCCCAATATTATTATTACTATTTGCGGTGCCAGCATTAGTAGTTACTTCAACAGATGAAGAATAATGTTGTTCATGAACACTGTCTTTCTTGTGAGCTAAGTAATTAGGGTGATCATGTTGAGGTATGTGAGTGATGAAAGAATGGCGATTGGGATGCCTTGCAGAGGTTTCGACGATGGCGGAGTTGAGAATTCGAATGTCGTGGATGCTGTAACGACGTTTGTCGAGAGGAGTACAACACTTGAGCCGCCGGAAATACTTCTGGCCATGGCTAGCAACTTGGGATGGTGTCTTAGTTTTTACGTAGTACCTTGATATGTTCCTCCATTCTCCTTTCCCTAACTTGTCTAGTCCTATCAGAAATAACCTGTATAACATTCATACCATATACAAAATGGTTACGTTCATTTTGTCTCTTAACCTAGTGTTAATGTAGTTTTTTTTTTCAGCGTATACATAAATGGAATTCAAAAAGTCAAACACGTACAACAACAATAATAATGTCAAAATCTTTATTCTAATAGATAAATCGAAGAAAAAGGATAGAAGTTTGAAATGTTTTTCGGAAAAATACGAGAACAAACATGTTATTTTTTACATGATTAAAGTTAGATGATGGAAGATTAAATACAAAAGAGAGATTGAAAAGATAATAATGCAAAAAGTGGCTCAGTTGCGGCACTTGGTTTCTTTAGAAAAAGTCTTACATTTTAGCATGATTTTATGTGCCATATAAGGACAGATTCTCAAAAATGAAACGAGTATATATGACTAAACAAGAAACAATATGTTAGCAAACAATAGAAAAAAAATGGGATGGAGTCAACGCGGGTAAAATTATCCAAATGCCGTACTTTTTTTCTTAATTATATGGACAACACATAGTTTGACTTTGTGAGTGAAGAAATTAGAGCATTTTGGTATATCATATATCATGAACAATAATTTTAAATTAATCTGGATAATTAGGAATGCGACTTGGCATATTCGAAAGCCCTAAAACATGCATGGGGAAGAAGGTGTACGTACTCCACGTACAAGATTTCAAATCAAATAGTTAGTAGAAGGCTACAAGCCCTTTTGTGTTGAAGTGCAACTTAGAGAAACAAAAGATATAAAAGAAAAGTTAGTACAAGCCCCATCACATATTTAGGACAGAGAAAATATAGTAGTATTGAAATTTTCAAATATATATATGGAATATAAACCTTGCATGTGGCATGCATAATTTTTTTAGCTTTTAGTAAATAAAACTATATATCCATCTTCGATGAGAATCTATTTAACTGGTAAAGTATTTTCAATTTAGTAAGTATCCGAATTTTGGGTAACTTTATAGTCTGCATCACTTCTGCTTCCATGAATCTCTATGATCACCAAAAAGAAATAAAAAAAAAGTTGATCAAGCAATGATAAAAAGAAGAGCAGATAATAAATCGGTTAAACAAAAAATTAAAATATGGATATATAGTACTCCCTTTGTTCATTTTGTTCCTTCCATGTTTTAACTTATGTCAAAATTAGAAAACTTCTACCATATATATATATATATATATATATATATATATATATATATATATATATATATATATATATATATATATATATGTATGTATGTTACCATGTCGGATCTTCTTAACTAGTATCAACTTTGTTTAAGCACAGATGTACGCGGCTTTTTTTTTCCAAATAAAATTAAACAAAGGGAGTATATAATTACATGATACATGAATGAGGGTACAAGTTTAAGTTACCTATGCTCTTCATCAGTCCATGGTGCACCCTTACGTTTGTGATCAACTCCATCAACATTATCACCATAGTTGGGGGAGCTAATTTCTCCCCTTTCAATCATTGCAACATCTGCAATAAGTTTTTCGTAATGGCTCTTAATTTGTTCAAGAGTTTTCCATGGCAAAACAACCATGAGTTTTTCATATAAAGCAGGAGAATTAAGATCTAACTCAGCTAAAGCATTCTCAAACAACTTGTTTTCATGACGTGTCCACTCCTGATTACTACTATTGCTATATTCACTATTATTAGTTTGGACTGCCCCGAAAAAACTATGATTAGGATAATTCATATTTGGTTGATGATGATGTTATTTGATGTACATTTATTTGAGCTTGCTTCTTATAAGGAGCATATATAGTCTATAGATGTACAAGGCAATGCGAAGGTGTACAATAACAAGCATACAATATAGTTTTGTCATCTTGTAAATGATAAACTTATATAAAGTAAATTGAATTTATCTTCAAATCCTTTTGATTTGATATCCATTTGGGTTGCCTTGAATTATAACGTGTATGTCTCATATGAAGATTGTTACATGGTAGATATTGTCATATATTGATATAAATATGGTGCCTTTTACTACCATTGTTTTGGGATTATTTGAAGTTTTGAACCAAGGTTGTTTTTTGAGTTGTTACTGTGTGCGCTAAGTTGTTTCTATTAATTGTTTTGCTTTGTTGGCAATGTTTCTGACCTTTGGTTCACATCTAAGTTGTTTCTATTAATTGTTTTGCTTTATTGATATTTTTTCACTTAATACCAGCTATATGGTTTGAAGTTTGATGCACTTTGCCCGTCATTTGTACTTAAAAAGTTTATGAACTTGCATTTATGAGTAGATCCTAGATCGTACGTTAAGTATATACTTATAAATTTTTGGCAGACTCGTCCTCTTAGTCTATCTTTTTTCTTTTCTCAATCATTGATAAATAAGATATAGCTTATCTTCTATCCGTTAGTTATTGTATACAAATATATCTAATATTATACCGAACAATACTACTTTTTGTCGTTACTAGCATTAACTTTTAATGAAGAAGGTATATAAGTCCATTACATTTAATCATAGACAAATTGGTTAAGATGTCAGATGTGAGAATGTGAGATAGTAAGAGTGGTATCTGATGACAACTTGTAATTTTGTCACGTACAGAAAGACTGAGAAAAAATAAGAAGCAATTGCTTATTCTTGAAACATACTATAGGAGGCACTTGCTTGATACTTGAGTTTAATGTCCTTGTTCAATCAAGTTGAATATATATTATGAGTAGCAGAACTAGGTAGAACATGATCGTTATGACGTTATTAATTAGCTTCAGCTTATTGTTACTTGGCATATCTACGAAGCCTTTGACAATTCTTTTGGGCATGGCTTGCAACTTGTGTGGGTGTTTTAGATTCCACACAAAACCATACTTTTCCTATCTTCTTTTCCATAGTACTTCTCCAAACCAATTAGGAAAGCCCTCAATTCATAGTATAAAACCACAATAAGAGTAATTTTTCCACAAATAATAGTTGAACGTATTAACTTTTTTTGAGGGGAGTTGAACATATTAACTTGATCCTGATATTTTAAGACAAGCCAAGCATGTTAGCCATGTTACAAGAAAACATGTTAGAAATGAAAGAGAAACAAAGAGAGAGAAGCGTCCATGGATAGAGTGCATGATAATAGAGATTTCATCCTAATATAATCCCTTTATAGCTCTTTATAAACCATAAAAACATAAGAGAACTATCTAAATAACATATATCATATTGATAACTAAACCGCCTATATACGAGCCTTAAGGCTAGAAATCATATACCACATTTATCAATTGACTACGAGATGTTTTTTTTTTTTTGACAGGGACTACGAGATGTAATTAAAGTTCGATGATGAGTGAATTGTTTACAATAAATTTTGAAAAGATCAACAATTTAGATTTACCGCAATTACTTTTTTTGGACAAATCGTGATAACAAAACAATAATAGTTACCTTTAATAATTTGAACTTACCTCTCTTATTTCATTTTATTAGGGTTGAGCGGTTGACAAATGACAACGTCACCCATCCCTAAATAAGCAAATACGTTGGGTTAGCCCGTGTTATGAATTTATGATCCATGGACATGACCATGTTCTGCATTTCCGCATATGATGTTGTAATATCTAATTTGAATCCGCCTTTTTATTTGTCCCACATTAATTTGAATACTTTCTGTTATGATATGATCCTGCTTTTATTATACTTCCTCCGTTTCATATTACTCGTTACACTTCTCAATTCACGGACTCCTAGGCAATTTTTGGAGAAGAAAGAGGTAGAAAGTAAAGAGAAAAGGGACTCATGTGAGAGGATAGAGATAGAGAGAGTTTATTGCTCAAAAAGAAAGTGTAGCAAGTAATGTGAAACTTCCCACAATGGAAAGTGTAGCGAGTATTATGAAACGGAAGAAATATTAGTTTTCTAACACCCTTCATCTTGTACATGAGTCCCTGCTCTATCTATTTCAATAAAAAAACTCAACTTTAACTTTCCTCCAATAAAATATACCTCACTAACTCATATGATCCTATCACATCCCTTCCAAGGAGTTTGACCTGCAAACCTGACTAGTTATACATACAAGAATTGTCAGTTCAGTAGGATCCTTCATCTTACCTACCAAAAAAATCTACTATTTAATACAATGACTTCTTTGGGAATGGTCATTCCATTTTAAAATGTAGAGTTGACCAAATTCACGTGTTTGGGAATCCAAAACATTTAAATTTGACCCAATTCCATGTAGATATATAAATGAAGCCCAAAACAAGAATTTTAAATATAACCTAAAAATATATCATTTCAAATCCTAACTTTTGATTTCTCGTGAGTTTGAAAAATGATCCATCCTCTCTTTTTGTTTCCTCTTTATGCGCTCTTTTTCTCTCCTCTTACAGGAATTACGCTCTTTTTCTCTTTCCTTCCAGCTTCCCTTTCTTTCTATTAACCCCACCTTATCAACCTACTACTCGTGTCTTTGAACTCCTCAAACTCGTCGAGAAGCTTCGCGACCGTAAGCGACGCCAACCGAACCTAACTCATTGAGCGGAAACTAGCTCCTTTGTGAATCTGCCACCATTATTATGTGAATCTCCGAAACAAATCTGCCACCGTTGGAGAAGTAGTGGGTGGAGGAAGCATGGGTGGTATCACTGGCAGTGCGAATGGAGGATAGAGAGACAAAGAGTTGTTAGAGAAACTACGAAAGTCACAAGATAGCAATCTTCTAGGCGTGAAGCACTTTCCCAAAAGTATTATTCCGACCCTATTCGTAGAGCACGAGTTTCACAGAATTCACATTCGAGATACAAAGAAGAATCAGTTTAGCACATAGCAGTCGACGCAGAAGAGAGCAGCCCTACAAAAAAAAAATAGTAAAACTAGTGGTCACGCTCACTGTGAACGCTATCAAATGGAAACAAGTTTGTGAGAGATTTTAAATGATGAATAAATTCAGATTTGATCTCTTTAGAGTTTTTGTGCATATATGAAGAGAGAGTGTTTCTTATCATATCCATTTATTATATGAGATATTCATATATCACTAGTGGAAAAAACGATATATGTCACAACACAACCGCTGCGTTCCCTATGAGAACCGAATCGGTAAATCCTTGAAAATTTGGGTGGGAAATTGGGCAGCACAAACCGCCGCAGTTCTTAGAGAACTGGATCAGTTAACAAAAAACCGATCGGGTTATCTGTTAACCGTTTCGGCTCTCTTAACCGCAACGGATAATTTTGCCCAATTTCATTTAGTGTATCCCGCGTTTACCCTAGCTCGCTTCAATTCTCATTTCTTCTCTCCCGTGAGAAAACCCCAAAATCAAAATTCTCTCTCTCGCTCATCGATGCGTTGTCGACTCGCCAGCGATTGTCGAAGCTCGTCGGAGCTTCCCTCCCCTTGCTGGTGTCGTCGCGCCGTTTTTCTCTCCCCTCTCTCTTCGTGGTGGTGGTGTTGGGTGCTGTCGTTTCTCGCGCCGCTGCTGTTCTTTCTCCCTCCTTTTGCGTTTATGTGGTAGCTCGTCACTGGCGGTGGTGCCGCCAAGGGCCACTCTTGTTGGTACTACCCCTTCTCTCTCTCATTTTTCTATTCTTCTCTCTGTATTTGCAAAGATAGAATGCATACCATTGTTAATTTCTAAAATTTTGAGTTATATGAAATATGAAGATGTTGGTGTTGGATTAGTTATTTATTTGCTTGGTGATTGAAATCCTTGTTCATTCCACCCTAAAACCCCTGTTCTTAAATCCCTCAACTTTTTTCCCACAAAAAACTTTCCAAGATGATGAATTTCGCAACATCATCCAACCATGAACAATCTCCATTATCATCGTCTTCACCATTTTCACCAAGTTCCCATTTTCAGCAAGCTTTTACAACATGTTCATCTTTTCTACACAATTTCTCTTCTTCTTTCACTAATCACCTTAATACCCACCTCTCTAATTTCGCTTCCACATCTTCTTCCCCCTTTAAATCTCACGCATTTGCTCTAATTCTGCCATTAACTGTAAATCCCATAAAAATGGAGGAACAACAACAACAACACCGTGGTATGTCAAATCAAGCGATTGAGGAACGATTAGCTGGAGTTCCTGTGTAAGCTTTAACCAATTCTAATGAGGAATTTGTGTTGAATTCTGGGAAAAATTCGAAAAAATCACTAGCTTTGTTTTGTTTAAAGAAGGAAGATGCTGATATTCTTCTTGATCAGTTGAGATTGATGGACCCTGATATGCGTCACAGCTCTAGTGTTGTTCCTGTTGCTTTGAATAAGGTATGATTTATTTTTTTGGGTTTTTTTAGTTTTAGTTTTGAAAGAATTAGGTTTTAATTGCGCCTTTTCTACTGAGATTAATGACCATTTTATAGCTTGTTTGCGAAATGTATGGAATTTGTAGTATTGATTGATTGGCAAGAGATGATATGAAGTTGATTTAGTTGGTTAATGCGCTTATATATATTTTTCCCTTCAAAATTGGATAGCTCATTTGGTCATTAAATTGGTGCAATTAGCTATTGGGCAATGCTACATTTAAGCGGGGAACACGTCTCATAAATAAGAGTTGGTGTGGTGCTAGATATCCAAAAGCAAAGGTGGTATTGTAAACCATTATGTTTTAGTTTAAGGGTGTTGAAGGTTTTGAGTAGGATACAATGAAACATTGGTTGGATCAGTTACTAACAAGATGAACTGTTGTAATCATTTTTTTATTTGTTTGATTACTAGTGAATTCAGTGATTGTTCCCGCGGGATCGATCCTTAATTGATTTCTTGCTGCCTTTATTTGATGATTTGGTAGGTGCTTCTTTGCTGATTAAGCATTTTGGAGTTAGATTGATGAGTATGAGTTGATTATATTCAGTCTTTTTACAATGTGACTTATAACATATGGCGAGTAAACTGGGATATGCATTGACAGATTTTCCAGCTCAAGGTGAATGGAGTTGCCTTTATATTACTTCCGGAGGCATCGAGGTTAAAAATGCTTTGAGGGTGAGTGTGTACTTGTCTATGAAGCATTGTTAGCACGGGAACAGCGGTTGGGGAACGCAGGGGTGGGGGTAGTGCGGTGGGGATGGGGGCGGTGCGGGGGTGGGGGAAGTGCGGGGGGGGGGGTGGGGGCGGTGGGGTGGGGTGGGGGGCAATTGCTCTTGGAGATGGTCATCTTCTAAACTTCATATTGAACATGGGTACCGGTGAACTGACCGACAGGAAGAAGGTATCACTAGGTACACATCCTATTACAGTTAGGACATTCTCCTCCAAGAATGCTACTCATGTATTTGCAGCCTCTGATCGACCAACTGTTATATACAACATAAACAAAAAGTTACTTTACAGTAATGTCAACCTTAAGGAAGTCAATCATATGTGCCCTTTTAATTCAGCGGCTTTCCCTGACAGGTATAGCTGATATTCATACATTTGTGGTAAATTTATGAATCCTGATCCTGTGATAGAAAGTAGATCGATATTTTGTGAAGAATTGTTTGTCCATTCGTTGTGCGGGTTGATATATTGAAGTAAACATGTGATGCTTCATAGTTTTGTTAGTGATAATGTCATTTTCAAAAAAAAATTGGGCAGGATATCTCTGCCAACTTTGTTGTCAGTAAGGGAATGTAATGCCACTGTAAGCACCATAGATATAATTGTTGTCTTTGTGATCTGATTTTTCGCTGCTTACAACTTATTAGCTAATTTACGTTCTGCATTTGAAATGAGTGATTTTAATTGACCTTCTCTGTTGTTTTTTCAAAATTGAATTAAGGGGATTGTTAAATATCGCCCCCAAACTACTTAAAATCGCCCCAACCACTATATGATTATACCATTATACCCTTACTTTAATTTTTGGATTTTTACTCCACCTTTTAACTTCTCCCACCTACCATCTTCTCTCTCATCTTCACCATTCTTCATCAGAATCATCACTCTCACTCTCATCCTTCTTCACACAAAAACCACCACCACCATCTAAACCCAAAAAAATGTCAGGCAATCCGTTGGAAAATCCAAGGCCACGGAAGAAGATTGTTCTCAGGCATCAAACAGGGGAGGCAATCTTCAGGGCTACGGAGGCAAGACACCGGCAAGAAGCTGTAGAGGAGGCGGCGGCAGCAGAGGCAGTAGCATCGCAGGTGATTTTTTTTAAAAAAAATAGCTTGAACGTCTGTCCAGGCAGTTGCTTCCATGGAAGCAACTTCCTGGCCAAGCGTTGCTTCCATGGAAGCAACTGCCAGGCCAAGCGTTGCTTCTTTGGAAGCAACTACGACTTTATTTTTTTTTTCTTTAAAAATCTGTTATTATTAATTTTTTTATTTACATTATATTTTCATATTTAAAATGTTATTATTTTATTAATTCATGAAATGTAATTGATATTCTTTTTGGAATATTTTATAAAAATAATTCATAAAATATTAATTAGTATGTTTTAATTTAATTATAATTATTATTGTAGGTTGTAGAAAATTAGAAATAGTAAGTTTTGATTATAAATAATTATTATTGTAGGTTGTAGAAAATTATAAATAGTATGTTTTGATTATAAATAATTATTATTATAGGTTGTAGAAAATTATAAATAGTATGTTTTGATTATTAATAATTATTGTTGTATGGTTAATATATTGAATTTTTTTTTTTTTTTTACGTATTTGTTGATGAATAGCCGTTTGGGTTTCGACAATTTGCCGAGAAGACACTTCCCGGGTTTCGCGTGCACAACGAGGATTCAGGTCCGCGACATCCCCACTCACGTGGTGTTTCCGCTTCAGTTAGGAGGGCGCGGATGAACCCGACTGGTCCGCGACGTCAGCTTGAGTTACACGATGAGGGGGTTGGTGGATCGTACGATGCAAGGGAGCATCAGGAGATGGAAGAGGGGGAGGATGACCGGGGTACATATGAGGCAGGTTCTGATGTTCTTTACGATGATGATGTTCAGGATGCATTTATGCGGGAATTTGAGAGAGATCCAAACCCTACAACCGGTGATCATTGGAATGTACGTAAGGGTAGGGGTGGGCGGTTTATACGCGGCGAGAGGAGTTCATCGATTGTTGAGAGTCGAAAGGGGAAGGGGAAGGATGCCGATGACCTTAGCTGGAAGGTCACAGGTCCAGTTGCAGGAGGACCTATTGTTGGGTCTGTTATCCCTAGTTTTGGTGGACATGTAGCCATGGAGATCTGGGAGGGGGATATAATTCTCCTGAAGTGTCAGACACGAGAGAGGATTTGTGCACGTTTGAGGACGTGGGCTACGGCGTTGCTTCCACCGATACAGGATCGTCTTCGTAGAACGTCCCTGTACCATATCCCCTTTACTATGTTCACGCACATTGATGCGCTCTTGATTTCAGCATTTGTCGAGCGGTGGCAGCCTTATATGAGTTCTTTTCACCAATGTTTGGGGAGATGACGATCATGATGCATGATGTGTGGCATATATTGCATATTCTAGTTGAGGGGTGCACGGTCAATGACACCACTTCGAGTGGTGCTCTTAGGGGTTTGGTTGCAGACTCGATTGGTAGGACAGTTGCAGAGCTCGAGAGTCCATTTTGGGAAAATGGTGCTATTGCTGCACAAGGGGTTGCTGATATTCTATCTATCAGATGGGGAGACACCTGCTCCATTGGAGAAACAGCTGACATGTATTATATGGTTGATTCTAGGGTGCTGTTTGTTCCCAGATAAGAGTGGATCGAGGTTGAGACCCTTTGACATTGTTGAGGCCAAGTCTCCAGATATCGTTCACACGTTCTCCTGGGGGTCGGCTACACTTGCGTACTTGTATCGTCAGTTGGGTGAGGCTAGTCGGACCTCCACAGTCGGGATTAGCGGCTGTTTGACTTTACTCCAGGCATGGATTTATGAGTATTTTCCATGCTTCAGGCCACGCGCACAGCATATTATTGGTGGGGAAGCTCCACGAGCGCAGAGTTGGACTACGTACCCAGAGCCGAGGTCTCATGACTGTCTTTGTTCTATCAGCAGACAGTTAGACACACTAACAACAGAGGATGTAAGTGACTATTTATGTACTGTTATTAGAAGTTTGTTTTTTACTTGCATTTCATTAAATAAAATCGCTTTTTTGTGAAAATTGCAGGTGGATTGGTTGCCTTATGGTCATCATTTTGATCCGAACACTATTCGGAGAACATTATATAGGGGCACCATTCGTTACCAGGGAGTTATCGAGCCCTATATGCCTGATCGATGTTTGCGGCAGTTAGGTCGTATGCAGACTGTACATGTTCCTATTATTGCTCCAGAGTCTGCATCTAGGCCTAGCAAAGAAAAGTATTATGTGAAATCTTCTGCTGTCCATTGTAAATCGGGCTGGTTCTCGTTCCCGACAGGTAATTATATTAATATAATATTAATATTTTGTTTATTATTATTATTATTATTATATTAATATTATGTTTATTATTATTGTTATTATATTAATATAATATTAATATTTTGTTTATTATTATTGCTATTATATTAATATAATATTAATATTTTATTATTAAACAATTGTTATTTTGTTTACAAACAGGTAATTGTGTAAACATTGAGATGTTTGAGAAGGGTTCTGAACCGGCGACTTGCGCCACTGACTACTTGTCTTGGTATCAACGACATTCACATCTATATTTGTTGAATGATGGAGGTAGTAGTGCTCGACCCATACCAGATGGTACCGCAACCGAGCAGGTAAATGTATTTTAATGGATTCATAATTTGTATTAATGTACCAAAATTAAATATATTGACGACCCACTATTTTATTATGAGACAGTGGATGAATAGGTGGATAAATGCAACTCGTCCATTCATGCAACATCGGGACGAATATGAATGGGATGATGCAAAAGATGCATGTGGGAATGTTGAGCAGCTCATTGAGGATTGGAACAAAGTGTTACACAAGACGAATGAAGAGAACGAGTAGCGGTAATTATTTATGTTAAAACACTTTTAGCTATTACTAGCGGATTTCATTTATGTTGAACACTTTTAGCTATTCCTAATGGTTTTATTTATGTTGAACACTTTTAGCTATTCCTAATGGTTTTATTTATTTGAACTCGATGTTTATGTATGCTTTTTAATTCATAACACTTTAATGCTTGTTAATTATGAGTAATTACATATTTAATTAGTTATATTGTGATTTAGTTCATAATTAACACAATTAGTTCATAAATTAACACAATCAGTTCATAAATTAACACATTTGCATCTACCATAAGTTCATAAGTACAACTAGCAAGAGGTAAAACTAAGAAGTAGTTGTTGGGGTTGTTAAGGTAGATGAATCCCACTGTTTGATCCTTGCTGAATAATGACTTGCCCAAGGACGAACAACTTGAGAAGCAACTCGAAACCACTGTTGAGGAATAGTATGGATCGGATAACCTCGGCGAAGTTGAAGCCGGATAAAATGCTTGTAACTCCCTAGATGAGCTATGGCTAACTCCCTTTTTGGCAAAGCGCTCATGCCCCCAACAACAAGTGGAAAAATTGTAGCCGACATATCAATACGACCATTAAGAGCGAAAAAAAAGATCGTGCATCTGTAGTAGTTCGCAATGGGGTACAAGTCTGCAATGGCCTCCATGTAATGTTCCTCCCCACAACCTTTACCTTCCCATCGAATACGCCTAATTGCCTCTTTGAGGTCTTGACCATATACCCAATGAAATTGACGACCATTTTGATGCAACTCACTCACTACTGATCGGCGTACAATGTCCCAATTTTCTTGGCCGGAACAAAAAGCACTTGCTACGCATCGAAAACCACAAGTACCATCGGCAACTACATCATGCCAGCCTTCTACGTAGTGTTGGATGGCTAGTGGAAGTTTATAAAAGTATGAAAAATTTTCCATATCGAATTTCCACCCTGCAAAGGTATTATAAATCAATTTAATTAAATGTGTACAATTATACGAAACAAACAATAAAAGTATATAAATAAATATATTATTACCAGGGGCAGACCCAGATGATTTACCTTTACCCTTAGAAGACTTGCCCATAACGTGCTCTCACCCACTTTTTTCCCGTCGCATGCCCTTGTTCAACTTAGAACGACCCTTACTCGTCACGTTAACATCAGGCTCCTCAAAGGAACAACGTTCGGGGTGGAGTTCTGAATGGAGTAGCCGAGAAATAAATCTTATGACCGCAGGATCCCTAGCCTGTACCTCGTTCACTAATGAATGGAAGAACTGACGGTCCTGATCGCACTCATATAGTATCTCAGCCGAATTTGTCCCATCACCAATGGCTAGTCTCCACCAAAATGAATCAACCTCCTGAGTGTATAGGAGATGGTCTGCTTGCAAGGAGAAAAACGTATGGCAAGCACATGGAATACCATGCGTAGTCTCAACAACACATCCGCATCTACTCCAGTCCTAGTCAAGCTCAGCTATTCTTCCAAGCTCTCTCTGAATTAGCTCCAAACAATATTGAGAACAAGGCGCTATATGGTGGCAGATTAAATTCAGTCCCATGTGTACGGCGCGATGCTTCCATAGAGTTTCTTATCTCTTTCAACTGCCCTGAAACAAAAGCATCAACTTGCATAAACAATGTATCGATTGCCTCAGTTGGGGTAGCAATCCACGCTTTCAAAGCCGAATGAGAACTCTCGACTCTGTTGTTGGTTGTGTTACCGAAGTGTCTTACTCGGTTAGTCCAACATTGCACAAACTTCTCCTTGTGCACAAGCCAAGTCCCGTGGATGTAGGTAGGAAAATCAGTGGATGTGGTATTCCCAACTGTACCCCACTCCTCCATCATGATGGCTACATTTATTTCATATTCAGCCTCGGTTTTGGATTTCATCACCCTATCCCAACTTCCTCGTCCGAACCTAATTCCGATCTTGCTTTTCCCACCACACTTCCTTGCTACCCATGCCTCCACATCATGATTGATATGCCACGTGCAAAGTAGATGTGCAGATGTGGGAAAAACCTCCGAGATATATTTGCACAAAGCCAGATCTCGATCAGTGACAATGGCATTAGGAGCCACACTGCCAATGAGGTTCTTCAGTCTGTCCAACATCCAGCGATAGCTCTGAGCATCCTCATGTTGCAACAATGCTCATGCAACAGGAAAATTCTTGTTGGTTGGTGTCACTCCAACAATCTCCACCAAAGGATACAAGTACTTATTTATCTTGTACGTTGCATCAATGTGGATCACGTGCGGATACGTACGCACTAAATTCACGGACGTCGGGTGTGCAATGAATGCATGTGTCACCCTACCCATCTCGTCCGATTGAATCCAAAAAAGATACTTACTTTCAACAGCCTGATGAAGAAACTGTTGGGATGCAATTTTGCCTTCTGATATCTCCCTTCTCAATATATCTCTGCAATTGTAGATGTGCCTCATGTTAGGCTTCAAAGACGGAAATGCACCTTCAATGGCTTTCATGATGTTTCGTGGTTTCACATGGGATGAAGTTAGTTCTCCAACTAACTTCTTGGCGGCGGTACTGAGAGCGCTGATTTGTCGATGGCCCTCCGGGTATAACATCATTGGGTGATTATGAAACCCATGTTCAACCCTAGTCTCGACTACCCAATAAGCGTAGTCATTTTTTGGGACTAGGAACAACCTAAATTCACAGCCACATGCTTTTCTCTTTGTTTTTATTCTAATTGCCGAACTGAAATCACGAGGTTCCTTCTTCTTCCCACGATCACAATCCAAAAGTTGATACTTCTTTTTGTGACTAGTGATCGTCAAGAAAAATCCAAGCTCAACGGCAATGTTTCTACACCACTCGGCAGCAGCATCACGTGTTTCAAATTCTGGGCTATTGTCGAAATACAGGTTATAATTAATCCGATCACCAACAGGCTCCTGAAAAAACAAATCATCGTTCATTACACATTCACACATTAGTTTAACCAAATTAATCTTATTTTAATTTTTGAAAAGCTATTTAGCACCTAATTGAATTTAATTTATAAAAGTTAAATATCAGTAAAAAAAAAAAAAAAGTTTACGTATACATGGATTCAACATCTGGCCAGAACATTGGATCCATGGATACAACGTTTGGCTATAACGTTGAATCCATGGATCCAACAATTGGCCAGAACGTTGAATGCATGGAACCAATGTCTAGCCAGGACGTTGATTCCATGGGCCCAACGTTCTGGCCAAACGTTGGATCCATGGAATCAACGTCCTGGCCAGATGTTGGTTCCATAGGTCCAACGTTCTAGCCAAACGTTGGCGATGTGTACACATTTTTAAAAAAAATTACCTCTTCGTCTGAAGACTACATTCTTGCCGGTGGTGATGGCGTTGGGTGATGACGTTAGGTTGGAGGTTGCGATTGGTGGTTGGTGACTTTAGAGAGAATTGTAAATTGGTAAAATTCAGATTTGAAATGATGGTAAAATTTCAAATGCTAAAGTAAAGTAAAATGGTAAAAAGGAGTTAAGGGCATAATGGTATATTCAGAGGGTAGTTGGGGCGATTTTAAGTAGTTTGGGGGCGACTAATAAAAGTTCAGTTGAATTAATGGTGCCATATCACGTATCTAGTCTATGGTGGTTGTGCAAGAGCTATATTGTCTAGCATGAGCTGCGTTTACCTTTTTTTCAGTCGAGACATTAGGAAATGATACTTCTGTCTAGCGGCACATGATTTCTAGTAGCCCTACATAAGTAGTAATGAGAATTATGCTGCTCCTGCTCCTACTGGATGTTCAGTATATGTTGTAGATGAAAGGCTCTATGTTTATCTCAAGCTTAAAGGATCAATCAATGCAGACTTAGCTAGATTATACTCCATCCGTCCTAGAAAGATCTGAACACTTGTTGGGACACGTAGTTTAAGCTGATAAGTTGTAGTGTGGTTATCAAATGTTATATTATTTAAAAAGTAGATGTGATAGGAGTTGGTGGGGTATTTTTATTAGAGGAGAGAGAAACTTAGGTAACTTTTTATTGATAAAAGGTAAAGTGTGGGCCATAGATGTGTAAAAGAAATAATATATTAATGGTGGGACCATGCCAAAAAAAGAAGTGTTCAAACTAATTTGGGACAAACATAAAAGGAAAGTGTTCAGACTATTCTGGGACGGAGGTAGTAGTTAATATTTTTATGTATCTAATTATTTATGCTTATGCTTCAATTAAGCATAATATGCTTAATAAAATGAGTATTGATATATACTATTGATTTTATATCCATTAATAATAAAAAAATGCAAAAAAAAAAAAAAATTGGTTTTTGGGGGGGTCAACCACTGCGGTTTTAGGTCATAACCGCAGTAGTTAACTTTTGTTGACTGCTCCAAAACCGGAGCGGTAAATGATTAACTGATCCGGTTTAGGATTGGATCAGTTAATCATTGTTAATCGCTACTAGCCCACCCCATATGGACCAAAACCGGAGCGGTAAGCCCTGTTTTGACCGGATCAGATGGGATTTTTTCCACTTGTGTGTATATATGTGTGTGTGTGTGTATGCTATAACACTTCAGAAAACCGAAACATCAACAGTCACGATTTAGTAACCGTTAATTCGAGAACACGAGAATTCCTGACAAAAGGTCGCCGCGTGGTGCAACCCACGTCGCGAGCAGCCAACCGAGCAGTGACGCGAGGTGCGACATCCCTCACTGGGTGCGAATCCTTTACTGACTTCCAAAGCACGAGACTTGCTGCAGGCTCTTACGTCTCGAGGGGCGACGCAGCGCACAACCATGTTCTTGTGGCACCATGTCACTCGAACATCCTTGTTCCCTTTGCGACAATACATCACAACTTTGCGACACACATAATTAGCATGTAACATATCATAAGTTTGTTTGTGTTATGACACCCTAACCAAGCAACTCAAACAACCATATCATGAAACAAACCTTCATTATGCTCTAATTCTCCAACAAGAATTCCAATTGAAAATTTTCAACTTTAGAATTGAAATTTCACTCACTTTCCAGATACCACAATAAATTGAAATGGTGGATTTAGAATTCTTAGTTTTTCCAAACAAGTTATTTGGAATTGAATTTTGCGATTTCAATTCCCATAATTGAAATTTGCGATTTCAATTCCCATAATTGAAATGATGGAACTGAAATGAAATCAAGTGATCTCAATAACTACTTAACTAATAACATTTGATAACCACACAACAATGTATCTCCTTAATATACGTGTATAACCAAGTGTTCTAATTATTCTGGGACAGGGGTAGTATATTTCCAAAAATGGATTGTAGGCCTCAACTTTTTGAAGTAAGAGTGTGGGGTAATATATCTATATTATTTTTGTGGTTTTCATGAATAGAGAGAAAAAATATTATATTTGTGGAACCATGTCATTTTAGGAAGGGTATGAATTGAGGTGGGATGGGAGAAAATAGAAAGCATATCGAGTAATATGAGAATAGGAAGTACAATTATTATGGTATCAAATGGTAATTTTTTATAACAAAATACTACAAGTTTTCATTTTTTTAATAAAAAAAAGATTGTCAAGATTGAAGTGGGATCATAACCTTTTAAAGTAGCTCCTCCTTTAATTATAAGCAGGTTAACTTCACCAAATAGGCAAATATTAATTTTATATAAGTAGTTATATTATTTAGTTGCCTTTTGTTTTAATAACCTTATTGGTCCCACTCCTGTAAAAAAAAAAAAAACCTTATTGGTCCCACTAAAAGAAGTTGCAGCTCTTGGAGGCGGGATAGATAGAACGGTGTTGGGTTTTTATAATGGGTGGGGGTCAATTTAAAAGGCAGTCACTTATTTGATTAACATAAAATACTCTTTTTTTATATATTTAAAATCTTGATACTATTTGCAATAGAGAGAATCTTCTCGGTATATAAGAAAAGATATAGTCATGTGAGGTATTGTTTGATTCGTCTAACTGCATACTTTATTGATATTCAATCATTATAATTATTACTAATATGAATATTAAAGATATTTAAAGTCAAATAAGTGCATTAACAAACATATACAATCAAAATAGGATGGAGAATTCCCTAAAAAAAATAGGATGGAGAAAAAATGGGGGGAGTAATTATAACAAAAGGGTATGCCACATTAAAAAAAAAACAAAACAAAAGGGTATTCCAATAAGCTTTGTTGTGGGCCTAATCCTTGGTTTGGCTCATTTTTTTGGCACAAAATGGGCCAGGCTATATAGCGCGACCCATATCAGACATACAACTTGTTATTTTTAGGAAAACAAAGTTCTATAGACCACTATAGCTTCCTTCTTATTTACTCCCCGTGTTCGTTTTTAATTGCAACATCATCCTTATTTGAAAGTTTCAGGCACATTAATTGTAATATTTACTTATTTGATATTCTCTCCATCCCATAATATAGTGTTCGCATTTCTTTTTTAGTATCCTAAAATGTTGTGCCTATTTCCTTT
Organism: Beta lomatogona; assembly: GCA_947646795.1. Classification (NCBI taxonomy): domain Eukaryota; kingdom Viridiplantae; phylum Streptophyta; class Magnoliopsida; order Caryophyllales; family Amaranthaceae; genus Beta; species Beta lomatogona. Next base: position 9,457,382 of record CANSNZ010000063.1, on the reverse strand, counting down.
TTTATCAATTTATTTTGACTAAATTATCCTTAATTCCTACACAAACTTTCCAAAATACCCTACATTTCTTTTAAAATTTGTGCTCCTATTTATTGTTTTACACCATTCCAACGAACATTTATTGCATTTTAAAAAAAAATTTAAGAGGAAAAATAATTCAAGGAACTAGTTACAAGAAAAAAAGTACCAAAAAACACTTCCCAAAAAAAAATAAAAATTTGAAAAATCCTACTACTCCTTCCATTTTCCTTAATTCCCATGAAAAATAAGAAGTGAGCACTACTATATTATGGGACGAATGGAGTAATATATTCTTTTTATCTCAATCCTATCATACGAGTTCTACTTTTTTTTTAATCACACGACTTTCCTTAAAATGTGCGAAAGGGTGATGTTGCATTATAATGAAACGGTGGCGGAGAGTTTGGAGACTAGTTCTAGTCTCTTCCCACGTGGAAGTTTAAAAATTGGTATGAGAGATTGTTCCTATTGGTTGAAGTTCAAGACCATCAACATCGAAGCATTGGAAATTCAGATGCGGTCAACATGGTTAAATCAAGAATTTTCTTCCCCAAACTATGTCGAATGATAGAATTCTCCATCAATAGGCGCGTGATTCAAAGAATACAAGGGGTTGCGTATTGCTCGATCCTGCCTCATTGTAGTTTCTTCAAGACGAATTTGATTTGATCTTGTCTCGATTATATCTTGTTTTTCTTTAATACTTATTGTAGATGTCGTTTGGCCTTCATTTAATGAAATTTCTCTTTCTTTAAAAAAAAAAAAATGAAACGGTGGCGGAGGAAGTATGTGGGTAAAATAACCTCCTATGGGCTATGGCTATTATCTAAATAAAAGTATCTTCTTATTTTACAAATAAGGCAAAATTTTTCCCATACACACAGCCAGACAGCCTCTTGTGCATTGAATGATTATACTGAATGGAGTGGTGGCACTTGGAATTTCGTCAAATTTTGCCCTTTAACATCTGAAAAAGACTATTTTCCACCTATCACATGAATTATTTCCTTTAATTTTATCTAACTCACATGACTTATGGACTTATGGTAAAGGACATGCAATGAGCGTAAAACTACTACTCATATTCAAATATTCAATGATAGAAGCAAATGCAAAAGACCCTTATGAATTATGATGGCAAGCAACATCCATATGATCTTGTTGGTAGGAAAAGGTTGATCTTGACCATTACGAGCTACCATTAATTGATGATAAAGTATCCTTTCCAATAGATTTAAAAATAATAATAATAGAGAATTGAATAATATTCCTATATTTAGTGATGCAATGGAAAAATAAAATTCTATCTTATATATTTTCCATCTTGCATTGTAATTATCTCAAAATTTTATGATTATTCTTGTTATAATCATTGCACTTTTTTTTTTTTTTTTGAGAAGATATAATCATTGCACTTGATCATATCATATCAAATAATAATAAAAAGATGAGACCAAAAATTGGTATCTGTCTTCATGTTCTTTTAATGATTATACTTTTTCTTTATTTTTTCCGCATAATTTAATATGCACCTTAGACCAGTAATTTTTTTTTTTTTGAATAATTGATCAGTAATATTTTTTATTATATTTAAACTTATAAAAGATTGTATTTTGAATATTTACACTGAAACGATAAGATCATTAAAAAAAATAGTTTCACAAAATTCATTATTTAGCACTTATGTTGAATTTTTTTTATACCTTTAACCACAAAAGGCTAAGTGTATAGTCATTAAAAAGAAACACGTGTAACATTGTTGTTGAAAAAAGAAATCATGAACATTTTGCGCAATATTAGTTACTTCCTCTGTTTTTTTAATTGATATGCTTCAACAATAATTACTTTTTATCAACTTAACTTGCCCGGTTTGTCATTCCTTACGTATAAGGAAAAATATAGTCAAATGACATCTTGTTAGATTTATATAGTTACCGTATATCAATTTTTTATAATTAATAATTATGGATAATTAAATATACGGTTTTTTCACCATATAACCCTGTTTTTTTTTTTGCACCATATACCCTTTCGACTTTTGAAATTCACCATATACCCCTCACTTTTGAAAAAATACATACAGTTACCCTTAATGACTAACGGCGGTAAACTCCGTTAGTCATTAACCCCTTATCACCCTCTAATCCTACTTAACTAACCTAAATCTAACCTTAACCCTAATACCCTATCCCTAATACCCCAACCCTAAACCTAGCCCCATCCCCTACCCCCACCCCCCACCCCCACCCCCAACTCCAACCCTACCCCCACCCTGCAGTCCCTCCCCACCACCCCCGGCCCCCCTCCCCCACCACGGCGCCGCGCAACCCCATCCCCCCTCCGCGCCCCGCAAAGACCGCTTAAAGTCTCCCTCACCTCCCTCGCAAACTCGCGTAACCACACCCCGCAAAATTGAGCAACCCCCCCCCCCGCAAAATCGCGCAACCCCCTCCCCCGTCAAGTTGTCTTCTCGTCAATAGGTGGTTGCGGGCTGAAATCGGGCTTTTATCGGGGAGGTGTGAGGATGGTGTGACGTTTTTCGAGGAGGTACGATGATGGTGCGAGGTTTCGGGGGTGGTGCGAGGGTGGTGTAACGTTTTCGGGGTGGTGCGAGGATTTTGGGGGAGGTGCGAGGGTTTTAGGAGTGGTGCGACGATTTTAGGGGGGGTGCGAGGATGGTGCAACGGTTTCGCAGGTGGTGTGAGGGCGGTGCGACGATTTCGGAGGTGGTGCGATGGTGGTGGGGGTGGTGGGGGGGGGTTTCTTTGGGCTCGAATTCGGAGGGGGCCACGGGGAAGGGGGAGGGGGGCTGTTGGGGTGGCGGTGCGGTGGGGTAAGGGTGGTGGGGGTGGGCCGGCCACTAGGGTAAGGGGGTGGTGGTGTAAGGGGTGGTGGTGTAGGGGGGGGGAGGGGGTGGTGGTGTCGGGGGTGGGGGAGGGGGAGGTTGAGGTTAGGGTATTAGATTAGGGGTTAGGGTTAGGGTTATGGTTAGGGTTTGACTTAGGTTTAGGTTAGTTAATTAGGAGGGTTAGGGGGGATTAAAGGTTAATGACTAACGGAATTCTAACACCGTTAGTCAAAAGGGTACTTTGATATATTCTTTGAAACGTGGAGGGTATATGGTGAATTTGAAAACTTGCGAGGGTATACGGTGCAAAAAAACAATTAGTCAGGGGTATATGGTGAAAAAACCGTTAAAGATATTAAAGTTCAAAGTAGTGCATTAGACTGTGTGAAAACAAAAAGGGTAACAACTAACAAAAAATTAGAGGAAGTATAATCAACTATTCCTATGTAAATAAAGTTTAAAGATTTCATAGATTATGAATAAAAATGTCATTTGATCTACACCTCGAAGTACATAAGTTAAGAATTAAGATAGAACATCACGCTATAATAACTTATTATTACCATCAATTATCACGACAGTCCACATATGTCGATTTCATCTAACTTAGCTGGTAAAATCTTATAGGTAAGATAGCTAAGACCTGAGTTCAAATCCCATCTTCACTGCATTTAGGGTCCGTTCTGTTCAACTTATTTTAACTTATATAAGATAAGATAAGATCAGATAAGATAAGATAAAATAAGATAAGATAATATAAGATAAGATAAATAAGATGTTAGACACACAATAAACTATCTTATAAGATAAGATAAGATAAGACAAAATAAGTTGAACAAAACAGACCCTACTCATTTACGCCAAAAGAAACATATGGAATGGTCAAGGCCTCAAACGAATTTCCATTAGAATATATTTTTTTTGGTGTTTGCACCCGGTTCACCCTTCGGGCTACATCCGGATCGAGGCCAAGTTTGGGGTGGTTAGGTTCCATTCTCCTCAGGTGTTGCGGGGATTCGAACACGGGCCCGTCTCTACCAAAAGCTAGGCACCCCCATCACCACCTGCCAACACTTACTTGGTACCCTAAACTCTCAAACAATATCAGAAAGAAAGGCTATGCAAATAAAAAAGAGAGGAGAAGATCAAAATTGACAATGAAGTAGCCACGTTCTTCGCCTCTTAAACACTGATTGGTTTACATCTGGCGGGAATCTACCCAATTACAGAACTACTAATCCGACTTCATTTCACTTTTCCTCCTCTCTCATCCATCATCATCTTTTTTTTTCTTTTTCTTTTTCATTCTTCAATCGTTTTTTTCCCCTTCATCTTCTCTAAATTACCCAGTTTTCAAAATAAAGATTACTTCTTTTTTACCACCATTCTTGTTACTGCTAATCTACAAAGATATTTTTTTGGGTTAATTTTTCAGAAGATTCTTTATTGGGTGATATTGTTTAGTAAATAATTCCAGCTATTATGGAGGAAAAAGCCAATCTATGTGAAATTCAATAATGGGGGATCTCTCAATCTTCTCTTGCATCTTATATCAGTAATTTTGGATTTAACTTCTAATTAATTATAAATTTAGTTGGAGTATAAAATAAGGGTCGGTGCCAATTTTTTTTAGACTCACATAAATTGCATAAAACAATAAGGAGACTAGTTTTTTCCTGCATTGTCAAGGGGCTGTTTGCCCATTTCAAGAGGTACGCTTTTTCTCTCTTTTTAATTTTTATTTTTATGATTTGTGTTTTTATGATGGAATAGTAGATTATAGATCTATGTTTTTTTTTTGGTTTAATATGTATATAATATATAGTGAGATTAATGAAGCAATGCATGTATGAGATTTGGTTGTGAAAGGAGGATAGTAATGGTTTATAATGCTTCTGATTCACTTAAAATTATTTGTTCTATAATTTTAGGTGGAAGGATGATATATATAACTATAACGTGGAATATAGCTGAAAACTCTACTAGTAGTGTTCACTGAAAAATATGATATTTGATAGTGGAGGGAAGATATAGTATTGATTAATGATGATTCTGATGTAGTGATCGAAATTCGGGCTGAAAGATGGTAGAAAGATACTGGAAAATTATGATATGTGGGTTGTGGAGGGAAGATTTACCTACTGTTAGTGATGATTTAATGCGAATTCGGGCTAGAAATTGTAATAATTCACTGAAAATATGATCTTTGCTTGTGGAAGGAGGATTCAGAAATGTTTAGGTTTTTATTGTGAAATAATGCAGGGTAGCGAGTTGTAGTTTACTGCAAGCAAGATGAGAGGGGCTGTATTTGCAGCGCTTGCTGCCACAATGGGAAACTTGTTGCAAGGGTGGGATAATGCAACCATTGCAGGTAACTGAACTTTTTTTTTTACTTCTGTTGGCTGATGTGTCATCCTTAGATCTCAAAATTTGAGCCAAGTATACTAGATGAAGTATTTAAGAAAGAGTGTGTGTTTGTTTGATCATGCTAATGCAGGAGCTGTTATATACATCAAGAGGGAATTCAGCCTCGAAACACAACCAACCTTGGAGGGGCTAATTGTGGCCATGTCGCTTATTGGGGCCACAGTTATTACGACCTTCTCAGGTCCCGTTTCAGATTCAGTTGGGCGTCGTCCAATGCTAATCATCTCATCAATATTATACTGTCTTGGTGGCTTGGTTATGCTATGGTCTCCCAATGTATATGTCTTGCTCTTGGGAAGGCTTTTGGATGGTTTTGGCGTTGGTCTAGCAGTTACTCTTGTGCCAGTCTATATATCAGAGACTGCACCCCCAGAAATCAGAGGACAGTTGAATACCCTCCCACAGTTCACTGGCTCAGGAGGGATGTTCTTGTCTTACTGTATGGTATTTGGCATGTCTTTGATGGAAGCACCTAGATGGAGACTGATGCTCGGTGTTATTTCAATCCCATCACTTTTGTATCTTGGATTGATGGTGTTTTATTTGCCTGAGTCTCCTAGGTGGCTTGTCAGCAAAGGAAAGATGGATGAGGCTAAGAAAGTCTTACAAAAATTGCGCGGCAGGGAAGATGTCACTGGTCAGTGTGCCATGCTTTTAGAAATCTTTAACTCGTTCCTTATTTTATCCTGTTTGAATTCACAAATGCTGACATTAAATTTTTTTGATTCTGATCTAAAGAGCACATATATAACATGTTGAGTACTTCATAGAGGTTCTCGTAGACATATGAATGTGGCTCATGTTGCTAGCAGAATGCTTGCATCTCTGGTCTGAGCCGTGTGGCTCCAAAGTGGAGCAGTCAGCAGATGTCAAAAATGGCCTTGTTTGTATGAAATGGTCATGTTGCTATCTATGTTGGGTTAATGAAGGGTCAAAGAAATAAATCTGGTCCCTTGCAATGTATGGATAATGAGTCATGTTAGAGTAGCATGAAAGGGGAGAATGAGGAAATGTTTTGACATCAAGTATTACAGATTAATTTAGATGGGTGATGCGTTCTTTTGTAGTCATATCTGGCCTTGGGAGTGAAGTAAAAGTGTAGTCTTAGAGACATGATCTTTCCTTCTTTTCTAAAAGCTAGAAGAGAAGAAAGCATTAGGGATAATCAAACACATGTTTGACGTGGCAAGTTTTTGTGAATGATAATGCTTTTTAATATAATGGAAGTATAATTTAGTGAGAAGCTAAGCGTGGACCGCTAGAGTGAGCCATACGAGGAGAAAAGATAAGCTAAAGTCCATTAGCATTTTTGAGTTAGATGAAGAATATCCAGGGCTGCCTCATTGTCGAAATCTAGTGCATATATATATATATATATATATATATATATATATATATATATATATATATATATATATATATATGATACAAATCTATGTATTTTTAAAGCATGGGAATTCTCAATGGTAAAGATGTGTGCTCCATGGAATTTAGTGCTTGTGCATGACTATCTATTGTTTTATGCTTGCTTCAGCTAGCTTTTGATGTTATGTTGAAATCCTCATAGTTCCTTGCAAAGTTATTAAAATCGCGATTCAAATATTAAAATCTTACGATTTTACGATTCAAAATATGGTAGACGATTCGATTCACGATTCTAGACGATTTTATACATTTCTATTGACTAGCGAAAACCTCGCAAATTTAAATCATGCTAACAAAGCAAATAATAGATATATATTGTTAGTTACTGCTAATATAGTGGGTAAACAACTATTTTTTCTATTTTTTAGGTCTTTTAACTTATAATTTTAGCATATTCAATGAAGATTGAGTGCAATATCTTGATTATACGTGTTTGTATAATCTTACGATTCTACGATACGATTTTGCGATTCGATTCTATAGGTCGTTTCCGATTCAAACTAGAATCTCGATTTTAACAACTTTGGTTCCTTGTTTCACGGGTGTATAAGAAAACATAGTAATGCTTTTTTGTCCCAGATTTCACCTAATAATTTTAATCTATTATCTTGCAGGTGAGATGGCATTGCTTGTAGAAGGGCTTGGAACTGGAAAAAATACATCAATCGAAGAGTATGTGATAGGCCCAGCAAATGATGAAGAAGCCACCACAGATAAAGATCAAATCAAGCTATATGGTGCTGAGCAGGGCCAATCTTGGATAGCCAAACCAGTCAGAGGTCAAAGCACGCTCGGCATGGTTTCTCGTTATGGAAGCATGGCTCAACAGGGAAGTATCGCAAACATGATGGATCCTCTCGTCACTTTGTTTGGTAGTGTACATGAAAAGCTTCCCCAGTCAGGGAGCATGCGGAGTGCAATATTCCCCAACTTTGGGAGCATGTTCAGTACTGCTGCTGATGAGAATGTTAAACATGTAAATTGGGAGGTGGAGAGCCGAGATGAGGACTCCTCATCTGATGTTGGTCATGATGACTCTGATGATAATCTGAGGAGTCCACTCCTTTCACCTCATGCCCCTGGAGCTGAAAAGGATGCAGTTCATCCATTAAATGGCAACAGCATGCTGATGCAAAGTGGTGAATTAGTCAATAGTACAGGTATCAATTTTAGTTGATTAAGTCCTTGACTTGAATCATTTCTTTAAACTATTATGATTCTAGTATGTAACCTTGGTCTTTACCACATCTTTTTGAAAGAGCAGTTCTTTTGGCCTTTGGGGTTCTTTTTAAAAGCAATCTCTTTACTGGACCAGATTGGTTATGTATCAGTCCATCCTTCCCTAGATAATAGACCACATCATAGTCTTTCTTTGGAAGTCATGAAACGGTGTTTATAAGGGTAAAGAGGGAGATTTAAAAATTAAAAATGCGCCCTATAATTTTTGAACGAACTAAAGTAAAAACGTGACCTGTTATTTTTGAACGAACTAAAGTAAAAATGTGACCTATTATATTGGCACTAGGTATTATATTCAAACTAAGGCAGTACATATTGTAAGGGTTTTGTTGTTGATTATGATGATGATGTAACCCTATGAAATCCAATCTACTCCATTTAGATTATTTAACTTGATGAAATCTGAGTGAAATGCAAGGACATAGAACTTTGTGACCTCCAAATTAAACCCCTGTAAGAGAAAAGAGAATTGGAGGGTTTAGAGCTTTCTTCTGATCTGATTGATTTCCTTTCCTTTTCCTTAGATGCTGCTTCCTATTGCCAATTCCAACCAAAATTTGTATTCTCCCTTGACAGGTATAGGTGGAGGTTGGCAGCTAGCGTACAAGAAAGCAGAAGATGGTGGTGAACTAAAAAGGGTTTATCTCCATCAAGAACCGGGAATGGGGTCTATGCGTGGATCTATGCGTGGGTCTGTCCTTTCACTGCATCCTTCTGATATCCCTGAAGGTCAGCTTGTTCCAGCTGCTGGTCTTGTAAGCCAGTCCACCCTTCAAATCAAGGATTTCAAGGGTGAGTCTCCTTTTGAGGGAGGTAATATACGGCCTTCTGCAGCTGCTACAAAAGGCCCAAGCTGGAGAGAACTTCTTGAACCAGGAGTTAAGCGTGCGTTGTTCGTTGGAATGGGAATGCAGATACTTCAACAGGTGAACTGAAATCTTTGAATTTCATATTCAAATAAAAAGTAGTAAAAATGTGAAATGGCTCAGAAATCCTAGATTCTTGTCTTTCGGTTTTTATCATCATTTTGCTTCTCATGATCATTAGCTTTATTTTTCTTGATCTTGGGCGTCCTATTTTCTTATTGTTTTCAATGTTTATTAACGTTTTTCCCATTTAAGCCCTATGTAATTCACCTGATTTTTACTGAATTGTAATTATGCTACTTACTAAACCTTTTTTTATGATTAAAATTTACTTTAACTGACTGAAACTGATTTTTACTGATTAAAACCGATTTTTGCTGATTACTAGTGCTTTTCACTTGTGCGGTTTGGTAATCACTGATTATAGCTGATCTTTAATGGTCTGAAATTGATTTTGTCGATTGAAACCAATTTTACAGATTGAAACTAATTATTACTGAATAATATTCACAAGCTGAAGTGAACAGGGCCTTAGTTGGAGCCAAGGATTATAGGCCCCGCACTATATTCTTCCATTTCTGAGCCATTATTTTTGCCATGGTTTTCCTAGTATACACTTCATGATGTGTCTGACAAGATTATTTTGTTTTTTGTTTTTGGTGAATTCAGTTCTCTGGGATCAATGGAGTTCTCTACTACACCCCTCAAATTCTTTCACAAGCAGGAGTGGATGTTCTCCTATCAAAATTAGGGATTGGTTCAGACTCCGCTTCTCTTCTTATAAGTGCTTTGACGACATTGTTGATGCTTCCTAGCATAGGCCTTGCAATGAGGCTGATGGATATCTCTGGGAGAAGGTAATACTCTAAAACTTAAATCACCTTCAACATTATTCCTATTCCAAACTCATTTCCTAACTATGTTTTTTCCCCTTCTTTGCAGGTTTCTTTTACTAAACACACTTCCCGTCTTGATAGGATCACTTATCATACTTGTACTTTCCAATGTTATCGAGATGGGAACCGTCGTACACGCGACGGTATCTACTATCAGTGTTGTAGTCTACTTCTGCTGCTTTGTCATGGGGTTTGGGCCCATTCCAAATATCCTCTGCTCTGAAATCTTCCCTACTCGGGTTCGTGGCCTTTGCATTGCCATATGTTCTCTTACCTTCTGGTTTGGAGATATCATTGTCACGTACTCTCTCCCGGCTTTGCTCTCCTCTATAGGGCTTGCCGGAGTATTTGGCATCTATGCCGTGGTTTGCATCGTGTCTTGGTTCTTTGTTTATTTCAAGGTACCTGAAACAAAGGGCATGCCCCTTGAAGTTATCAGTGAGTTCTTCAATGTGGGTGCAAGGCAAGCTGAAGCTGAGAAAAATATGTGATTTTGCTGGTAATCTTCAAAATATTGAATTGTTCATTGTTTAAGGCATCTAAGCAGATATGCCTAAATGAAGTCCTTGATGAAGATTTTGATCAACTCAGAAAAAGAGAGAGATAAGAGTAAGGAAAGAGAGTTTAGCATTCTTTGCAATATATTTTTGATAATGCTGAACCAATACAAGAAACTCAGAGATCTGGTTAAAGATGAAGAGATTATTAGTGTGGGATATTGCACTCAGTTCCCCCCTTTTTCTGAACAACAATGGTTCTTGGCAGTTGTAATTGAAGATTTTGATTTGTTTATTGATAAAATTAAGTGAATTCAAATGTTAATTTATGTGATTATCAAATTTGTTTCACTACTATTTATTGCCATGGTTTCCTTGGTTGATTTTTTCAAAAGTGAATCACGACCATACCAAGTCGCCCAGTTGAGGAAGTAGGAACACTATCATCACCAATTATACACTTGGGTGCAGCATGTGTAGCCTGTAGGTACATTCAAGGCATATTTTGTTCATTTACTCATTTTAATTTCTCCTCATTGTGCAAATTTTGCACATTTGGAGGTTTCAAATGAGCAATGAGTAAAAAATAGCCTTTGATGTACCATTTTTACGATGCACCCACGTGTGTGATTTAAAAGTCTTGTTAAAAAAAACAGACTAAGTCCAACAAAATAAGTTAGGATTGGTTTGGTTTTAACCTCAAACCCACATTATTTTCCATTTTCTTCTGTCTCGTATTACTCTTTACACCGATATTCATGGACACACTAAAATGACTCACCATTCTCTATCATCTAAATAAATTTTTATTTTAATGTAAAATCAATTTATTAATGAAAGAATCACACGATATCTACAAATCAAAATCAAAACTAGCAACTAAATAACAATTTTGATCAAAACATATTCTATATTAGCAAAACCACGATCTTTTTAGATGAGTTGTATACTTCTGCATACCCCCATTCACACCATTATTTGATATAACATTCCACAAGGGGGATTTTTAATTTGCTGTAGTTTTGAAATAGAGCTAAATTTGATGAAATTGATTGTAGATGAGGAATTAATACATGTCGCAAAACCGCACAAATCCTCACCAACGAATCAAATTTTTCAGCAAAATTAATAACATAGCCCCAACCTCTCGAAGAAGAGATATAAAACCCAATATATCAACTTAATAATCTATACAAATATATTAAAATGCGTTCTTGAAGAAGCCTATATGTCACATGCCACTCTCCTCAAGCTTCTAACGCAAATGCTTTCTGTCCATGTGAAGTCTTCAATTAAAAAATTTAAATATTGTGTAACTACAAGGTATCGAACACGTGACTTTTAAAATGAAAAATGAGATCTTAGCCAACAATACACTATAGCTTTATTGTTTAATGTTTCAATTGAAATATGATAAAGCATTATTATAATAACTATATTTAACTTAAACGACTTAAACAAGTATTTAGATCTCTAACACTCATATTACGGTACTACAAAGAGACTATTGATGACATATTCTACCCTATAATTCCATTTAAGCTACTATTTTCAAACTCAAAACTTTAAGTATTTTTTTTTATCACGTCATGAAGCAATTTTTTCAATTTCTCCCTAGATAAAAAAAATTATGAAAGGTAACAAATGAATTATGAAATTTATGAATAAGAACATACTCCCTCAATTCCTTTTAGTTCTTCATATATAGAATCTTTTTGAGAGACCAAAGAATGTCAAAATAGAAAGCACAAGTAAAACGGAAGGAATATTTGTTTATTGTAATTGACTCAAGGCATCTCCTAGGTCAAAATACTAGTTAAATATATAAACTCTCCAAGAATAAAGATATCGTGTGAAGTATGACTTGGTATGACCTATGAGATATTTGAAAGTTGAGACTTGGGATGTTAACGAGCCGAACCGAGACCAAATATGTCCAGGCTCGGCTCGGCTTGGGAATGGTTGAGGTTGAGCTCGGCTCGAGCTCGATGCTCGTCGAACTCAATAATTTAAACTCGTCTTGAGTTAAAAATTCAAATCCAAGCTCGGCTCGAAAGCAAAAAAATTCAAATATAAAACAAAAAAGTTCACATCATAACTTTTATCCATCAAGCTTTTGATAAAAAATACAGTCCAACATAAGTTTGCCAAACTTTAAACTACTATGGAAGTGAAATAGTCATGCCCACTAAATTGGTCAGGCCCAACTTCCATTTGTTCTATGACTATCTCCATCCATATGCCTTTTCAATACACATGTTCACCCCTTTCTTTTCTTTCTCACTGATGTGGGACTTAAGAAATCTCCAACAACAGAACTTGCTAAAGAAACATAGGACTTTGGGATCAATTTGCTGCAATTTTCTTTATTTATTTATTTGTAATATGTAGTCTTGCTGCCACCTGTTGCAATGTCTTCAAATGTTCATGTATACATAATTTTAAAAATGATTAAATTAGTTAATTGAAGGCTAATTTTATATACACAAATCAAAGCCTTCATATATAGTCCAACTAATATGTATAAGACATCTTCTAACAAGAAGTATAGTGAAAGGGTAATAAGATTTTATAGAAAAAAATAAGTTTGTTGTTTACCTTCTATGTCGATATGGCAAATTAGTATCTTACACAAAAATCATCTAAAATAGTTTCGCGCTTGTTCACGAACTCTCCAGCCGAACTTAAGGAGGCTCAGACCCGGCTTGTTTAGGGCTTGACCCGATCCCGAACTCGAGTCAAGCCCTCTCGAGTCGAATTTTGACCAAACTTTGACCTAACCGAACTCAAATAATTTATAAGCTACCTGCTACCCTGACTCATTAACACACTTAGTTGAGACGTTTTATGAAAGGAAGTCATAGTTGTAACTGCCATGTCAATTTTCTACAAGATTTGAAGTTTCTGTTTGGTTTTGGAAAGAGGTTCAAACACTGTCCAAACTCCGAAGCCCAAAACAAATAGTATCAATATGCCGCCTTTTTACAACTTCCCTCATGTACCAATACTATAAATCCAACCCTAAATCAATTCAGTTTTCAGTCCATACCATACACTTTCTTTTCTCTTCCAACAAACAAACAAACAAATTTCCCTCTCTCGATTCTCTGAAACTCACACCATTCATCCATGGAAGCTCAAAACCTCTCCGAAACAACTTTATCCTCTTACCCTAATCCCTCTCAACCACCTCTTCAAACCCTAGTTTCTTACCAAGATGAAATCGAACAACCTCAAACCCTAACCCTAGCTCCCACAATCTCCGACGATCCAACTCAAATTCAAGATCAATTGCAATCACTCGCGCAACAACAAACCCTAGATTCGCAGCACCAGCACAACAACATCATCAACGACAGCAGCAATCATGCGAACGGTAATGCGGTGAGTGAATTGATGCCGAGAACGCAAAGTGGGACCACAACCGCTGAAAGAGATCAGTCTGGCGGCGAAGAGGAGACGACTAGTCGGAGAAAGCGCCGGAGCAGGTGGGATCCACCGCCGTCATCGGAGGATACTGGCACCGGAGATGGCTCAGGGAGAAAGAGGAAGTCTCGTTGGGCAGACGACGAGCCGAAACCGGTTTATCAGCTGCCTGATTTCATGGGAGGTATTGAATTTGATCCTGAAGTTCAGTCTTTGAATAGTAGATTACTTGAAATTAGCAGGAAATTGCAATCTGGTTTGCCGTTAGATGATAGACCTGAGGGTGCTAGATCCCCGTCCCCCGAACCGGTTTATGATAATATGGGAATTAGGATTAATACTAGGGAGTATCGAGCTCGTGAGAAATTGAATAGAGAGAGACAGGAGATTATATCACAGATTATTAAGAAGAATCCGGCTTTTAAGCCTCCGGCTGATTACCGGCCACCTAAGCTTCATAAGAAGCTTTACATTCCCCAGAAAGAGTTCCCTGGTTATAATTTTATTGGTTTGATTATTGGGCCGAGGGGGAATACTCAGAAACGGATGGAGAAGGAGACTGGGGCGAAGATTGTGATTCGGGGGAAGGGGTCTGTTAAGGAAGGGCGTTTACAGCAGAAGCAGAATTTGAAACCTGATCCTTCTGAGAATGAGGATTTACATGTTTTAGTTGAGGCTGATACTCCAGACTCTCTTGAGGCTGCTGCTGCTATGGTGGAGAAGCTGTTGCAGCCGGTCGATGAAGTGCTTAATGAGCATAAGAGGCAGCAGCTCAGGGAGCTTGCTGCTCTCAATGGAACTATTAGGGATGAAGAGTTTTGTAGGCTGTGTGGTGAGCCTGGTCACCGGCAGTATGCCTGTCCTTCTAGGACTAGCACGTTTAAGAGTGATGTGCTTTGTAAGATTTGTGGTGATGGTGGACATCCCACTATTGATTGTCCAGTTAAAGGGACAACTGGGAAAAAGATGGATGATGAGTACCGCAACTTTTTGGCGGAGTTAGGTGGTACAGTCCCTGATTCATTGGCTAATGCTGACGGCTCTTCTTCGCCAGCTGGTTCTGGCGGTGCTCGAAGCAATCCGCCCTGGCAAAGTGGAAGCAACGGTGGCAATGCACATGCGGGTTTGGGTTCGAATCTTCTTAAACCAAAAGAGTATGATGATACTAACTTGTATATTGGCTACTTGCCACCTACTCTTGAGGATGATGGCTTGATACGCCTATTCTCTCCGTTCGGTGAAATCGTGATGGCCAAGGTTATCAAAGACCGAGTTACTCAGCTGAGCAAAGGGTATGGTTTTGTGAAGTATTCGAATGTTGAGCAGGCTAATACGGCCATAAATAGTATGAATGGCTATCGCTTAGATGGCCGAACTATTGCAGTTAGAGTTGCTGGGAAACCTCCTCAACCGACTGCTCCCCAGCCTCCTGCTCCTCCTGCTATGCCACCATATCCAGCTACAAATCAAGCTCCTGGTGCTTATCCATCACAGCAATTTGCAGCTGGTGGGCCTCTAGGTAGCACACCTCCTGGGAGCTATGGTAATCCTGTCCCGTGGGGACCTCCAGTCCCTCCTCCTCCTTATGGTGCCTATCCTCCTCCCCCACCTGGTTCAAATTATTATCCTTCTGTTCAGAATCAGTCATTGCCCCCTTACGGTGTGCAGTATCCTCCTCCATCTGTTCAACCTGTCCCAAGTAGCACTACCACTCAGACTGCGCCTCCTGGTGATGCACAACAAAATTTCCCGCCTGGAGTGCAATCTCATAGTGGCAACTCTGTTCAACCCCCTACTTCTAGTGTATATGGTGGTTCAGCGGCTACACCGCCTGCACAACCTACCTACTTGCCGTCTTCTTATGGCTATCCACCTTATTATGGGGCACCTCCTCCTCCCCCTCCTGCTGATCAGCCACAGAGCATGTCAAATGTCCCTTGGGCTTCAAATCCTCCAGCACCACCATCTGTTGAAAAGACAACCCACGGAGTTGATGCGGAGTATGAAAAGTTCATGGCAGAGATGAAATGATATTTTTTATTTTGGCATACTTCTTCGTTGCAAAGAGGTACATTTGTTGTTACTCATCTTCAATTATGTTAATCTCTTTGGTGCTGTCTATGTTTTATTGACATTCAATTTCATTTATTCTATTGGGCTAACAAGTGTAAAATATGGTCCCTATTCTCAAATCCTTTCTGCCTCTGCATTCTAGCTGATATAGTTTGTCAGAAACTAACTTTGGATTTGTAAAAACAGATTTTATTTAAAGCATTGTCATTCAGCTTTTAATTGTAAGTGTTGGAAGTTTCATACTGTGTTGACATATTTGACGCAGCATACGGAAATTAGGTTGAGATCTAACAGTGTTGTATTGAACTCTTCGATGTCAGTTGGACAATTGTTGTGGTTATCAATTTCCAGTGCAGGAGATGAAGCTCTCTCTTGAGAGCATGTTGAGGAGAGGGCTGTACAGGCCCTTGTACTTTCACGAAGACTCGTGCAACTTATATATATATATTTTTTTGACTCAGAGTAAGAGATAAAATCTGTTAAGCAAAGTGGATGAAACTAGGCAGAAAATTTAGGAAATTATGACTTTGGAGTTTTGTATTCTCTGAGTACGGAAGAGAAGATAAGAAGATTTCATGTTTGTTTGATAAAGCTTTTGAGATTGAGTTCCCTTTTGACGTTTTTTCTTTGCCATTTCTTTACTTAAATCACTATGAAGTTTGGTGTGCAGTGCTCAGCTTCTGCTGTCTGATTGTTGGTGTACATGTCCTCTTCTGGTAGATCTATGGCACTTCTTTTCAACTTGTATCATATTAACTTGAGAGGAAATTTTTATCATAGAACTTGTATCCTTGTTGCTATATTTTTATAGTCGTTTTTATTTTTCATTTGCTAACCTTCTTCATTGTTATTGTTGTAATATCTTGACAGGCATCATGTTTCTTGGAGCTCTTGTGAACCTGATTTCTTACCTATTGCCATGACTTGTTGGAAGTTTAGGACTCACCTCTTTAACCTTGCTGTACTGTTCTGACATTTGCAGAGACGTGGGATACAAGTCGAGCTCCTTCAGCCTCCTCTATTAAATTAGCAACCCTGAAGTTCATCTGTTTTACGTTTTCTTATGCAGGATCTTCTCTGTACTGGAAATCCATGGCACTCATAGACCTGTTTTATTTTCTTTGATATATTTTGTGCTGTCAAGATAGCTTTCTTCATAAGACTTGCTGCTCATGTTTGTATTCTATTTTTGTCAACTGGTATTTTACTTTCATGCATTTACTTATTATATTTGTCTTTAAGTGATAACCACATGTTCATCACTGTGGTTGAGGTTTACTTGTTGACCTTGCCGTTCCCTGCTGGCTGGCTTTAACTGATGGTATGTGCTAAGCCTCTCATGCCCTATCACGTTGGTGTTCCTGCAGGATGGAGAAAGCTCTTATAGGAGGGTCTTTGTTATTACTTGTACTGTTGTACATCTGCCCGAGGATTTGATATCTCACACGGCATTATTTCTCCCCCTTTAAACAACATTGCTAATGTAATTGTTGAGATGTTATTGGCAGGTCAAATTACAAAACCTTATGTTGGTATGCTTGGAATCAGCAAGGGAAAATGTTGCTGCCTTTTGGATGATCCATTGAATTGTGTGTTATTTTCTTCTTGTGGCTTCTTTGATTTCACCCACACTTCATGATTCCTTAGTCTGATTCCACACATCGATTGATGCTTGAGGATTAATCACATATTATTCTATAGAATCCACTGATGTCAATTATGATTTAGCACTATTGTCTGGAGAAGTTCTATGCCTGTTGGTTTGACGTTGGAGAACTATTATATGGAACTTGTCCAAGTTTGTTCAAGTGACCATACAATCATGAGTCAGTCTAATGCATATTTCAAAATAATTTTTGGTAACTAATACTTGTATGTAGATGGAGTATAGCTTTACAAGGGGGGGCATAGGTGCTGGTGATGTCAGAGCTTGGAGTAGATATCCATTTAGGATGAGCAGCTCACCAATGTTTAACAGAACCTATCATTTTGACTTGTGTGATTGAGATTCAGATGTATGGCAAGGATAGGTGACTACTCGGTAATTAAGAAAAGGGGGGAGGAAGAAGAAATTGCATAATAAAGTGTCACAGTTGGGACATGTAACAGAAATCTATCACTTCGTCTTATATTTGTTTGTAGAGGGACTTGAAAGTAATATTAATTGAATCAGGGTTTGATGATTATTAGGTAAAGCTATTTAACTCTGACAAGCGCAAGGTTTTTCTTTGCATGATGTTAGTATATATGTTGTTGATTCGTGCTTTTTACTAAATGTTCAGTTATTCTTGATAAACTGTCCCAGTTCGTAATCCTTCTAACACCATCTGATTTATAATATCCGTTTCTGAATCCAATCCAATTGAACTGTTTTGTAGTTGTAGTACTCGTTGCTTACTTTTGGATGTTGATGTGAGCCTTTGGTTCGGACAATTTTGATTCTTCATTTTGTGTTCCTCTGTCTAATAGATATTTGACATTGTGGATTTGTGGTATGAAATATGGTGATTGGTATGTTATTGATTATGTTGAATAATCTTTCTCTATTGACTCTTGCCCACCTTTTGAAACTCATTTTTCAATCTATATGTAGAGTTTTGACAGTTTTTTCAATCTTATCAGATGATTCATATGTGGAGTTTTGACAGTTTTTCACCATTCTATCTCAAAATTCAATGGAAATACACATGCATTGAGTGCACACACATTCTAGGTAGATGCGAGTAGTTATCTTAAGGTCTTGGTCTCTTTATTTATTTAATATATTTTTTTTTTTGCTCTCTAAATGCTACAAATTTCTTGTTTAATCACGTTAACTTGCTTGATCTTGTTGTCCATCCTCATTTTTGTTCTTTGCTTTTTAGGTTGTGTCATGTGCTACTTTTACTATGCTGTTGATTGATGTTGATGCACCAAAACATTTCTCCTTTTCATTCTGTTTGTTCCTTTTAGGATATATCCTTCAGCTCAAATCTCTCTTTCAAGCTTCTACTCTGAAAGAAGCTAAGGCGACTCATTTTGCGCCTTAGTAAAAGCTTTCCTAGGCACAACTGCATAAGCCTTTCAGTGGTCATCTTAAGTTCCTTTGCGAACCTTTGAGATGTGTATTTCCTGGCACCTGGTTTGCGCCCCGAACTAAGATTAGCCTGCTACTATTTGTTAGCTTATCACTGTTGCCTAGTACTTGTACTGAGAGTTTGTGATTGTAGGAGTTGTTTGAGAGTTTTTTGCTGTTAGATCATACGGTTATCTTCTTCGAGTACTTGGGATTTTGGGTTAGATGGAAATCTTGAATACATGCTCTGATCCCTAAGCGAACCAAATGCCTGTGAGTTTCCCTGTTCTTGATTTGTTTTATGAGCATGGCTATGCTTTTTAGGATATTTCCCCTTACAATTTGTGCTTTTTTCATGGTTTTGCTTTTTGATCATTGTAGTAATGTTAATTTTTTTTGGCTATGCAACTAATGTCGCTGGCTCATTAATGTCTTGATACTTGTCTGATAGTAACAACAGCATCTTATATCCTGCTAGATTTTCTAGTTTCAGAAATCTTAATATCTGACCTGCTAATCTTTTTTTGACTATTGCCTCCCACATTAATCGTTTGTATAAATAGTAAAGGATGTCAGAGAATAGGTGCCTTTGAAGAAGTTTGCTGCTGTTGCAAGTTTGGTATACCTCTGCTTAAAGATGTCTGCACTGACCTTGTCCTTTGAAGAAGTTGGTTCTCTTCTAATTACGTACTAGGGGTCGAGTAGGGGGTGATCTTTAAAAGCTAATTATTCAATGAACGATTAATGGTTGAGTTGGGAGTGGCGGAGCTTACCCACGTACAAAATTTCTAATGCTATCCGTTTTGCATAATGATTGCTGGCTGGAATTTTTGCAGGGTTTTATTTTTGGGTTTATGACGAGAGAACTGCTTTCTGCTTGGTTGATGAAATGAAGTTCATCTAACCTGATTGAATTGATCCTTGTCTAATTATTCTTGTTTCCAGTGCTTTTGCTTTGGTGGGATGTTTTACGACTTGGTCTTCTCATGGTATCCTTGATATCTTCTGGCTTGATTGGTCATAATTTATTGATTTTGAAGAGTTGGTTGGATTCGTTATGTATGTTATAAGCAGAAGTGCAGAACATATGCAATGCCGAAAGTAAGAATATTTATATCTGGGTCGAGTTGTTTGTGTTACTAAGTAGTCACATTATGATCTCAGGCGATTGAACTATGTTCTTCTAGTGAGTGAATCAGATTCTCTGGCGCATGTGGCGAGTACGTGCTTAATGGGATGTGGTATAACATGGGCTGTGGAGAGGTAGTTTGCCGGTGGGTTTCGTTTTCTTTCGGCGGTACAAGTTTTTGCTCCCATATTCGTATAATACTCCTTACATCCCGAAATTAATATTCTGTTAGATATCTTAAATTAGTTGCTACAAACCTGACTCTAGGGGTGCTTCTTTATCCAATTTTCTTTGTGTTGACCCTATGTGCATTCCATCACTTATTCTCCTTTTTTTACTTAAAAAATTGTGCCAAAAGCTCATGCTGCAACACTTTTTTGAGACGGAGGAAGTATTAATTTTGGTGGAGGTTTTGGTAAGGGATGTTAGAGTTCAATCTAGTCTTGTCCAGGCTTATTGGATTGGGCTGGCAAAAAAAAAAGGCGACTGGACTTAGATTCAAAATTTTGAATTAGGAAGTTATCGGATTAGATTTAGACTCAACCCTGTATAACAAAGTCCAATCTATTCCAAATATTCCCCTAGATGAGTTGTGTCTTGCGTGCGTGTGTGTGGAATATCGCAGATGAGTAATTAGATATTGCATATTGTTAAGGAGTCATTTTTATTGTTATTTTGGGATTCGGGTCTTTTTTTTGCAATTTGCATGATATTATAGACTTTAGAACTCTTTTGAAATGGATGTAGTTACTTATATTAAATGGTGTTATTTGGTTTTAATATGTCCATATTTCATTTTGCTTCAAAAATTAATTTTATTATAATGAGTTATTTTCAAATTTCAATCATTAATCTCGAGGAAAATTTTTATGTATAATTCTACAGGATTGGATTGGGTTTGGATTCAAGAAAAAAGTTAATAAACATGATTAGTTCAAAAAACGTTTGGATTGGATTTGAATCTGGCAAAGTTTAATCCGCTCATCAAATTTACATCCTTAGATTTGGTAGGGATAATACTCACTTATTTAACAAACATTTTGGTGTTCCATTGTCTAATAATTGATAGGTGCTTGTTTGGGTTTTGGGATCTAATGTCCCATTTACAGTCTTATTTTTTGGCTTAATCTTTTCTAATGATTGCTAGGGGGTGTAAGTGGATCGAAATGGATTGGACTTTAGTAAATTCAAATTCAGTCCAATGTTTTTTGTACTCGAGAAATTGAGTCCAAATCCGATTCAAGTCCAGTTTGAAACTTCGAATCTAGTCCAGTTCATTTAATTTTTTTTTTTCCCAGATTTAGTTTCACAATGTTTTCTCATAATTGAAATTTGAAAAATTAAATTCATTGCATCCATTCCATAAAGTAAGTTACATACATTTTTGAAGTCAATAATAAATTGCAAATTGTAAAGTACAACCCAAAAATAACAATTAATATACAAGAAATATGAGGATCATACCCCTCAAACACCGTCCATTCAATATAATCCAATTTGTAATTAGGATAAAGCACGAGCACAAGAACAATTAAGCGTCCATTCAATATAATCCAATTTGTAATTAGGAGAAAGCACGAGCACAACAACAATTAAGATTAATATTAAAACATAGTTTTTTTTTTTGACAGGAATATTAAAACATAGTTACAACATTAGAATAAGGAATGAAAAATAAAATTGGAAAGCTTAAATTAAAGTAGAATACATTATGATGGACAATTTGTCCTTGGAGTAATATTAGCTTGCTTTTCCCCTAGAAAAAAAGATACATACCTCGGTCTAAGTTGAGAGAAAATAGAGAAAAAATAATATTATATGCTAAAATATTTTTGTATTGGATTGGACTTATTGGACTGCAAAGGGTTGAGTCCAAATCCAATCCGAAAATATTTGGATTCGAAAATTTGTGTTTGAGTCCAGTCCAATATTTTCTTATTCCAGTCCAGTTCGACAAGTTTGGATTGGATTGGACTCTGAACTTTTCATAGTCTCTTCCACACCTTAATTGATTGCAATTTCCCACCTCAACATTCGAAAATTAGATACCTCAAATGAAAATAATTGGTAGAAAAATTATAAAGATTGTTTTTCTTAAAAAGTGGTGCATTAAAGGTCTATTTTAACAAATTTTTCTATTACTTTTCTTCTATATGCAATTGACTTAAATTGTCATATTATTTAACAACAAAATACTAACTTTCTTTTTCGATAATTTTGTTTCGCTTGTCTCGGTTCATCAATAGCCTACCCTTAGCTTACAGCGTTAAGCTCCCATCTGACCATCTCATCCTGAACCTGTCACCAAACCCTCTTTCCCTACTTCATCTCCAACCAGCAATCCCTTCGCTTTGAATTCTAGATCAATAGATCGGCACTCCCAGTTCACAATATAATTGTGACCTTTATGGCATGTTCTTTTCGGCATAAAACAATTGAACTGAACTGAACTGAATTAAATTATAACTAATTAATAGTAATGATTATCATTTAGGAATTGAATTGAACTGAATTGAATTAAATTGAATTGAACTGAACTGAACTGAAAATAAGTTAGGGAGAACAGACCATTAGTTTTAATTTCCAATCATAACTGAACATTACTTTGATTTCTAGAGGTATTTTCGATTAGTGATCGAGGTTGAAGGTGACAGGATCAAGCTTTGATACTTTGTTGGTGCTTGCAAGATGAAACGTGGACGTAAAAATGATTGACAATGGTTGAAAAAAAAGCGTTTACAATATTTGTACTATTATTAAATATGTACTTTTTGTAGAAGTGAAACCGGGCCGGGCCCGTCTCGGCCCCCCCGCGGGCCAAAAAAACTGCCCAAGCCCGCCCAAAAATTGGGCCGGGCTGGTGTTGATCAGGTCTAACTATTTGGCATGTATACAATAAATACATTGAGTACATAGATTAAAAAAGTAATCAAATTTGACAATAGCTTTATTTTTTTGGAAGGCTTTAATTTTACAAAAATTGTGAAACATACCAAATAGGAAAGTAAGTAGATTTTTGTGAAACGGTTGGAGTACATAGCATGGCCAAATGATATGCAACAACATAATCCTTACTGAATAGAGTGAAGATTCAAAAGTTTAGCGGATTACTGTCTTTTTTTTTGGTTTTTTGACAACAAGTACATACAACAAACATCAAAAGAAAACACTACCCATTACTTAGGCCACTAGCCTTTTCATGGGCGACATAGACACAGACCTTGAGACTACTAGGACTTACACAACGATTATTATTACAAAACCATGGACGAACTGGACACTTAATATTATACGAACTATAAGCATGAAAAGCACACTTTTTTTCTTGGGTGATAGTCTTCCAATGAAGGGGGATGAGTACGCTTCCTTTTCCTTCAAACTTCAGACATGCAATCACAATCAAGGTTAGTGGAAAGATATGGAACCTTCTTGGTGGCATGTATCTTCCTTCTCTTACTATTCTTCGACTGAATCTCGGATGATCCATGTGTCTTTACATCAAGCCTCCTCCTCCTTGTCCTGATCTCGGACTTGGCTGAAAACAGAAGAGGGGATCCATTGTTGTATGGGAGGGATGACCAAAATCCGTTCTCAAGGTAGAACTAGCCTCTTCACAAATTGGTTGATTCTCTTCGGTAGTCAAATAAGAATTGACTTCAGATAGGCTTCCAATATATCTGCATTATCCCGAACCTCCTCTTCTAAGATTGAATGATCACTCGATTGAGTTAAGCAAACCCTTTCTTGAATGCGATTGCCACTCTTGTTATTTAATTTCTCCTCCCCTCACGTAGCCATTTTTACCTCCATGAAGGAACCCGACTTTGCATTGTACAGTCTCAGAGTCCTTCCTTGAGTCATTAAATGGTAATCCTTTTTTGAGATTGCTAATAAAGAGCCCTGCCTCCTTCGGTTATGAAACCGATATTTGGGCTCTGCAAGATTAACATTTTCAGTCTTGTCACAAATTCGAGATTCATCCGTCAAACAACTCATTGAAGATATTTCTGAAGGAGCTACTTCTCGAATCTCGCCATTTGAATGGAGACTTGCCTCCTCGTAGTGGAGTCCACCAGATAGCTCAGAGATGGTAGACGATATTTCCTCTCTCTCTTACTTATTCTCAACCATGTCGAGCTTTGCATTTCCACCATTATTACCACATATAGGATCTTCCTTTACTGAGAGATCAGGTCCACCTTTTTCCCTTAATGAAGTACACGTATAGCTTACCTTGGGTTCCATTCTATGAGAGGGTAATCGAATTCCTAAACCAACTGGGATATTCTCATTTGGCAGACAACTATGAAGAAGACTCTTCACTTCACTTAACATTTTTGACACTTCTTTATTCAATGGCTCTATCTCAGATGCAAATGATAGATCCCAATAAGCCAAAAAAATTCCACCCCAATTCCATGGCAACATACCCTCTTCTAAACAAAGCCTTAACATTACATGGATAATAATCGGGAACAATTGTGCAAATTTTACCAACTTGATCAAACTCCTTTTTCTTCAAGAAACAAGCAGCTAAATTTGAAGCAATACTACATCCAAACTCACTGAATGAGGCTCTAACATTATCCTCCTCAACATCCAAGTAAGAAAGAAATAGCCCATTAAAATCATACTTCTCTAAGGCACTCTCAATGTCACCTTGTTTGAACAAAAGGTTCCCTTCTTATATGAAGACCTTAATATGTTCCAAAACTTCACCAGGATTTTCAAGATTTGAGATATAGTCGTACAACTCTCCATCCTCTTTTTCCAAATCACTCCCTTCAATTAGGAGAGTCCTAAACTCCCTTTTTAATTCTCCACACTTATCCAAAGATAACATAGTAAAATAATACTAGAGACTCAAGCAAACAAGACTTAAATTAACGCTTACAATTTATTTGCAACTAGATAAGCAGCAAGACGACCAACAAGGAGATCTAGTGCATAAGAGCATCCTTAATGGTGAAAAAAAAAGAAAGATTATGTGCTTGATCTTAAATGGGCTCCCTTAGTGGTGATAGAGAATAAGATTGTTGGTTGATTGGTAAAAAAAATTTGTATCCCACGATTGAAAACATGATCAGGCGTGGGAGTGGGACCCACCGCTTGATCGGCGAAAAGTAATTTTTTTTGCTTTTCTTCCGGTCAAAACGGCGTTTTGGCGGGAGATTAGCCAAAACGCAGCGTTTTGGCTTGAAAAAAAGCAAAAAAAAAAATTGCCAAATTTTTGACGCGCGCGTCAGAATTTGACACTTGTCAAATTCTCAAGGAGAGAGAAATAATGCAATTTACAAATATTAAAAATGCAATATCTTTAAAAATACAAAGCCAAAAAAAATAAAAAATTTACCAATGACTCTATTTTTCCGAGATCTACAAATAGAGACCCATTTTGTAATATTTTGGACTTTTTTTTTCTAGCTATTAACTATTTTTCTATTATTTTTCTTATTTTATATGAAATATCTTTCACTTGTACCCTCTAAAAAAAATAAATTTTTTTTGTGCATTTAATTTATTTAATGCTAAAAACACTAATTATGTATTTATTTAATTAATTTTTTTATCAATTAGTAATGAATATTTCAAATTATTAAAAAGTAAATAATAAAAATATTGTATAATGGTGGTGGGGTGATGAGAGAGAAAAAATAGTTGGGTAGGGTAAAAAAGGTAGTTGGGTAGGCAAAAGTAGTTGAGATAATCTTTTTTTTGGTTCATTGTTAAAGAAGAAAGTGGGAAAAAATTATGGGATGTAATTTTTTAGAGAAAGAAAGTTAGAAAGAGAGTGGGATGATCTTATTTTTCAATGATCAATAATGGTGCTCTAAGCTATAACTAATCCAACAGAGGCAAAGCGACTAACCTCGCTTCCAGATCGAAATCGCAGCAGACGAACGAAACAGAAGAATATTAACAGAAACGCCGGGAATTGGCTCGTCGGAGGACGTACTGTGGAAAAATCTACCGGAGGAAGGCTCGCCGGCGACCCAGAGATAAACCGGCCGCCGGCAAGCTACAGGTCCCTGATGGATTTCTGTTCCAGAGGTTTCGTGAGAGTTAATCTAAACTCCCTATTTATTTTTATTGGTACTAATTACTATAGTAATGTCAATAGTAGAGAGATATCATGTACAGCGGATTACTGCCATGATTCAATTCTTTTGGTAGTTGCTATGTCATTGTCCGCGTACTTTTACCTATCGCCTACTGGGGACCAGACTATAAGCCTTGTCCAAGATTTGTTGGTTTTGAGCGTGACTAGCGAGTAGCGAGTCTAAGAGTGAAGATTGTATTGGCACATACAGATAGCAATTACCAACTGGGGTTGGCGTGAGTGGTTAAGGGCCTCTCGCTCCTTAACCAAGTGCCAGCGTTCGGCCCTTAGGTATGGAAAAAACCCAATGGGAGGGATGCTACCCTTCGAGTGACCTAGGCAAACTCCCGCGGAAGATAAATTCATTCGCCAAAGCGTAGGAGAAACTCCTCGTAGTAGGACCAAAAAAAAAAAAAAAAAACATACAGATGGCAATTGCGAAAACAAATGTGATTCTTATTTAACACCATAACCCCAACTGCTAATGAAAACATTAATGGCTCA
The DNA here is from genome assembly GCA_947646795.1 of Beta lomatogona. Taxonomy (NCBI): domain Eukaryota; kingdom Viridiplantae; phylum Streptophyta; class Magnoliopsida; order Caryophyllales; family Amaranthaceae; genus Beta; species Beta lomatogona. The sequence continues at coordinate 9,430,876 of CANSNZ010000063.1, read as the reverse complement.
ATACACTTGTAATGGCTGCTCATAAATCTCAATAATATATTTTGGGGTCCTTATGATTTTGGGGCCCTGTGCTGTTGGGTTCCTTGCACACCCTCATCTACCCCCGCATACAGAAAGCAATTGCGAAAACAAGTGTGATTATTATTTAACACCATAACCCCAACTGCTAATGAAAACATTAATGGCTCAATACACTTGTAATGGCTGCTCATAAATCTCAATAATATAAAGGATTATAATTACAATTATAGAGTAAAAACATGGAGGCCTTTGGTGAAGAGAGTGGAGAAAGCATCCATAATGGAGTTGGGTAAGGTAATCCCAATTTCAATGCCTCCTTTCATGTCTCTGCTCTGTGTAAGAGAGATGCCTCTAGTTTGATCAATTGAGATTTCTTGTATCTTCTTCGGTTTCCCCCACCCGAAATCCGTTTCATACAGGTTCACCTTGGGTGATCCAACCATATGGATATGGTCTTCAGACCCAATTAATTTCTGCCAATCAGATATCCATTTCTTAGCTCCACCTAAAATATCGCTATCCAACGTCTTGATGGTTAGTCCAATTGCATCAGCAGCTGCCAACATCCCTTCATCTTCCTTTAGTAGCTCCTCCCTGTTCGCCACTGCCCGGCCAAACCCGACACAGTTACCAAAATACTTAACCGGTACCTGAAAAGGCACACGGGTAATACCCCCTGCAATGAAACCAAAGTACATTGGGCCCTTGGCTTTGGCTTTAGTAACAGCAGTGTTCTGGACTCTGGCTTTCAGGAAACAGGTCCATATAAAGGCACAAGTGACTGCGTAGGGTGACAAAACAACAGGATATGATCTGTTGAGCTCGTCACACTTGGCTCGTATCCATCGAGTAGCATTAGCAATATCAATTGGGGTCATGACAAATGTGGAGCGGAGTAAGCCATGAGCAGCAGTTGCACGAGGATTCGTCTTCGTGGACTCCAAGTCGAACCACTGCTTGAGCAGAACGGGTTGAAGTTGAGCCGAGTCCAGAATCACAGACCTGTCAAAGGTGGCAGGGTAGTTGGAAAGCATACCGTTTCCATGAATAAGGTCTAAATGACCAAACTTAGAGAGAGCAGCCCAAGAGTAAAGGAAGTTACTAAAGGTCCTCTGATCACAAAGCACAGAATGAGAAGCAAGGCCAATAGAAAAACCAGGAGAGGAAGTGGGAAAGAAGGTGATCTGAATAGCTAACAAAGCATTAGCATTCGTAGTAGTAGTAGTCGTAGTAGTGGTAGTAGTAGTGGTAGTGAGAGTGGAGGGTGAAATAGTTGGTAAGGAGGGAACCAGTTGGTGGAAGAGATAAGCAGAAGTGGGGAGATAGCTGCATAAAGCATTGAAATCAGCATCACACAAAGCAACAGTCAAGGCAACAGAATCTGATGATGAGGAAGATTTATTCTCTGTCAAGAAAACCAAGTTATCTGCTGATGCAGCCACCAGTTTTCCTGCCAATGGAAAGAAATATTGCAAGGCAGAAGAGAGGGATTGCTTGAGCCTAGGGAGAATAGTGGTGCTGAATTCTGAGTACGAGTTGTGGGGTGCAGATGCGAGTGCGGGTTCGAGTTGAAAGAAGAAGAGAGGTTGAAGCGGGGAGAATTGAAGCCAAGGAATGTCAAGGAAGGTGAGAGGGAGAGAAAGTGATGGTGGTAGAGTGGTAGTCTTGGAAGGCGGTTGCGAAATGCGGCACTCTTCCATTATTTGGATTGCACTACATTTAGTACTAGTAGTTGAAGAAGAAGATGAAGGAGCCATTATTAGTATAGAAAGGCTGAGGCAGCAGAAGCTTAAGTTTGCCTCTTCCTTCCAATATTTGTGGAAAGGGAGAATGAAATTATATAGCAAACAACACTGAACTTATGACTTCATGAGTGTGCCAATAATTGAGTGACTTTTCTCTTTTCGTAAAACACGTGATTGATTGTTTAAGAGTACTGACTCTCAAGTCTCAATCTCTCATTCACTCTCAAAAAAAATAATAAAGAGTACTGACAGAGATACATAATGCACTCTCAATCTCTCATTCAAGGATGCGGATCTTGATCTTGGCCCCAAATCTTTTTAAATAATACTCAACCATAAATAGAATCGAGGGTACGAAAGGCGCATTGCCTTGTTTCTTTTTTCGACCATTCACCTAGAGTAAGAATTAGAGTTGCTCAATCCCTGACCGACATGATAACATGAATCGAACCCTACCCAAAGTTACTAAGAGAAACCTGAACTGAACCCGAACTCAATCCGATTTGACCCAATGGTCATATTTTATGGTAGTTTTATGTTTTACACAATTTTCGATATTTGTTCAGCACAACCTGAAGTCAAACCGATCCCGGCCCATTGACCCGAATTACCACCCCTAATAAGAATCATGCTCCTAGAGTTGATACACATATACGGTAGCGTAAACAATCAAATATGAACTTCATATATACACAAATGGCATAGGAATTGGGTTGACTCAAGTGGTGAGTTTTTCCATCTTCCTTAACATTTGCTCGGGATTTAGGGGGAGGGGATTGGAGGGTGTCTGGCTTGTAATGGGTTGCTGAGCTCTGGGTGGGGGCCTTCTAGTAAGAAGAAAATATCAAGAAATCCTCTGAGCTTGTAGTCGAGGTTTTTATTTCCGATTGGGCTTAGGTATTAATTATGAAATTAAAAGGTCGACAACAAGGGATTTTTATTGAACTCTACTATATAGGGCAACAACTCAGTTACAACCTACTAATTTCAAGGGCCAACACTCGAGTTCCTCTACAAACTCAAGTTCTACACAATAATTCTCTTAACCATTGTTATTCTCACGGCTCAACTATAAGTCTTCTCTCTTACTTCTCTCAAGCTCATAAATACATGATTTCACTCAAAACTCTTTGCCCCAAAGTAATACTGAATAATTAATTAATAAGATTGGGAGAGTAATTGCGACGACAAAGTACTAATGAACTCTTTTGGGGAACTAAGAAACTGACACTTTAAAGATGGAATCCTACTCCATTCGTTTCTAAATATAAGGCATTCACGCTTCACAAAAATTTGCTTTGACCACATATATCTCTTATAACATGACAAATAAAAATGATAAAAATCATACCATTGGATTTGACCTGAAAAATGTTATAATAACATTATTATTTTTTTCTATTAACATGAATTAAGAGTAATTACTGGTCAAAGTTCGACATTGAATATCGTGCGTGCCTTATATTTTGAAACGGAGGGAGTATTAGACTCTTGGATGATTTTTCCACTTAATTAGACACACACTTCAACTGCAAATGTAAACGTTTTATTTCTAGGAAAAAGCCAACATTAGATGCTCCTCCAATTGACTGAACATTACTCCTATAAACTATGATTTATATGCCATGTTCCTTAACATGGGGAACATGGCAAAAAATTCCAAACAACTGACTTCCACTAACCCCATTAATCGAATGTGATATCTAGAACATAGTTGAATGAAACGTGCAACAATTATTTACAATAACCGATTTTTTATTTTAACAAAATAAAGAATGCTAAGTTAATTTAAATTATATTCCTAAAAAGACTAACAAGATAATAAGTAAATCTTTTATTTGGTGAAACAAAATCTTTGTAAGATTTTATCCTAAAACAAACTCTATCTATTTAACTACTTCCTTAAAATAAGGAATCATAATTTACTATTAACCACTAATATGAATCATATCATATCATCATATCATATCATATCTACTAACAAAAGAAGAAAATTTTTGCCACGTGGCACTCATCAGTACACCAAAGCCTCACATTGCACGACAAAATGGTGAGATAATGGATCTACATACCACGTGACACGTGTAAGTGTGCAAATTGAATGCCACATATAACTCTCTTGCATTCTTCCTTGCTAATGCTAATCAATTAACGCAGCAAATGAACTGTATTGAAATTCTTCCTTTTTTATCCCCTGAATAGAGGAATTGTATTAAATCCATTTAGAACTTGCCATAACTTGAAGATTTATCCTTGATCTTCGGCTATCAAATATCGATTCTTCACTTTTCTTCAAAAAAGTAAAAATTAAAAAGACCAAATCCTTACTACTATATAATGCCCATATGCTATTCGATCAATAAAGATTTAATCAGAACAGAGAAGAACTACGACAATTCAGCAATGCAGCGAGATGATTGAATTGTCTTAGTTACTCATGCGACATAACTGGGTGACACCCCACCAGCAGAAGCAACAACTTCTTTTTATATTTATTTGTTATCAGTCCTTGGAGTATATCATTGAGAAATTAAAAAAAAATAAGCACGCAATAAGAATTTTAAAAACTATCATTCAACATAAGTAAGAGTTTTTAGATCTAGAAAAAAATAGTGTATGTTCTATAATGGGAGAAGGCAGAGATTATCACAAAGATAAGAGAAATTATAAGCTTGTTTCTAAAGTGCTTGCGAATCGCTTGAAGACTTTTCTGGACAAGATTGTGTCTGTTAATCAAAGTGCCTTTACTCCTGGGCGCTTAATTACAGATAATATTCTAGTGACTTTTGAGATGTTTCATCATATGAAAAATCTCAGAAGTGTGGAGGGTTGTATGGCGATGAAGCTGGATATGTCCAAGGCTTATGATCGAGTTGAGTGGGATTTCTTGGATGCGGTTTTAGTTCGATTCGGTTTTGATACCGGCTGGAGAAACAGGGTGATGGATTGTGTTCGTTCGGTGACTTTCTCAGTTCTTGTTAATGGGAAACCGACTGAAGATTTCTTACCCCATAGAGGTATTCGGCAAGATGATCCGTTGTCACCTTATCTGTTTATTCTTTGCGCGGAGATATTTTCTCACCTGTTGAGGAAAGCTGAGGAAAGGAATGCTTTGAGGGGTATAAAGGTGGCTTCTACAGCTCCTTCTGTTAGCCATCTTTTATTTGCAGATGATTGTATTATTTTCTCCAGAGCTTCTCCTCAGGATTCGGAGGCTATTCAGCAGGCTCTTAACACTTATGAGTTATCATCGGGGAAGAAAGTGAATTTTGACAAAACGAACATCTCTTTTAGTAAAGGAGTTGCGCAGGAGAGACGGAATGCTATTGCTACTGTGCTTGGGGTTCGAGAAGTTGATATCCATGATAGATACTTGGGTCTTCCGACTGTGGTAGGGAGATCTAAGAAGGTGATTACTAGAGGAGTGAAGGAGAAAATTTGGAAGAAGCTACAGGGCTGGAAGGGGATGGTGCTTTCTAAAGCTGGTAGGGAGGTCATGATAAAGGCAGTGGCCCAATCTCTCCCTACCTACGCTATGAGTGTCTTTAAGTTCCCCTCTTCCTTTTGTGATGAGATTCGCTCCCTTATTGCGCAGTTCTGGTGGGGTCAAAAAAGTGGTGAGAGAAAGATTCATTGGGTGGCATGGAAGAAGCTTTGCAGACCAAAAGCAAAAGGGGTTTAGGATTTCGTGATATGAAACTTTTTAATTGGGCTCTGTTAGGCAAGCAAACTTGGAGATTGACGATGCAACGTGGTAGTCTAATTGAGCAGATCTTTCGAGCAAGGTACTTCCCCAACTCATCTTTTATGGATTCCGAACTTGGTAACAATCTGAGTTACACATGGCGCGGCATGTGGGAGGCAAAATGGGTCCTAAGGAGAGGGATGCGTTGGCGTGTAGGTGATGGGGAATCTATAAGGATTTAGAAGGATGCTTGGATCCCCGGTACTCAAACGCGCAAAATCTCATCACCGCGAGGTAATGCAAATATTGATCTGGAGGTCGGTGCTTTAATTGATCCTATTTCGAAGACGTGGAAAGATGATCTTCTCTCCACTCTCTTTCTTCCTTTCGAAGCTGCTAGAGTTCGAAGTATCCCTATAAGTCATAGACTCCCAGGGGATAAGTTATGCTGGGATTTAGAGAAGGATGGATGTTACTCTGTTCGATCGGCTTATAGAGCAATCAGTAATGATGCCTGGCAATTGAGTGAGGGGCCTTCAGTCTCATCCAAGGAGGTTTGGAATTCTATCTGGAGCGCTTCGGTACTTCCCCGCGTTAAACTTTTTGCGTGGAGGGCTTGTCTTGATGCCCTCCCCACCAGACTTGGGTTAAGCCGAAGGATGAGCAATTTGGACGCCAGCTGTAGCATTTGTGGTACGGTTGAAGAGTCGGCGTTCCACACCATTTTTGCGTGTGGCTTGGCGCAAAGCGTGTGGGAGGTTAGTACCCTTGATTCTTGTTTGCCTGATGGTTGTCATAATATTATGGAGTGGTGGGGGACGGTGTTCAAAAAGTTGAGTGTGGAGGATGTGAGCTTGTTTCTCACTCTTTGCTGGTCTGTTTGGAGTGCTCGTTGCACAGCAGTCATGGAGAATGAGGTCCGCAATCCCGAGTCAGTCTGGGCGTATGCTTTGAAGGTGTGTAAGGAGGTGCAGGAGGTGGGGGAGAAGCAGGTGGGTCAGCGTGGGTTGGAGGCTGTTAGTCACCTGGTACAGTGGCATACTCCGACAGTTGGGTGGGTGAAGATAAATGTTGATGCGGGTCAGGTGGGGGATTTAGGAGCAGGTCTTGTCGTGGTCTGCAGGGACCACGAAGGCTCGGTGCTGGGCTGCGTTGATGTCCAAACGCCAGCTGTGTGGGAGGCAAGAATTGCATAAGCTAAAGCAGTGCTCGAAGGGGTGCGTTTTGCGGTTCGATGGCAGCATACCAAAGTCATTATTGAAAGTGATTGCCTTCAGTTGATTCGAGCGAGTCAAAATCCAGTTGGAGGAGTTAGTGATTTTCATTTGGTTGTTGAAGACATTTTAGCTTTGAGTTCTCGTTTAGTTCATGTTGTGTGGTCTTTTGTTAATAGGTCGGGTAATAAGGTAGCACATGTGCTTGCTCACCTTCAACCTTGGGAAATCGGACACCGTTGTTGGGTGGATGATATTCCTGAAAACATTGTTCATCTTGCTTCGCTTGATCTATTATTCTAGAGCCCTTTTGGGTTTCCCATCAAAAAAAAAAAAAAAAAAAAGATACTTCATCCGTTCCATAATAAGTGAAACATAGAGATTGGGCACAAGATTTATTAAACATCACTTTCAAAAGTCAAAAAGTCATTAAATACCCTTTTCAAGCAAACCACACAAGTTTGTGATGGATACTCTTATCATTTTAATTTGTCACTTTCTTCTTTACATTTAAGGTATGTTTCACTTATTTTGAAACTTTCTAAAATAGTTAGTGTTTCAACGGAGGAAGTATTTCATTATTGAAGCATAAGTTATCCTCAATCATCATCTTCAACCCAAAAGCATTATGTCTCCGGTAATTGATGTCTTGAAAAAATTTCACCATTATTGCAATATATATATATATATATATATATATATATATATATATATATATATATATATATATATATATATATATATATATATATATATATATATATATCTTGATTTCTTTCTTGAAATCTCCATGATTTTTTTTCAAAAGGATAAATAAGAGGACCAACATTGGCGTTCTCCAAGTTGCTCTCCAAAGAGCTCTCTAAGGAGAGAGAAAATGAAGAGCCAACTCTACCCCAATATTGGTGCTCTCGAGGTGCTCTCCGTTCGCTCTCCATGGAGAGGACTTGGAGAAATGCTCTCCCCCAAGAGCATTGGGAGAGCATGCTCTTCGCATAATACAATGACACGTGTCATTGATAATTAGGTATTTTTCTTTTTTTTTTTGCATTTTGATTTTGGGATATTTCTTCAGGTACCCCTGAGATTTGGCGTAATTCCCAAAATACCCCCTACATTTGGGGAATTCCTCATATACCCCTGAGGTTTGTGTTTGGGCTTAAGATACCCTTACTTTGGACGGAACCCTAACGCCGTTAGGTTTTCCGTTCATAGTATCTCCAATTTTCTCTCTCCTCCCATTCCCCCACCCACTGCCAACCCCCCTTCCCCAGCCAGCGGCCGACGGTTGGCGACCACCACCCACTCCTGTGCCGGCCCTCTCCCTTCCCCATTCCCTATTCCCTCACCCTCGGTGTTGGCGCCCGAAGCCGAAGAACACACACGGTAGCATCCTAGGGTGTTTTCGGGGGGAGGTTTAAGGGTTTGGGGGCGGTGTATCCGGGTTGGGAAGGGGAGGGGGTCAACTCACAATGGGGGACAGGGAACGGGGGCATTTCCGATAGGGGGAAAGGGGGGAGAGGGTGGTGTCGGGGGTGGGGTGGTGTGGGATGGGGGGATTGAGAATGGGGAAAGGAAGGGCTAGAGTAGGGTGTCGAGGGTGGGGGAAAGGAGAGAGGGTGGGGTAGCGGCGCCAACGCCGGGGTGCTGCTGTTGTGGTCGACGAAGGGAGGGGGTAGGATCACCTGCGTCGGCGCCGAAGTGGGGGTGGTGGTCGCCGGCCGTCGGCCGCTGGCTGGGGGAGGGGAGTTGGTAGTGGGTGGGGGGATGGGAGGAGAGAGAAAATTAGGGATAGTATGGACGGAAAATCTAACGGCGTTAGAGTTCCGTCCATAGTAAGGGTATCTTGAGCCCAAACACAAACCTCTGGGGTATGTGAGGAATTACCCAAATGTGGGGGTATCTTGGAAATTACGTCAAACCTTAGGGGTACCTAAGGAAATATCCCTTTGATTTTTGGAGAGCCCATTGGAGAGTAAATGTTATTGTTAGCAATTTTTGAAGGGGTGCTCTTGGGAGTACCTTGAGGAAAAAGAAATTAAAAAATGGGTTGGAGAGTAACGTTGGAGAGTTATACCAATGTTGGTGCTCTAAGAATGCAATAGGAAGATTTTGGATTATTGGGAGTTTGGGTTAGGTTAGAGAGTTCTAGAGATGTTGAAGTGGGAAAGTGATGCGGTTTAGCAGAGTATAATGGTTTAGCAAAGTATGAGAGGGAGAGAATAGTGTGGTTAAACTTCAATTGTCAAATGATAATGTTAAAATTTAGAACGAAGCATGTACTCAAATGTATGGCTCTACAAATCGCAAATGTATAGAGGTGGTTGTTGTACATGAATTCGCAACATAAATTTATCATCTTACATAAATAACTATTATTATTGCACAAGAAATTTATCATTTTTTGTATATGTTATTATTGAAGTTTGAACAAGAAAGTTTTATTTTATCAATATCAAGTCGTATGGGTCAAAAATTCCAATTCATGTGATGGTAAGTGGTAGTATATGCTAAGTATATGCCAATAAGTCATATCGTTCAATATTATTAAGTCATAATTTTTTTATTTCGACATTTTTTTTAACAAAAAAAATTATGACATAATATTTGACACCCACAACTTAATATCAGTAACATTTTATCTACGATATAACTATTTCATATAAAAGTCGATAAATTTATGATTTTTAAAATATAAAAAATTCATTTAAATATTTTTCAATAAATTTCATATAAATTTAAGATTTTATAATACGTTCCTTGGAATATAAATACTTTTGATATTCTATATATTTCGTATAATTATAGAGATTGGCAGAAACTGTAGATAAATTAGGACAGATTTAAGGAGATCATTTGGGTAACATTAATGAACTCATAATAATAATTTTGAAGTCATGATAGCATAACGTATAAACAACCGAGTATAATTAAATGGTTACATTCTATAAGATATTTCAAGATATTATCATATTTTCAGAAATAATGTATAATACTTCCTTTATATCTTTTTACTTGCAACCATTTTACTTTCACACTTGCCAATGCATAACTTCAACTATTAATATCTTTAATTACCGATAATTTAAAAATATGAAAAGTAGATATTCGAAAAATATACATTGAGATGAATCTAACAAGATCCCACATGAATATGTTTTTCCTTAAGTAAAAATCACCAATGATTAACTAGGTAGAGTTGATGAATAGCGTAAAAGTCAAACCGTTGCAAGTAAAAAAAACGAGGAAGTAATATTTTAAAATCAGGAGCAAAATTGACAATAAATTAACCTTAATCCCTGTTAGGCATTAGAAAAGAATATGTTTTCGACTTATATAATTATAAACTAAATCTCACAAAGTAGTACTCTTAATTATACTATTGTACATGAAATCTTGCCTTTAGTACCTAGGATTTTATATTAGTCGAAATGATGTAATTTATATGATGATTGAGGTATAGCATATTATTTAAAATTAAATTATACTATAATGTCAAAAAATATATCTAGAGAATATATGGAGCTACAATTTTGGAGAAATAATAAACTAAAAGAAAAGAGAAAATAGGAAGTCTCTAATATCAAGTTTGGCAAGTCTATGCCCTTCACCTAAGCAGCTAAACCCCTTTTCGGCATTAACTGAATCAAATTCTTTACTTTTGATCACAACCTGATTTGACAGGCTACCACCAGGCACCAGTCCACCATTTTTTTTTTTTTTTTGTTACTACTATGATTGATTTTTGTATGTCTTAGTCATAATGTCAAGATGTCTTATAATTGATCAGAGATGAGACAAATACAATGTAAGAAGGAATATACATAATGAAAAGCTTTAAAATTATAGGGAAGAAGAGGGAGTGTAATACCCCGATTTTTAAGAGCGTTTTAATTAGCGTTAATTATAATTATAAAGTTAATTATGTTTTGTAAATCCTTATTTTATTTGAGTTTGGATTATTTGTAGTATTTGTAATATATTTTGTTTTATGAAACTATTATTAAGAATAATGTATTTTGGATTTTAAATAACCCAATTTGAATTAGTAATTCTCTCTCATGATTTTCCTCACCAAAAAGATAACCAACCCCCCCCAACCCAACAATCCTCTCTCTCTGTCATTTTTCTTCCCTCACCAAAAGGAAACCCAACCCCTTTTATTTCTTCCTCTCTCCCGGTGGAAAAACCCCCAAAACCCACAACCCATTTTTCTCTCTCTCTCCTCTCTCCCGGTGAAACCCCAACCCAGTTTTCTCTCTCTTCCCTCGGTCCTTCTCGTCGGAGCTCGAACCTCGCCGGAGCTCAACTGCAGCTCGCGTTTTCTCTCTCCTCCGCGCGTTGATGCTGTTGCTGCGTGCTGTGCTGCGCTGCTGCTCCTGTCTTTCGCCGCTGCCGGAGTTCCGAGGGACGACGGCCGAAGCCAAGCGGTTCTCCGCCGCCGATCTCCTGCGCTGTTCGCCGGAGCACAACTCCCTTTTCCCTGCCTCCTTTGTTTCGTCCCTGCTCCAAGTGAGCAGAGGTACTACACCCCCCTCTCTTTCCTTGATTTTGTTCCCTCTAACTTTGGATATATATAAATTTATAATTGGTTTATGAAAACATGATTAATTGGATTGTGATGGATGTTGATGCTGTGAATATGATGTAGATGGCCACTGTAAAACGTAGAAGTAGTAGCATGTGTAAATTGATAATTGAGGTTGTTAATGTTTTGATAAGGGTTGAAAGGTTCTGTTATTGCAGACTCTTGACTTAAGTTGATGAAATATGTTAGTGTATGAGTAATTAACAATTGTGTTATTAAAGGAATTCATGAAGGTGGAGAAATGGTTTCATGTCTGTAAATCAGTTTTGTATTTTATGAAATGGGGTAAATTAAAGTACTTCCTCTTATGAGAATTATTATTATCATTGAGTTGATTAAGGTAAATTGGTGAGGGATTAAGGCTGAACGAGTCTTGTAGGAGGAATGTTAGTAAGTTGGTGTAGTAGATAGCTTTGAGGAAGCTTAACTAGACTAAAATGATTTACTAAAGTTGTTAAGTACAATTCTAAGATAACGATTAATTAGATGAGAGTCTGTAATAAGGATGTTATATAAACATTATGAATAAATCATAAATGAACTTTGGAATGTCAAGTTAAAGTTGACTCTCGTTAGATAACCTCTAACAAGAGATTTATGATTATTCGAGTTAATCTTTCATTGAAATTAAAAGTAGCTTAACGATATACACATTGAATGCCTCATTGTTACGGAGCAAGTATGTGTTATGTTTTTTGAAATGATCTAAAAGTACGGAAAAGATGACTTACGTGTGTTATGAATTACGAAAGGTGAATTAAATATTAAGAAATGACCTATGTGAAACCAGGATGTTATGAAAAAGGTCTTATGCTATGTTCCCGTAATTGATCCGAAAGTATGAAAGGGTTATCATTATGATGTTTATGCTACAAGTTGGCCATGTATTTCTGATATACTTAAGGTGATGAGTTATGTTTATAAATTTTTCAATTTCGCAAAAGTATACGTTATGATTACTCTGAAATGAGCTGAAAGTATAGGAAGTATGACTCTGATATGAAGTAGTTGCTATGTAAATGATGTTTATCAAATGATTTGAGGCTATGTGGTATGATGATCATGATGTTATGAAAGTATGAATATGATGATTCTCGATGAAATGAAATGACTTTGATGTTTATGAAAATATGAGTATGATAACGCTATGATGTTAATGATGTTTCATGATTATGATTACAATGAGGTAATGTAATTATGATATGTAAAAGGAACGAAACATGATAAAGTAAAGTGAAAGATGGTTCTTGGCAAGTAATTTGGGCACCGAAAGTGTCACATTTGTTGTGGCCGCCTTTCTGAAGTAATTTGGGCACCGAAAGTGTCACCTATGTTGTGGCCGCCTTTCTGTTAAAAATGTGGGCAACGAAAGTGTCACCTATGTTGTGGCCGCCTTTCTGTAAAGTTATGGGGAGACGTCCCTTCTGATGTACTTGCCAAGTTACCAAAATGAATAAGTAAAATGAAAAGGTAATGATGAATCATATGATATGATATGAAGTTATGAACCGATATGATATGTTATGAAATGATTTATGTTCTTCTTCCCTCTATTAAATGCATGCTCTTTCTAGTTACCAACATGACTTAAGTAAGATGGAAAGATGTGATGAAGCATATGTTATGATATGATATATATGCTATATGGATGATGTATTAAATGATTTAATGCTCTGAAGCATGATGACTTTGATGTTACGGAAGTATGATTATAATTGCGATTATGTTTTATGATTTCACACATTATGTTATCGATGATTGGATTAGGAAATACGGAATGCTTTATGAACATGATGATTAGTGATGTTATGAACGAATGCTATGAAATAACTATGTTATTAAGATGATATGATCATTACTAGTTAAGTAAATGAAAGATGATGATGATTTATGATGTCCTGTATGACTTAAGGTATATGTTTATGAATGTTTATTGTCTAATGATATGAAAGTATGCCTTCTACTTTGATATGAGAGAACTATGATGATGTTACTACTCTGCTATGATTTCTGAGAGTACTCCAAGGTCACGAAACATGATCAATGATAATGGATGATGTGAATATTGCTATGTTGTTGTGATATGGTTATGAATGATGAGAACATGATGATTACGTGAGAGTCGTAGACACCAAAGCATGTTTTAAGAATGTTTTATGGGTTAGTACTCAGCGTTGTGCTGATGTGTATGCCAATGTTTTGTTTTGTCACTACTGTGGCCTGTCACTTGGTGGGTGGCAGTGTTACAATAGTTTCAGGTTGAAGTTCTGGAGCATCTTCTCCAAAATAGAAGCAGTTGCGTGCTAAGAGTTATGTTATGGTTGTTTATGTTTCTTTTTGAGGCGAGGACGTTCCACTTTGTAATAGTTAATAAGTAATGGTTTAGTTTTACTTATAGTTTTGGTTGAGCAATAGTGCTCCCGATTCTCTTTAGCTGCTACTCCGCGAAAGCGTTGAGTTTTGGTTTTGGTATATTTTATTGTAACAGGTTCTTCAATCATTTTTCCCATTGTGGGTTGTCCAATTTACAAAGGAAATTCTGCCGAAATTTCTAGCAAATAGTAATGTATTATTAAAGTATTCCTTTAAAGAGTGACAAATCGAGGTATTGTTCCTCTAAGTTAATGTTAAAGGTCGCCTTGTATTTTCCCATAGTGGAAAGTACGGCGGTAACGCGTCGACTAAGCTAAGTCTTCCGCTGCTAATCTTGATTAATTAGCTTAATAAGGATGTATGGAAGTCGGGGCGTTACAGGGAGAGTCTGACACTTGGACAGTAAGATACCAATGAAATAGAGAGAACATATAAGAGAAGGGGAGCAGGGGAGCAAGGGAGGGGGTAAGTGCAAACCAAGCACAAGGTTGAGTCAAAACTGGGCAACTAGGAAAGGAGATTAACCAAAAATAAAAGGATAAAATCATTTGAAAAGATAAATTAAGTGTCATATAATTCATTTGACCGGTTAGTAGGTTTCTTTAAGTCAAAAAATTAATTTTCGAAGACATGTCCCATAATTTGGAATATTTTAAAATAATTCATAGTTGGAATTATTAAAAGTAGACGATCATAGTTTTGATTATTGTGGTTGGTTTTTATTTTATTTTATTTTAATTGCCAAACCATAATACTTTGGAAATAGATGAAATTTAGAATCATTCGCATGCTTCAATTTTCATAATTGCTTCAAATATTGTTTACAATGTCTTTGTGTACTTTTTAAAAGTAAATACAGGTTACTATGACAACTTATTCAAAATATAACTTTTTAATACATAATTATCGTTAGCATTAAGTATATCATGATTTTGAGCGAATATAAGGTAATTTTTTAAAAATTATGTAAAGTATTCTTTATGTTTCTTTTTTAAATCCTTTTTTGGTTGTGCATGTTTTCCACTACACTTCTTTGACCTTAAATATCTTTCATTACGTATCAATTAAAAACTATAACTATTGAATTTTAATAGAATACTCATTGAGAAGAGTCAAACAAAATCCCACATGACTATATTTTTATCTTATATATTGAGAAGCATATAGAAGATTTTCTCAAATTGTGAATAATGTCAAGAAAAGCAACGAAGGGAGTAATATGTCAATTGTTCCAAATAATGGTAAAGATCAATTGACATAAATGAGTGAATTATTTGTTGTTTAAAAAATATAATTATAAGTCATAAGTGTGCAACGTACGAGTTTTAAATCATATTCTTATTATTATATTATAAACTTTTAAATCACAAGCAAATAATTTTAGAATCATCTAGAATTTTCCAAATGTAATTCTCAAATTTTGCAAGCACTGACGGTCGGCAATGCGACATGGATAGTTACATGTAAAAAACTTTATTCCTTCTCCAAGTTTGCATTCACTTCTTTTGTCCAAGGTCAAAATATGAAATATTTGATGGATCTTATATGATCTTAATATTTACATGTGTTTAATTATTGTGTACGGTCTACTTGGATCCATTTTTAGGTATAATTATAAAAAAAAATGATTAAATGTATGCGTTCAGGACCTCGATAAAGCAAAAAGACTAACATTAGGATGGAGCAAGTCACTTTTTCTCTAAATTATTTCTAAATAAGTAAATAATCATTTATTCATTAATTTCCCATACACAACCACCCATTTTTTTAGGAACGTTATACCTAGGTGTTCTTTATTTATATTCCTCTAAAAAAAAAAGGTGTTCTTTATTTATAAATACTAACATTTTTAAGTTTTATTTTTCAAATTTATATGGATTTAGCTTTTATATTCTTAGTTTCTATATCATTATTTTTATATATTAGTGTGCATCGTGGCATGATCAAAACCAGTGGTAACATAGGTATTGTCATAACTCAAGTAACTTTATTTCCAGAGGATCTCAATTCGCAAGAAAAATGGAATAACATACCAATTCAATGTAGATATGTTATCTTAGCATCAACCATAGGAAAGTCATAACCATAGTACTATTTATTATAAATAATTCATAAGTCATAGACGTACAATTCATGAGTCATATGCCAGTTTAATTATTCTCAATAAAAGATCATAAAATTTCAATCACAAGTTATTAGTTTTAAAAATAAGATAGATTTATTTTCGTGGAGTTCTCAAAGTTTGAAATTGTTAACAAAAGTCAATGACATTGATACTGATATGTAAAAATATTTCTTTCTTCTCTATAAATCCATTCATTTATTTTGCTTTAAAATTTTTAATATAATTTTATCTTAATACTCCATATACGTTAAGATATCATATAAGATGTGCATAAATCCATTTGTACACATCTATTTGATTATCAAATGTGCATAAATCCATTTGATTATCAAATGTGTGCATTCAAGACTTTGTACATTAAAAAATGAAGTGAGTTCATTTTTTTTTCTTTAAAGTAGTTAAAATAATCATTCAACCATTAATTTTATATAGATGATTACTCATGCTTTTGAAACCATGTAAATGGGTGTTATTTATATATAAAAAGCAAATTAAAATTTACATTTTCATACTTATATATATGTTTTGTTTTTTATACTTAACTTTTAAATCATCACTTTCATAGATTCACGAATTATATATTTTTCACCATAATTTTAGGGAAATATCATAATATCTTAATATTATAAAACAAAAAATTTCCCAATGCAACTTGCATGGGTCTAAAACCCTGGGGGTGGTTAACTTCTAAATCATCAATTCTATAGAACCATGGGCGAGATTTTTGGCATGACTGGAGCCAATGGTAGTGTGATACAGCCGTAATTACTCAATTAATTTTCTGTAGAGAATCTCATTTAGTAGTATAAGATAGGTTGTGATCTAAATGACATATATGATTTTGCACAAGATATCATCAAACACGAAGAACAACCATTAGATATAATTAAGTATACCTTAATTAGTATTAAAGCTTAAACATATTAAGAAAATTAAAATCATGGCCAAGTGGGGAGTGACCAGTGGGTGGCGAAACATGGTGCAGCAATGGTGCAAGACGGCAAGAGAGATAAAGGGTGAGCGAAACTACCAGAACTGGGAGCGGAAGCGGGTGTATGGCTGAGTGCAAGTGGTGGTGCAAATTAATATTTAATTTGAGCCTCTAATATGAAAAGAAGTAGACAGTAAAATAATCAAGTTAATATTAACTACATCAGCCACTGAATACACTGGTTATAAGTCATTTTTAAAATAATCTCAGTACATGAATATAAAATTTTAAATCACAAGTTAATCACCACCATGATTTTAGGATAAACTTCTTAAAAACTTCAATTTACAAAACAAAAAACTTCTCGTGCAGTTTGCACGGGTCAAAAAACTAGTAGACTTATTAATAACCAGTTAAAATACAAGTTCATTTCATTCTAATTCATCAGTTCCTTAGACGCGGACACAATCACTTAAGGCTTGTTCGTTGTCGTTTGCTGTTTCCAATTATTAGCTTTTTTGAAAACCAAAAACAAAATATGGAAACTAGAAAAAAGCAATTTTCAATTTTCTAATTGTCAGTTTAAAAAATGGACATATTTAGTATAAGTATGACTAATTTTATGTTTACTACACAGATACTCCTTATATCATGTGTCTTTTATATTCAAAAAATAAAAAATTGGAAATTGACATTAATGTCAAACTAGCCCTTACATTTTATGACTTGTTCCTTATACTCATGTGCCAAGGGAACAATTCTCAATTCCTTATAAAAAGTTCACTTTTCCGTGCCATTACCTTTACTCATTCCTTACAAGGAAGATTAGTTACACCGTATTGTAGACTAAGCTCCTTTCTTGTGTACATCATTATTTGCAAAGCATATTTACTTCAATCTTCATTTAAGCCTTTTCGCTTTAATCTTGATTTAGTATTCTCTTTGCTCTCTTCACAGTGATACCTTGCACACATTAAGCTAAAAGCATATGCTTCCTTTGTTTTTTGAGTTACAAATTTGATATTTGTGCACTATTCATCAAGCAACTTTAACAAGCTTTCTTTCACCATTATATTAGATACAAGTATACAACATAGTCAAGTGGAATCTAATTAAATTCATCTCCATGCAAGGATTCCAATTATCAACTTTTCATAATTTTCACTTGTACGCAATTAGAGATACTAAAGTTGTCTTGGCATACGTGAAAAGGCAAATAGTGCCATTAAAAAAAATGAAAAATTGATTTAATCAGTCCCAACTATGGGCGTCCTGACAAAAACAGTCCCACCTATGGTTTTTTTATTATTCAGTCCCAACTTTAACCTCCCCTTTACACTGGTGGTCCGAGTGGACTGGTGACTTGCTAAACAGGTAAAAAAAACATATTTTCCTTTTTACTTTTTTTTTTGACCTGTTTCTTCTACCTCCTCCTTTAGTCTTTCTATCTCCTCCCTCCTTCCTCCCCTTCCCCTGCCACCTCTCTTCTTCCTCCCCTTCCACCCAAACAACACCTCTCTCTTGGCAACTCGATCCAGTTCCGGGGTCGCCACCATCGTCCGCGCAAACTCTGGAATTTCCACTGGAAAAATCAGACTTTCAAGTGGTTTCGGGGGGGAAAGGGAGGGGGTTTCAGGGGTTGGTAAAGGAGTTTTAGGGGCGGGGGATGGGTGCCGGGGTAGGGGAAAGAGTTTTAGGAGGCCGAAATCTTCGCATGAAGACTCGCCTTGAAAAGGAGAGGTTTCGGGGGAGGGCTGGCTGGGGTAGGGGAGAGCAGGGGGAGGTCTAGCTGGGGCAGGGAAGGGAAGGGGTGGGAATAGGAGGGGTAATGGAGGGGAAGGGAAGGAGTTTCAGGGGCAGGGGGATGGGCGGGCCGGGGCAGGGGAGTGTTTCAGGGGCAGTGGAGGGATGGTTGGGGTTGGGGTTGGGGTTGGGGCTGGCGCTGGGACTGGGGCTGGCGCTGGGGCTGGGGCTGGGGAGTGTTTCGGGGGGCAAGGGGAAGGGATGGTTGGGGCTGGGATGGCTAGGGCAGGGGAGGGGAGGGGTGGCGGGGGAAGGGGAGTGTTTCAGGCAGGGGAAGGGATGGCTGTGGCAAGAGAGGGGTGACGGGGGGAGGGGAAACGGGAGGTGGGGGAAGGGCAGGGGATAGATGGCGCGGCAGAGGAGTGTGTCAGGGGGCGGGGGGAGGGCTGACTGGGGCATGGGAGGGGTGGTTGGGCTAGGGGGAGGGTTGGTAGGGGAGCGGAAAGGGGACGTGGAGGAATGGGAGGGTAGTGGAGGGGAAAGGAGGGGTTTCGGGAGCAGGGGGATGGGTGGCTGGACAGGGGAGAAGGGTATTGGGGTGGAAGGGGAGGGGGTTGGGTGGCAAATGAGAGGAGGAGGGAGCAGTGAAGGAAGGAGGGAGGAAGAAGATAGAAAAAAAAAAAGGGCAAATTACATGATAAAGTTGGGACTGATAAATAAAAACCATAGTTGGGATCGTTGTTTGACGGCCCATAGTTGGGAATGTTTAAATACAATAAGTAGTTTGTTCTTTATTTTCCCATGTCATCTTCAAAATCAAGGGGTCAACAAAAATTAACTAAGAAATGACGTTCAATTTTTTTTTTTTTTAATATAATGATAATATTTTTTGCGATGCAGCCAATCAATTTCTCATCACGTCATTCATCAGCAAATGTGGAGCACTCAATTGTACCAACTTCTGCAGCTGGTGATGCCAACAGACGCACCAGCTTTGGCAGCATGTACTGCAGTCCCTGGGTCTTCCTTGGTGAAGGACAAATTACACTTGATGTTGTTGGCCTACCTCTTTTCTTCTATGCCCTTCATCTTTGTCATGTATTGATTCTGATAGTACAATCTAGGTATCTGTGCAGGACGACATGTAGCGCTATGCCTGCCTGGTGTTCTTATTCGTAGGTAAGGAGTATGAGCTAGCTTAAATCCTAGCTAATCCAGCAATGCATACATACTGCAAGTAAATGGGAACTCACACCAGTCTTACTTGCAGCTGCAGGTGGCAAGGCTGAATGGATTAGCCCCTCTCGAGCTTGAAGACGATTAGGCAATATGTTGTTGAGTGAAAATGAAAGTCAGAATAATAATAGGAGTTTAACAACGTATGTGGTACCCCACATAAGCTTGAAGATGAAGGTTGTCAAGTCACTCTGATGGATCTTCATGTATGGCGTTCTGACAGTTGCTGCTGCTGCAAGTGAGAATGATAAAGCGGGCAGCAGCAGAACGCCAGAACGTGTGATATGTTTGGCGGAGTTTGCAGATGGAGAGGAGATCAGGGAATTTCCAGGATATTTCCACGTGTTCCACGTTGAATGTATTGACACGTGGTTGATTGGGTCTTTTACTCCTCCAGCTGCCCTTCCTGCCACCAGGCATTGGTTGCCGATAACCATTGACGGACATGCAGGAGTTGTGTTTTGTTGGTTTCTCAGCCGCAGGAATAAACTGATTTTTTTTACCTTAAAGAAGTTGGCATTCCAATCTTGGTCTAAATATATCTATATTGTTATATTAGTTGTCTGTGTTTATAAGCGTATCAACTGATGTCACTTTTGTGCTACAGTTTGTCAAATTGAACTTCCCCTTTTAAACAAAATAAGAAAAAGAAGTGTCAAACAAAGAGAGTTTGATCGCAAAGGATGCAGCTATATGAGCTATTAACTGCCTCAATATGTAAAGCAATACTAAGAAGATGTACAAGAACTGCTACTAGTAATCTGAGTATATTTCTTTTTCCTTTCTAAATGTGTCCTAATCTCTAACTTCTACTAGCCAAACCTTTAAGCCTTATCTTCCTATTCGATTTTACTACAAGCAAACTATCTATATTAAGGATCAATAAATCCACTAATACCTGTGTACATGAGCGCAATCAATTTAATTCACCAACGCTGTCAATTTGGGCCGTGCTGGACAAACTGATCATCTTCCTGCTTAATTTCCTTCAGGGCGGGCAACACAGTCATTTCACTCTCCCTATGATTATCATCGACCTTATCTATCTCATCCCCTTCACCATCAGAGATATGAAGCTCAACGTAGGAGGATAAATGACTCGAGTGGCCTGTAGTCATGAAACGGTGTAGGGTGGGACCTGAAGAGTGTCGCCTCAATGATTTTCTCCAGTTCTTCGAGCTTCCTCCCAGGGTTCGGGTAGAAGGAGGCTTTTCTGTCTTCTCCTCTTGCTTCCTCTTAACTTCCATATGCCACTTTGTGAGGGCTTTGGATGTTTGCTCATCAAAGACAGACTTCTTCATGTTTGATCCCATCTGCCAAAGTTTTCATCACCAAGTTTTAATCTTTAGCTTGTTAAGTATAATAGCATCAAGCACATCATTATGTCATTATGTGAATGTTTAAGGGCTGGAATTTAATATTTAGAGTTGGAATGAAGAATAACCTAGGGTGAAGCACCTTAAGTATTGTAATATGACCATAAACATGGAACCATAATGTTGAATTACTCCATATTAGAATGGGACAATCTATTGGTTCAACAGGAAGTTGTGAGCTAAAAATAGTATGCTTATACCTGTGTCACAAGAGCATAAAGGGGAAGAGTGCTATAACTGCAAAGAATCATAGCCCCAATGCTGCAATACCAGATTATACTCCATTAATCCAAAGAGAGGAAAACTTGTACAAGATTGCCTACAAGCAAAGTCATAGAACTTGTCCGGCAACAGAATGTGATGAGATCTTACCCGATAAATATTTTAATAAGCACGTAGATTTCTTTATCATGAAAACAAGACTTCATTCCAAATTCATACTGCAACAAACAAACTGCCTTTTTGTTAGATCCTTCTAATTTTTGCTGCTTCTGTGAATTTTAGTAATTCAGAGAAAGTAAATCTATTACCAATATCCACAAGAAGTATGTTAGCTGGAATGCATTCTGCAGCAACAGAAAAATTACAAAAATCCTCATCAGATATATAGTAATACATATGTAATCGACTTTCAGACACTTTAGAGTTGTACTTCATGATTTATACAGCCATATACAGTGAAGGAAAACCGGTGATAATGATCCACAATAACTTGAATTTACAAGATTATACCAAATTATGCACAAGCCTTTTATGTAACCATTACGGCTGCAAATTCATGTGTCTATCCAATCATAATCCACACAAAGAAAACTTAAGGAGACACTACATTATGATCAGATACATAATGGGAGTCTTGTGATAAGCTGAAAACTGATCATGCATATCCTGAAGTCAAGCTACACTATCTTTTGTATTCTCAGTTTGAATAGTTGACGTATGATAAAGTTCAGAATAATTTCACGTCTGAACATTCAGAATAATTTCAAAAAACTTTCATTCGCCAGAAAAACTCATCCTAGGATTTGTTTAATAACCAAGCAATAGAAGATAAAGTTCTACACCTGAAATAGAGCAAAATGGAGGAGATGAAGAATGAATTGAGGCCATGAGAGCCAGAAATATTCATCTGAACCTTGAACTAGAGGGATCCCTTGGACCACAGCATGCCTCTCTGTGATTTCCAGAGCCATCCTTGTCAAGATAGCCTGCAGCTTGGTTCCAACAGCTAAAATAACCTAAAGCAAACTGTAGTGTTACAAAATTTACTCTGATAATTTAATGGTTTATTTTAGTCTGAATACTATGTCTTACAATCAGCGGAAGTATTGATGCCCAAAAAAGAGTGTGCCATCCTGAAAATGCAACAGCAACAATATGGAAAGCACGTCAGAGTTACAGAAGACAGTTAGCAAAAAGAAAAGTTGGTATTTGATACATATTAGCTAGTTACCCTTGACGTTTAAAAGCAAGAATATCACAAAAGATGTCCACAAAACAGGACTGCAGGTAAAAAGATGGAAAAAGATTAATAATAGAATTTATGGACAATAAAGATTTGGTATTACAGAAGACATATCAGCTAATTAGGAACCTTACCTTACACCCACAACCACCTTAAAATCATCTTCTAATGACCTTTTGATATACTTTTGGAAATCGAATTGACTTCCTGGAGCTATATGAGCCTAAAGGCATATCCAACGGAAATTAGTTATGCAAGGAAGATTATATGTAACTGCAGGCAAACTCTGACCAATGATTACTCACAGTTATGAATCCATTTCTTAATGTCAGATAGTCAGCCTTGGTAACTGATCTGAAGAATTGCCGGAAAAAACAACCCTGCGAGGTTACGAAAGGAGTGATATTGGTAGCGTCCAGCAGTATGATTAACAAATGTAAAGACTTATTTGAGCACAAAAATAAAACATGAAAGACATGCAAAGAAATGATATCAACTCTCCTTAAACCATAGTGAGCAAATTCCCCAACCCCGTAGCCCCAAACATGGTCAAATTCAATGGCTTCTAATGCAATTCTTGACATGGAAATACAATGGCTTCTATCCCAATATCTTACCACATAAAAGAAGAATGGGATCCTTGTCCAAAAGCTGTTGTGCGATCTCACAAATGTTGTCTGATGCGTGAGCCTGAATCTCAAAGGATCTGATACATATTAATAACCAAATAACACACCCATTAACATATCATGTAGAAACAAGAACGCAAAACTTAACAATGAATGCATCTCCAAGAAACAAGAATTGACATACTATTTGTCAACTCATAGTCAAGTGTTGACGTCTCACGCTCCCAATCTTTCCAACCTCTAATCTGCAAAAAAGAAGGTTCAATGCGATAGAGTCAATAAGTGACACAAAATTCAACATGATCAGCTACCCTTATTTTTTAGATAGAAAACAAATCAAAAGTCACTCACGGCCTCAGAAGCAATCATTTCAGAATTTCCTTGCATTACTACAGAGTTCAGAGTTTCAGACTAACCTTTTCCAAGTAAAGAGAGGTTTAGGTCCACTGTATTTCACCACAAAAAAGAAACATACAGTGGAGGTAACCTTCAAAGAAAAAGGAATATATGCTAACAAAAGTGGCCAATAAATCTATTATAACTGTTGCCAACTTGCCAAGCCATCAGTCAGGCAACAGCTGCCCTCATGTGTGATTTCACTGATGTTGCAGACAATGTGCATATTTCCTTGCATTAATAGCCAATCAGCAGATAAAACATGCTAGCATAGATGGATCAGGTACTTACGAAGTTGCCACCCCAAAATTTTAAGGTATATTACCTCAGAGGCTCAGACTACATGTTAAATAGCGTCCAAGTAAAAATTGCCACCCTCATTTACTAAATAATTATCCTACTCTATACGTTGCCTCTAACTAAAGTACTCCCTATGTCTCAAAGTACGTTAACCATTTGCTTTTGGCACAACTTATGAGGGAGTATAAGGTGAGCCATCTGGAAGAGATTAGGGTTGAAAAAAGTTGATGTGATTGGAGATAGTAAGAACTCCATAAGGAGGTAAGAGTAAAAAAAGAATAGACATTGAGAAGAGATGGAAAAAGTATTTGTGAAGGGGGATAGGGAGTAATTTTATATTAAGGAGAAAAAAAACTAGTAGAGTTGAGTTGAGATGTAGTCCTAATCCAGAAAAGAAAATGGTGGAGTATATTGAGATTTTGATCCCAAAATAAATAATTTATTATGAGACAGAGAAACTAGATGGATAAGGTGAAAAGTATTATATTTCATATGCTAATTTGTCTATCTCTAGAAAGTACTTCAAGCTGTATATTCATGTGTTGCTTTGTGGTTGATTGGTTATGAGAGCAGTTCCACTATGATTTATGTTCTTGTGTTTGATGATTGCAGTTAACATACATCCCAATTCCCACCTAAAAGATAACAAGCACAACCGAGCCTGAGGTTGCTCGAGCTCAACTTGTAACACTTGCATTCGAGCCTCAGCCGACTACCGAGCCTTTTCAAGTTTACATTTTTAAAGTTTACCTTACCTTAAAATTGAACTTGAGTTTGAAATAAAACCAAGTAAGAACTCTCTTATGTTATAACATGTCCGTAACAAAGTGTTAGCTACTACTTTTGAGCTTCTCATAAAAAACCTGTGCTTGGCAATGTGTAGCTATGCTCGACATGTAAGTTTTGAGCCAAAATCGATATTTCACGAGTTCGCTAGGGTCATTAGCAACCTTAGACTCCTACCACCTCCCCCAAAAAAATTGGGTTGGTGAAGACTCTGAGATTACCTTCAGCTTCCCAAGCATCATTGTTGCAGCACTATATAGCACATGGAAGACTGCTAAGAAGAATATGAGAATGTGTAGCTGATGAGCAGCCTCAACTGTTATCAGTGGCACATGACCCTGTTAGCAGAAAAAAGAGTAGCGTTAATGAACTTACCACAGGAACACAAACAAAAGACAATTTAAGTAACATGCTAATTGACTATAAAATCTCAGTTATTGGTGCAACCAGTAGCAGACTAAAGCTACCTCATGCTAATATAACCCTTCCTAGATTAAGAACATGTCTTACTTTATAATATGAAAGGTCCCTATATACAGTTTTAAATAAATATCTGAAGATTACTCTGAACACCGGTCTCATAAAAACATTTTATACTAGCATTCCTCTAGTTAGCCTCCCCTCAGGCCCTCACAATCTCTTGAGAATTCTCAATCTGTTTGCTGCAGCGAAAACAATTCATATGGATAGGAATAAACCCCCTTGCAAGAATTAGAGTAATTTTCTGTCACTGCCAATGGCTAACGAGACTCTAAAGATCTCAAGTATAAGTTTTGTTCAAAGATGAGCTGAGCACTGCAATTGTTGAAGAATCTTTTGAAGATAATTCCAGAAAACATGGAACTCGAACAGAATAATACTCATATTATGGATTAAATGAAAATTGGGTTATAATAATATTTATTTCTGGATACAGAAAGGTTAAAACAATA
This sequence comes from Beta lomatogona, assembly GCA_947646795.1. Classification (NCBI taxonomy): domain Eukaryota; kingdom Viridiplantae; phylum Streptophyta; class Magnoliopsida; order Caryophyllales; family Amaranthaceae; genus Beta; species Beta lomatogona. Next base: position 9,405,331 of record CANSNZ010000063.1, on the reverse strand, counting down.
GATACAAACAAATAGCAAAGCGCAGAAACTAGGTACTTGAAATTTCAAAAAATACGAACATATAGCAAAGTGGTATTATAAAAAGAGTGCAATCACAATTGAAGTACTACTATAGACAGAAGATAGTACAGGATGTGTCTCCAGACATAGAAAGTAGGCAATCACTATCATACTGAGATATAGTATTAAACAAAGGATCAGTCAACTATATCGGCAATTTGGCATCCAGATTAATATATGATCTCTAGGTTATCAACCGACAACAAATGCAATCTGGCAACTAGTTTCAGTTGTTGCACGTTTGCGACATGCCACTCAAATTATCAGAATCCCCAATTCACCATTGTTTCAATCCGATCTTAATTGGGCACTTCATTTTAAATTTGGGCCAAAATCATGGAATGTTTTTATAAAAAAAGCCGAGGCTGACACTTGGACACATAGCTTCAATCTATATATCGAAGCATATCACAATCACCATCTAACAGCTATGAAATTAGTCCCTTAGGAAAATCAAGTTATCAACTTTCACAACAATTGACATACTATGATCAGATCAATGTTACCTTATGACAGCTATGAGGGGATTCACCAGTGACTAAGATTCGGCGCTTGTCCCAGAGAAGCTTCCTTCGATATTCTTCACCAGAGTCACGATTTTTGAGTTCACATGGTAACATGTGATCTGCAAACTTGGAAGGAATACAGATTTTGGCCATATAACCTTGACTAAATGTCAAGAGGAGTGAGATAAATCCCATAACCATCAATTCTGCAATGATTAAAATGGCTCTACATCAAGAAGTAACATCTCAAGTGTCTAATGTACTTATATGTTTGACCAATATTGAAATTACCAAGTTATTTCCATACTATGTTCTTATTTCTTACCCTCTTTAACCTTGTCCAAAGCCTCATAGAGTGCCCTCTTCTGTTTTTTTGTTAACCACTGAACAGCCAAATTTAATTAAAACTTTAGCAATACTACTAAACTGTTTACTGTAGATGCTAAATATATAATCATATCATAGTACAAAATAAAAGAATATAACTAGAAGACAATCCACCCCTCCTTCAACCCAGAAAAATACAAAACCAGCACAAAGAATGTACAGAACACAAAATTCAGGTGAAAAATTCCCTCTTGAAGAAGGAATAATCTCATAAAAATAGAAAAATATCTCAACAAATTAGAAAAATTAGGCAAATGGGCAACATAAAAAAAAAAAAAAAAAAAAACCACACTTTCACTCCCAGAAATAGTCTAGTACAACACAAGGCAAAACATTCATATGACTTGTAACACCCAAATGAAGAAAACCTGCATAAACCCATTATCAAACCCCAAGAAATTAAAAATCGAAACTGTAAAAAAAATACTACATCACAATGAATAACCGGTAATAAAATCTATGAATTTCCACCCGAAAAAAAAAAAACTAACCGTTCCAATTCTCTGAAGACCTTTCTCCAAAATGAAAGAAATGAGAATAATAACAGCACAAACTCCAGCAACAGCCCAAGTGGGAGTTTGATGAAGCTTTCTCTCAACTTCAACACTTGTACTTTCACTACCTATACTACTACCATGATGACTATTTTCTGCCATTGAAATGAAAATCAAAGAAAATAAAAAGTGTTTACTGTTAAAGATCAAAACTTTGGAAGAACTAAGAAGAATTTAAATTGGAAATTTTCTTTGTCATAACCCCACTAATTAAATGATGAGTTGGTAATATTGATTGTAAGAACAAGTCCAATGTAATGAAAGGTTCTTCTTTTGGTTTCTGGGTCCACAAAATGTAATGGGATTTGGTTGCAAAAATCAGAGAAAGGGAGATGGCTTATAGCCTTTTGGTAGGGACTTTTTCTTTCCTGCATGCATTCAATTGTAGAGAAGATGAGTTATTATAGTTCTACTATTTGTTGAAAACATTTGAGTTTATGACAGCTGCACAAGAAAGAAAGGAAAACAAAAGAAAAAGAAGGGAGTTTTGAGTTTATGACAAAGAATAAGACAAATGAGAGCAGTTTCTTTAAGCCATTCACTCCTTGGTTATAGGGATTTTTTGTCCTTTTTTTATTAATATTCTTCAAAAAGAAATGGATTTTCCCTCCCTTTGTAGACCCTAAAATATTCCTCACTTTGTTGTTGTTCTAATAAGAAAGAAAAGATTGAGGCTTTTTTGAGAAGAAAATAATTAAAAGAAAATAGATATTTTTCATTAGGCAGGCGGCAGGCCATTGATTTTATTGTATGTTCTACTATGTTGGGAAGGTCTTGCTATTTTGGGATTCAATTATCAAACTACTACCTCCGGTTTCTATTATTTGCAACGATTAGACATTTTCCCTCTCTACTTTATGTCAAATCGTTGCAAATAATAAAAATCGGAGGTAGTAATTAACATAGTAAGAAACTAGCTTTTTATACACGCGATGCGTGCGACGATATTTTTGGGCATAACTGTTACACAATAGTAACAAAAAGGAAACTTCATATCTAAGTTCACCTCCATTTTTGTGAATAAGATTGTTTGAAATACTTACAAATACTCCCTCCGTCCCAAAATATAGTTCCTATTTCCATTTTGGGTGTCTCAAAATATAGTTCTCATTTCCATATTTAGTTCCACAATTTTCCGTAATTTGTCTAGAAAAACCGTGTCCCATCATTTATTTGCTTCTTGAACTTTGTTTTTTGCTTTGTTTATTCAACCAAAGTGTTACAATTAATGTTCTTTCACCAATTATTCTCCATTCTCTCTCCTAAAATCATCTTTTCCCATACAACATTTATTTAAATAAACAAAAAATCTTTACTATCCCTCTTAGATTCTACTTGCATAAATTACCGTGAAAAAAGGGAAATGTGAACTATATTTTGGGACGGAGGGAGTAGTATGTAAAAACACTTTAATAAAAAAAAATTATAAGTAATGAAATTGCATCTGTAATTTGTTGACTTTAACTAATTTTCATGAAAATCCACGCACACTCATCAGCGTGCATAACAATTAGCAATTTTAAGTCAAAGCTCTCATTTTTTAACAAACCCATATTCTTTCTATTACTCAGTAGCTACTCATTTTTCTCTCTCTCCGATTCTTAGCTACTGACTACTCCCCCAATTCCCAATCCCATATTTTCCCCAAATCAAAGTATCAAACCACTACTCCCCCAATTCAATTGAACATCATCTTCATCAATTTCCCCAAATCAAACCACTACTCCCCCAATTCCCAAACCCATAATATCTGAATTTCACGCAATAATTTTCTCTCTATATTGAGTATATTCAATTGAACATCATCTTCATCAATTTTCCCCAAATCAAATCACACACTCGATTTTCTCTCTCTCTCTTTCTCTTTCTCTCTCTATATTCAATTGAGACCGTCGATTATTAGCTGAGGATTATCTCAAGCAAGTTGCGGAGTTGGCTTTGGCGGTCATGACAATTGGCTTTCGCTCAGTTTGTCATAGATCGCCGAGCTTGCTTGTGGTCATGGCGCAAGCTCTACAGTTTTTGTTGAAATTCGATTTTTCTCAAATTAAGCAAGGTATCTGTTGAAATTTGATTATGGGCACAATTTTTTGATTTTAATATATGGCTTTAAGTATTTTTTCTCAAATTATTTTTAATATATGGGCACAAAAACAATTTGAGTTCTCATATTTTGTCTTAGTTTTTTTTAAATATCTGGGCACGAATATTGAAGTTATTTTTGACGAAATTTAATTTTTTTTTTGACCATTTATGATGTAATTTTAATTTGCATTTCAACTATTTTGGAATTAAATTTTAAATAAACTGTAACTTAAGTTATTTTTTTTTTGAAAAAAAATCTAATACAGCACATATTCATAAGAGTTACTGTAACTTGAGTTTAATTTTACTCGAACATATTACATATTCTTAAGATTTATTGAACATAGAGTAGTACACATAATTTTATTTTCAATAACGAACTACGTACCTGATTAACAGTAAAAAAAAATCGGCACATTTGAGAGTTCCGTAATTGAGAATGTCGTGAAGTTCCAATCTATGAAGAGAACTGTTTTTTTTGTTTTGTTTGGAGTTTGTGTTTGTAATTGAGTTTGTGTTATGGAAAATTTGATTTGAGAGGCTGTTATGCCATGTAATTTTTTTGTTATGTATGTGGCATTAATGTTTGGTAAGTTCTTGATTGTGAATCTTTTTTATTGGCAAATTTTTGTGATTGAACATTATATGAGTTGATTGAGTTTAATAGAGATTTGATTGTTTTTTTTTTTGGCAAGTTTATGTGTGGAATTGGGGTTGATTAGCTGCCAGAGGTTGTTTGTGGAAACTTGTAATGTAATATCTATGTTGTGTAGGGGCATTTAAGTAAATTTCAAGAGGGACACCATTGCTCCCCCCTTGGCTTATATAATAGAGATAAGAAAAAATGTCAAGAATAAGCCAACCTTTGGGCGATCTTCTTAAAATAAGTTAGCATTTTGATTATTTTACAATAAGTTTAACTTTCGTACCCCTCAATTTTAAACAAGTCATGACCTGTTACTAACCTCTTTAACAGGTTTGAATCACACGTGTTGCTACTTAAGTGGCCTGATTTTTTCAGTTTATAATTTTATTGTTAATGCTCACTTTACTTTTATTTTTAAAAAAATGAAATTATTGTTTTTACAAAAACTTTCCTCTGTTGACTTCTCCCACCTCCACCAGCACCCCCTCTCATCTCCCTTCCCCAACCCTTCAAGTACAGCATTGTACTCCAGTTTCCAGCAACAAATACTACCCCCTCCCTCCTCCACCACCCCCTCCCTTTGAATTCAAACTACAGCACTCCACCAACAACCCTTCAGTCCGAGTCAAAGCAATGTTAGCCACCGCTAGATCAATCGTCGGAAAATAGAGCGTCGGAAAATCAGTTGGACAATTACCATACAAAGAAGCTCTTCACCGTTAAATTCAAAGTGGAGGAGGTTCTAAAAAGTAAAAATTAAACAGAAAGAAGTAAAACAGGGAGGAAGAAAAAAAGGAAAAAGAAAAATGAAAGAATCAAAATCCAAAAATTCAGAACCCCCACCCCCTTCTTTCCTTCGTCTTTGTTGCTCCTCAATGGGATTCTGTTAGAAATGTGATCAAACAAGGGAACCGGATATACCACTCCAAGGCACGGAAACTACGCTTTCCTATTAGTTTAATTTCGCCCCTCTAGGATCACCGGGTTAACACGAAATAACTAATGAGATACAATGGAGAAAACAATTTACAAGATGATCTTCTATGTGAATCAACAAGAACTTTGAGTTTGTAATTTGTGAAGAACACTAGAGAGAAAAGAGCAAGGTTTCTCTCAAGCAAAGCAAGTAATTTTGGAATATGAAAAACTGATTTTTTCATCCACCCCTCATAAGAATGACAAAGGTCATATATAAATAGTACCTTCATTGATTAGAGTTGTTATTGCCTTAATCTCCCTTTAATCCCCTGATTAAGAATCCTTAATCGTCATTAAAAGGATAACGTATACAATACAATGGTTATAAACCGTCCATGCAAAATTTCACGCCCCAAAACAGAATACACGTCGCGACCCGCGATACAGATCGCTAGTCACGACAACACACTGGTCGCGACCCGCGACAAGTGTCACTACCAGTGACGGCCACGTCGCGACCAGTGACGCCCTTCATGTGTCTCTTGATTGTTTCACGTGTTTTTGCGCATTCTAATCTTAGCACACTAGACCTCCTCCTCTTCTAGTATAGAACCATATGAGCTTATAAAACCCATTACACTATAAATGTTCCAACAATCCTCCTCCCATTTATAGGGTAATGTTGAAAAGTTTTTCAAACTTGCTATAAATCACAAACAAAACATGCTCATGCATCATGGAAATATCTTACGATTGAATCTCCACTTAGTAAAAGTAACTTTACAATAATTTCGATCATAATGATAGACAAAGCTTTGAATCATATAACCACCACAAATCATTGAAGATACTAATACACATAAGCATAAACTTAGTTCTTAACCTCCGACACATATGAAGCCTTGGTGTCCATATCAATTCATAAGCGTTCCAAGTCAAGCCTTAGACTTGGTGAAGCGGCCAAACCTCTACCTTATATAGGTAAATCTTTACGAACATGCTCCTACAATTGAGCACTTATCAAAAGATTTATTAAGAAATAAATTCAACCTCTTAACATTGTAGAAACAAGCACTAACCTCGGCACGTGTTAAACAAGTGCTCCCAACCTTCTAGAGAATTACTATCCTCATTGAATTCGAGATCTAACGTTGTATTAGACGTCAAATTGAGTTTTCCTTTACCATAGGTTGTTCAATAAGCTTAAGACCCATCCATTTGTTCATTTTGTTCACTAGTTCCCTTGACAACGGTTTAGTAAGCGTATCCTCCAAGTTCAAACTAGACCGAACAGAATTAATAGTTATACAACTATTCCTTATCATTTCACGCACATAGCTATGTCTAACTCCAACGTGCCTTGACTTGCCATTGTAGACTTCACTATAAGCTTTAGCTATGGTTGATGCACTATCACAATGAATAGCAAGAGGTGACATAGGTTTGACCCACAAGTCAACCTCACTCAACACATTCCTTAGCCATTCCGCTTCTTGGCAACAAGAAGCCAATGCAATGAATTCCGATGCCATAGTTGAATCCGTTATACATGTTTGCTTCTTGGATGCCCATGAAATAGCACCTCCTCCAAGAAGAAACACCCATCCACTTGTGGATGAATAATCTTCCTTATTGGAAATCCAACAAGCATCCGAGTAACCTTCTAGAATAGAAGGTTCTCCTTTGTAAGTTATGACATAATCCAAGGTTTTATTCAAATACCTTAACACTCTTCTCAATGCTTGCCAATGCAACATACTAGGATTACTAGTATACCTACTGAGTTTACCAATAGCAAAAGCTATATTCGGCCGAGTGCTAGTCATAGCATACATCAAGCTTCCAATTAAGCTTGCATACTCCAATTGTGAAATAGGAGTACCACTACTCGGAACCAAGTGGACACTAGGATCCATCGGAGTAGCAAAATGAGTCGAGTTCGATTCATTAAACCTCTTGATCACTTTCTCAATGTAATGAGATTGTGATAAAGAAATTGACCATTTACCTCTCATTATTCTAATACCTAGAATAACATACACTTCACCTAAGTCTTTCATGGAGAAGCTAGAAGAGAGAAAGACTTTGGTCTTTTCCACTTGTTCCAAATCAGTCCCAAAGATAAGCATATCATCAACATATAAGCAAATTATAACTCCATTACCGTTATTGTCAAATTTACTATATACACACTTATCGGACTGATTTATTTTGAACCCACTAGACAAAATGACCTCATCAAATTTTTGATGCCATTGCTTAGGTGCTTGTTTAAGACCATACAAAGATCGAACTAATTTGCAAACCTTAGTCTCTTGACCTTTGACTACAAAACCTTCAGGTTGATTCATGTACACCTCCTCCTCCAATTCACCTTCAAGGAAGGCAGTTTTGACATCCATTTGGTGAATTACTAGACCATGAATCGTAAACAATGCTATCAAAAGTCTAATGGTAGCTATTCTAGCAACCGGGGCATAAGTGTCAAAATAATCGATACCATATCTTTGCCTAAAACCTTGGACTACTAACCGGGCCTTATGTTTTAGTATGGTTCCATCGATCTTCCTTTTTGTTACGAAAATCCACTTACATCCTAGTGGTTTGCAACCGGGAGGCGGGAGGTAAATTAGCTAAAATCCAAGTATGATTTCCCATTATTGAATCCATTTCATCATTCACCGCCTCTTTCCAGAAAGCAGAATCATGAGACTTCATAGCCTCATCAAAAGTCCTAGGATCCTCCTCCATATTGTAACAATATGAAATTTGAGTCACAATAGACTCCCTTGACCCTTCAACTAAATATAGTTGAAAATCCGGTCCAAAAGATTTCTCTTTTCTAATTCTTTTACTTTTCCTAATTTCCGGTGTTGTAGTATCATGATCATTGTTAATGTCATCCACAACATTGGAACTAGTACTAGGTATCATGTCCTTTGGTCTTGGAATCGATGAGAATCGAGTCTCATCAAATATTGCATCCCTTGACTCTATCACAGTATGGATAGAGACAAAATCATTTGGCTCAATGACATAAAACCTATAGGCTTTGCTATGTACCGCATAGCCTATAAAAATGCAATCAATTCCTTTTTCACCTAAAGTTTTCCTTTTAGGTTCCGTCAATTTGACAATTGCCCTACAACCCCATACCTTAAGGTAATTGAGATTAGGCTTTTTGTTACACCAAAGTTCATAAGGGGTAGTCTTATTCCTCTTATTAGGAACTCGATTTAATATATAACATGCAGTTAAAATTGCATCACCCCAAAAACCGTCATTGAGACCCGAATTAGAAAGCATAGTGTTAACCATTTCTTTTAGAACCCTATTTTTCCTTTCCGCTATACCATTACTTTGAGGTGAGTATGGGGCGGTTGTTTCATGAATTACACCAATGGAACTAAAATAGCTAGGATTATAGTATTCACCACCCCTATCCGTCTGAAGTCTTTTAACTTTTTCATTAAGTTGATTGAAGTTCCACTTCGGTCTTAAAAATCTTAAACTTTTCTAGTGCCTCATCTTTAGTAAATAATAAATATATGTAACAAAACCTTGAATAATCATCAATAAAAGTCACTATATATTTTTTATTTCCCAAAGAAGGTGAACTATGAAAGTCACACAAGTCACTATGTACCAATTCTAGCAATACCGTTTGTCTAATCACACTAGGATAAGGATTCTTTGTAATCTTATTTAGCATGCATGTCTTACACTTCTCTAACTTTAAATCGAAAGAAGGTATAAAACCTAGCTTAGACCTGTCATATAATCTACGATAGTTTACATGACATAAACGATTGTGCCATAGAGAAGAAACATCAAGCATGTAAATAGAACTAGTATCAATTGCATTATTAATACTAAATTTAAACATCCCATTACAATAAAATCCTTGTCCTACATAAATACCACCCTTGGAAACAATAAACTTATCCGATTTAAATACAACTTTAAAACCAAATTTATTCAAAAGACCCCCCCGACACAAGATTCTTCCTAACTTCCGGTACATAAACGACATCCCGGAGAGTTAAAGTCTTTCCCGAGGTTAGCAACAATTCTACTTGGCCTATGCCCTTGGCTTTTACCGTAGAATCATTCCCCATATACAAGATTGGACCATCATCCAATTCTTTCAAAGACTTGAAAAAGTGCATATTATTGCACACATGTCTAGAGGCCCCCGAATCTATCCACCAAGAACCATCAACCTGCACAAACAATTTCAGAAATCATAGCCATAAAATTCATTTCTTCAATTACATTTTCATGTGCAACTTTACCTTGATTTTGAACAACACTAGGTTGTTCATTCTTTGTCTTCTTCCTCTTAGAAGGACAATCCCTCTTGAGATGAGGTCCATTGCATACACAACAAGTGAGGGTCTTCCTCTTCTTGTTTGCAAAATTGGTTTTAGAGTTGTTACTGTTGGATTTCTTGGTCCCACTAGACCCACCAACCTCTACCATATTCACGGTAGACATAGGAATACTAGTAGTAGTATCCTTATCCCCATCTTGAGCCCGGATACCCTCTTCAATACGAAGATGAGTTCCTAATTGCTCCGTGGACATATCTTCCTTCCTATGTTTCAAGGAATGCTTAATTAGTGTCTTTCCAAGAATATGGTAATTTATCAATGATTGAGGCAACCGCAATAGCCTCATCCATCACCATACCATGTGATCTTATTTGGTTCAAAATATGATGAACTTCATGAAATTGCTCTATAATAGGCCGATCATTAGTCAATTTAAATGAATTAAAATTACTAACAAGAAATTTCTTACTTGAAGCATCTTCCGAAATATACTTGGCCTCAAGAGCATCCCAAAGATCCTTTGCACTCTCCACATTTTGGTAAAGATCGAACAAAGTGTCGGTAAGGGAGTTGAGGATGTGACCCCGACAAATGTAGTCATCATTCTCCCACTTTGTTCTCTTCCTTGTAGTCTCCACTGACTCTTCCTCTCCATCTTTCGGGAATGGTGGCATGGGTGTTGAAAGAACATACACCACATTCAAAGTTGTCAACAAGAAGTGCATCTTCTTTTGCCATCTCCGATAACCCACCCCCTCAAACTTGTCCAACTTTTGGAAGTTCATAGTCATGTCCTTGAGTGATTGAGCCATATCTGAAAAGAAGAATTTAAACTAATAGATTGTTAGAAATGTGATCAAACAAGGGAACCGGATATACCACTCCAAGGCACGAAAACTACGCTTTCCTATTAGTTTAATTTCGCCCCTCTAGGATCACCGGTTAACACGAAATAACTAATGAGATACAATGGAGAAAACAATTCACAAGATATCTTCTATGTGAATCAACAAGAACTTTGAGTTTGTAGTTTGTGAAGAACACTAGAGAGAAAAGAGCAAGGTTTCTCTCAAGCAAAGCTTAATTTTGGAATATGAAAAACTGATTTTTTTCATCCACCCCTCATAAGAATGACAAAGGTCATATATAAATATTAGCTTCATAGATTAGAGTTGTTATTGCCTTAATCTCCCTTTAATCCCCTGATTATGAATCCTTAATCGTCATTAAAAGGATAACGTACACAATACAACGGTTATAAACCGTCCACGAAAAATTTCACGCCCCAAAACAGAATACACGTCGTGACCCGCGATACAGATCGCTAGTCACGATGTCGCGACCAGTGACGCCCTTCCTGTTTCTCTTGATTGTTTCACGTGTTTTTGCGCATTCTAATATTAGCATAATAGACCTCCTCCTCTTCTAGTATAGAACCATATGAGCTTATAAAACCCATTACACTATAAATGTTCCAACAGATTCTCTCACCTACTTCGCAGCACTACCTCATCATCATCATGAACCATCTGATCTGAATAATCAACATCTCATGGCTCGGATTCGCTCTGCTCATAAGTCATAATTAAAGTTGCGGGTGCAGCTGAGGTTGGAGAAATTTCAAGAATTTCTACCATGATTTGCTGCGGGCGCGTTACTCAATGATGAGATGGGAGCTGCGTTTGTGTGGCGCTGCGAAGGTGATGGTGTTGGAGCTCGGCTGGAGGTGTGGTGATGATTAGGGCGGTTCTGTTGGTGAGGTGGTGTGGCTTGGGAGTTTGTGTTGCGTGATGGTGGAGATGTGGTGAAATGGTGCGTATCGGTATAGTGGTGAAGATGGTGGGGCAAGGAGGCAAGCTGATGAAGGTGGTCTAAAGGTGGTGGAGTGAGAGAAGGTGGAGGAGGGATAAAAATAAATTTTAAAAAATTGATAAAATACTAAAATACAAACAAAAATACAATATATCTACCTAAGACAATACAACAATAAACAAGAAATATAAAAATATGAATAAAAAAACAAAAATATTAGGTCGTTACCGGTAGACCGGTCTTTGGTCATTTGACTTGTTTAAAATTAAGGGGTATGAAAGTTAGGCTTACTATAAAATAATCAAAAGGCTAACTTATTTTGAGAAGACAGACCAAAAGTTGGCTTATTCTTGACAATTTTTCCTAAGAAATAAACATGAAAGTGAACAAAAAAAGAAGTCTCTATAAGCGACTTAAGGTAATCTTGTGGGTACTTGTTATACTTCTAAGAGCATCACCAATGGGTTGATTGGTCTTTGTTAGTCTTTAAGTTTTTGTCATTCTCTCTCCTTCCCTCCTTCCATCCTTCTTACACCTCACATCCTACTAAACTCCCACCAACTCATCTTTTTTTCCTCACAATGGTGAGCTAGTCTTACTTGATTTTTCTATTTCTCTCTCCTACTTTTACCATACCCCACTATATACTCTCTCTCCTACCCAATGTTTATTTTTATATGAAATAGATGATTTAAATTAATAAAAGCTAATTAGATTAAGTTACATTCAATTACGGTAAATTAAATTACGTTAAATTAAATTACGTTCAAAGCTAATTAGCTTACGTTAAATTAAATTAGCGTTAACTTGACATTATAGTAACTATGTGCTAATAAGCTTACGTTAAATTAAATTACGTTAACTTGACATTATAATTAAAAACAACGAACACATTACATAAGATAGATAATTTAAAAAACACAGATACATGAAATTTGATACATACGATAGATAATTTAAAAAACACAGATACATGAAATTTGATACATACGATAGATAATTTAAAAAACACAAATACATGAAATTTGAAATTACTTAAACCATAAGCAATTAAATAAAAGTTACTTACTTAACTTCACGATTAGGCCCAAACTTACGCCATATGTGTTCAACCAAGTTATTTTTTAGTGAGATGTGAGTTTCCCCGTCTCGCATCTCGGGTCTTCTCTCTATGTATGCACCTAAATTTCGCGCCTCGAGTCTTCCGTTGTGCACAACGAATGAGTCTCCTCCAGCTTGGTTAGATGCCCATCGTTATTTTGAGTTTGAACTTGATCATATTCGTTCGGATATCGGAAATTTTGATAAGTATCACGCTCATCTTCAACAATCATACACTAGTAGATTAATTGCTTATTGCTGCGGTGGTATTGCTGCGGTTTTACCCATACGCAGCAATATATCACGTAAAAAGAAAAGGTAAAATATAAAATAACCATATTGCTGCGGTTTCAGCCGAAAACCGCAGCAATATGGTTTCAATGGAAAATTTTTTGAAAAAAAGTTGACTATTTGACTAGACATATTCTTTGCGGTTTCGACAAAAACCGCAGCAATATATTAAAAAAATAATATTTCAACCTATTGCTGCGGTTCTTACCTAAAACCGCAGCAATATACCTTTAAAATTAAAAATAAAAGGGGCGAACTTGGGGCCATTTTCTCTCTCCTCACACTCGGTCTCTTCTCTCTCTCCTCCTCACACTCGGTCTCTTCTCTTTCTCCTCTCTCCTCTCTCCTCACACTCGGTCCTTCTTCTCTCTCATCCTCTCTCGCCCGTCTTCCTTATCCTCTCATTTCGCTGTCTTCTCTCTCATCCTCTCATTTCTCGCCGGTCCTCTCTCATGTCGCCGGTTTTCTCTCTCATCATCTCGCCGGTCTTCATCATATCGTCGGTCTTCATCATCATCTCGCCGGTTTTCTCTCATCATCATCTCGCCGGTCTTCATCATATCGTCGGTCTTCATCATCATCTCGTCGGTCTTCATCATCATCTCGCCGGTGTTCTTGGCTCAGATCTCGTCTTCGCCGGTTTGTTTTTCGTTTTTATTTCTTATTTTTTTGAGTTTAGTTTCTTAGTTTCTCTTAGATTTATTTTTTTTCATTTGTTCATTTATTTTTTTTCGTCTTCGCCCAGATTTCGTCTTCGCCTGTCCGTTCCGCCGTTCGTTTGTCATGATTCCGCCGTTCGTCTGTCATGATTCCGCCGTTCGTTTTTCTCCTAAGCCGATGCTTTGCTCGAAGTTCGTCCTGGCGAGAACACCTTCGCCGGCGCGTATAATTGGTTGTTTTTAATAGATTTGTTTTGATTTGGAATTCATTGATTCAAGAAAATTAAAGAAAATTCTTTGGTAGAATTGGTAGATGAGGATGTATAGTGGGGAAGATGAGGGTGCGAATCTCAGTTCTTGTTTCTCATTTCTTTTTGTTTTTTTCTTCATTTTTATTTTTTGAGATTCAATATGATGTTTAGGGTTTCTGATTTTTATTTTGCATATTTTTTTTGTAATGGTTTTGTATATTCTTATTTTGTATATACTGAATTTTATTGTCGATTGTTTATATATATTTTTACATTGTTGGTAGTGTGATTTGTTTTATTTGTATTTTTAAGTCATTTTCCAACCTAGCTATCAAAAAAAAAAAAAATCACCACCGACATCTATTGTCGTCTTCCTATCAAAAACAGCAAGAATAGGTTTTATTTTTTTTATTAAAAAAAATACCTATTGCTGCTGTTCCTACCAAAAACAGCAGCAATAGGTTTCATTTTTTTATTAAAAAAACTACCTATTGCTGCGGTTTTGGGTAATAACCGCAGCAATAGGTTGCTTTATTGCTGCGGTTTTTATTGCTGCGCCCTAAATTGCTGCGCGGCCAAAACCGCCGCAATAGGCCACTTAATGACCGCAGCAATAAGCATTTATTCTACTAGTGATATTGTGCAGGATGATACATGCCATGATTATTTTCCACAATATGTCCTTATCCCACGCGAGAGCGGGTTTGCGAATGATTGCAAATCTAGCTTGCAATACCCCGAATGCACGCTCTACATCTTTTCTGACAGCTTCTTGATGTCGTGTGAATAATCTTTGCTTGGGGGTTTGAGGGAGCTTTATTGCGGGGATGAATGTTGACCATCTCGGGTAGATACCATCTGTAAGATAGTAACCCATGTTATAAGTTGTCCCGTTGACTGAGAAGTTGACTTCTGGAACTCTTCCTTGTGAAACATCATCAAATACAGGAGACCTCTGCAATACGTTTATATCATTGCATGAACCCGAGGTGCCAAAAAAAGCATGTCATATCCATAAGTCACTTGAAGCAACCGCTTCTAAGATTATTGTTGATGTTTTGCTTCTTCCTTGATACATTCTTTTTCATCCCCGAGGACAATTCTTCCAGTTCCAGTGCATGCAATCGATGCTTCCCATCATGCCTGGGAAGCCACAACGATCGCCTTCATGTAGGAGACGCTCAATGTCATTTGGATTTGCCTTCCTCAAGTATTCAGGTCCAAATATAACAACAACCCCTTCGACAAAATGAAGAAGACATTCTCTAGCGGTACTTGAAGCAATTTTCAGGTACTCGTCAACAATATCAGAGGATGAACCATATGCCAACATCCTGATAGTCGCTGTGCATTTTTGTAGTGCAGATGCACCCATCCTTCCAGTAGCATCCGATTTTTGCGTAAAGAACTCATCATCTTCAGCTGTTACACCTTTGACAATATGAAGGAAAACATGCTTGTGCATACGAAACCTTCAACAAAAAATGTTCTCGGGGTACAGAGGTTCGTTGCTGAAATAGTCATGAAACAATCTTTCATGAGCTTCATCACGTTCCCTACGCACATATTTTCTAGTGCGGGGTACAATTTCTTCTAGGTTTTGTTGCTCAGCATCAACGAACTGACTCCATTCTATGTAATCTTGAACCATGTAATTAAAAAATTCAGAACTTGAACTAGAAGAACTTGAATCATAGTTCATTTTGGAGATATGTTGATTGAAGTGGTGTTTTTCTAGAAAATAAAAGATTGAGAAGAAAAAGTGAATGGAGTTGTGGATTTTATGGTTGAAGTTATGTTCTATTATATAGGAAAAATCCATCATATGTACATAACAATAATTCTCTTACGAATTAGACATGTCAATGCAATGTAAGGAGTAGACTATATGATAGGTTGTAGTAAACCTGTCAAAATATATTTCCTGCAAAACCTTCTAACAATGTAGTAGGGTAAGTAGGGTCGAATCCACAGAGAGGTGGTCGTTCTAATCTAGCTTATAAGGTATGGAGAAACTAAACAAGATCAGAGATATAATCTATCATAGATTAAGGTTCTAAACTATGAAAATCGAACTAAAAGGATCTAGGGTAATGGTTCACCATGTTTATAACTATAATCTATCAAAATATCATCAATAGTTCAATTAATCAGATATCTAGAGCACACGTTAGTCCTACGATCGGGTCTTAATGTTCTCAAATCAACATATGCAGTACGATCGCTAACATAATCAGATTTGCTAATTGTAGGTAAGCCTCTAAAAGTAAGATCTTGGTCAATACAAATAATTATTAGCAATATTTAATCAGACAATTGATCAGATTGCAAGATTAACATTAAAAACACTAATCAATTAGAGATATAAGTAACTAATCAAACCATTAATAAATATCAATCAAGAATCATAGCATATAAACATGGATTCCCAAACCCTAGAAATAAAAACTACTCAATCATGAAACAAATAACAAAAACTAATTCTACAAAAGAAAGCATAATAAAAGAAATCAATGTAAGAAATAGAATGAAAATAATAAACTCATGAACTAATGAAAAACAATAAGAAGTTAAAAACTAGGGTTTACTCCTAAGCTAGAGAGAAAAAGAAAGAGGAAAACTAAACAAAACCTAAGAAATAAAATAACGTGAAAAGAAAGGAGAAAGAGAGAGTTATTATCCTAATATGAATAATATTCAATAACCTAATAAGACTAGGAAAGCATATAAGGAAAGTCAAAATATCATTAAATGGGCGAAATTAGTGATCCGCGCGTACAAAAACAGATTCCAGCATAAACAGTCCCAACTTCGGAAAGACACAACTCCTTGACTAGAAGTCTCTTCGGGGCATGCCACCTATTGTTGGAAAGCTCTTCAAGTCAAGTTTCCAAAACTGCTGGAATTACTCGATTCTAAGAAGTACATCAAAAGTTATGATCAGAAGAGTATACATGACTCCTTTTTCACATTTCTTCTAATGATTTTTCGCTTCGTTTTCGCTCAAACTCGTACTATGACATATCCATACGATCCTTATGCATTGTAGCTTCTTTCCAAGTGATCCTAATCCTCGAGCTTAGCTAATTATACTCCAAATATGTTCTCATTACCTGAAATTCATCAAAAATAAGAAAACATATCGAATATGAGTAGAATAACATAACTTAAGAATATGATGCAATAATGAACCTAAATATGAAACTAAATGCTCTAAAATGCAGCTAAAAACTATATATAAATATGACTTATCACTATACAATGTAGAGTAGACAATTCAATGCAGCACTATTTGTCATACTATTCAAAGTCAGGTGAGTAGACAATTCAATGCAGTACTATTTGTCATACTATTCAAAGTCAAGTGAGTAGACCATTCAACGCAGTACTATTTGAGATATTATTCAATATCAGGTGATTAGACAATTCAATGCAATAATAATAATAATAATAATAATAATAATAATAATAATAATAATAATAATAATAATAAGTAGAATAATAACAATAATAATAATAACAACAACAACAACAATAATAATAATAATAATAATAATAAGTAGAATAATAACAATAATAATAACAACAACAACAACAACAACAATAATAATAATAATAATAATAATAATAATAATAATAATAATAATAATAATAATAATAATAATAATAATAATAATAATAATAATAAGTACAATAATAATGAAAATTATAATGATATGATTGATGCGCTCAAGTTATACGATGTTCTTGTGGTATTTTAGGTGCACATTGCTAAGGGATTTGTTCGTAATTGTTAAGTTTTGCATATAAATCGACCTTAGCGGAAGTTCGGAATTTTGTATTTATTGTTGTTAAAGTTGTAAGTTCCGAGCTCTTGGAAGCATGAATGGTTGGAACAACTCCACAACATCATCTCACCAACCAAACTCCACCGTGCGCCTAAGCTAAGCATCATCGCGAGCTCGCCAAGCCAAACCAAGTTCGGCTGCCCAAAGAAGATCACCCGCCAAGCTCTCGCGAGCATCACAGCCCCATCGCACGGCCCAGAGCTCTGGCCACAGATGCTCGCACGGCCACAGACGCACGGCCCAGCGCTCGCACAGCCAGCATCGCTCGCCCATCGCTCACTGCCCAGCGCCCACAGCTCGCACCTCGCGAGGACTGTCGCACCTCGCGAGATTTCTCGCACCTCGCGACCTGCGTGGTTTGGCCCAAGTCTTCAGCTCGTTGCGAAGGCAGTAGCTCATCGCACGGTGCGACCTGTACCGCACCTCGCGACCCCTATGGCGGTTTAAATGACGGCTAACTTTTGAGCCTTAGTATAAATACTAAACTTTGTTTTTAGACCTAAGGGGCAGCAGCCACAAGGGGATGGAGTTTCCAAAACTCCACTCCTCTCTTGTTGTCTTCTCTTTTTAGTTTTTATTTTCTAATTTAGTCTTTGTAGATTTCAATTATGGGATTGGCTTATGCTATGCCGATTGTAGCTTGAACCGTTCTTGAACGAGATTAATATGGAGCTTCAAGCATTATTGTGAGATCTTTCCTCTCTTTCTCTTTTCCTTTATTATGATTCAATCTCTATGCTTGCTTTCTATGGTTTTTGCATAATTATGCTAGGAACGTTACTAGTTTGATTGTGTAATTAATCTAATGCTAGATTTAAGAATAGGATCGGATTGTTTTATTCTTTTATCATTTGGTAGCAAACTAGGGAGTAATTTAGATGCTGATCATCTTGGTTATTTCTTGGGGAAATTGAATCAACTGTTGAATGTTTATCGCTTGTATGACGTTAGCGGTGTCCGTTGGTTCTCTCGTGTTTATTGCTGCTATCGGATTGAACTTAGACGCGAGATCGGACTAGGTTATCCTTTGGTTAGGGTTTTATAGTCACGCTGATCGTGCTATTCAACTAAGAATAAGGAGAGCACGAGATTAATTCTCGACAATAGATAATTATGGAAATAATTAGAGTGGATGTTCAAGGATCGATAATGAATTGAAGTGCATGTTAATCGGATTCAAGATCTTCCTATAATTGATTTCTCATTTTGTTTATATGCTAGTTAGTTGTAGTTTAGTTATAATCTACTTGAAACCCCCCTTTTGTAATTATTATTAGGTTTCTCGGCCCTTAGCTTAATCTAGGTTTTGAATCACGCTGAATACTAAACTCGTCCCTGTTTCCCTGTGGATACGACCCCTACTTCCCTTATACTAGTTTAGTGTAAAAGAGAGTAGGAGAAATTTTATCTTTGGCCGGGCGGCGGTGCACGACGACGCATCCGCGGCCCGCCAATGATAATAATAATTATAACGATAATGATGACGCACTCGTTGTAAACACGCTAATGATACCTAAACTACCCAATATAGGGCAAGTAAAGGGTCGAATCCACAAGGACTAAGGGAAGCACCAATAAGTATCGATTTATTATAAGCTAAGCAAAGTCTATGTTTTTGAAGATTTATAGATAAAAAGACAATAAGAAAAATGATCTTGGGAAGGGATATCCACCAATCAACTCACTCACAAACCAAGCAATCACAATGGGAATCAACAATGGGGATCAATTAAGGGGAATTGTTCATCCATTGGTACTCTAACCACTCTCTCGAGCTAGTTAGATTGGCCTAGTCTCTTACCAAAGACCTATTCTCATGGCTAAGAATATCCATAAACATGATGAACTTAAACAAGCAAACTAAGTCCCCTAGGCTAGGTAGTCCCTATTCTCATGGTCCTTCAAGCCTAATAATCGATTTGAGGCAACCCCTTAACTTCATCTCTCGATCTTTCACTAAGGGTACCTAAATTATGCTCCTATGATGGCCAATTACACAAACATTCATGAAAATGCCAAATCAATTAACCAAAATTATCCGAAGTCAAAACCCAATGTTGGATTTAGAGGTTCATGAACTCATTAATGGCTTCAAACCCTTCCCAAAGAAATAGCTATTCACAAATCATGAAAAATTATAAACTAAAAGACATTAACAACTATTAACATGAACTAAAACAATAATCTAGGTTGAACAAGTAAATAGGGTGAGAATGACATGAAAATAAGAAAATAAATCAATAAAATATGAGAGAAAGTAAGAAATTCTCATTAAAGTTACAAGGAGTAGATCTCCAAATCTTCAAATTTCCTTCTTAGATTCTTCAAATTTGCTTTCAACAAGTTTCTCTCACTTCTCTCTCTAGAAGATGAGGTTTCTCTCTCCTAGGGTTCTAAGAATTTCAAATCTCCCTTTATTAAAAAATATAATGTAAATTAGCTTCCTCTAAAATCAGAGGAGTTTACCTTATATAGTCCTAAAATAAACTAACAAATTAACCCCCATTCAAAAAGAGGATTTAAAAAAAAAAAAATTTTGGAAAAACCCGACCCGGGCGGGTGGAGTGACCCAGGCGCTCGAGTTGAGGTTGACCCGGGCGGGTCGGACCAACAGGATTGAAATTTGAGTTTCCCACAGATTGACCCGGGCGGGTTAGTTGACCCAAGCGCTCGGGTCAGTTTTTAATTTCGTCAGTTCATTTTCAAACGGCCATATCTCACTCGTTTTACATCGGAATTGAGCTTGTGACCACTTGTTGGAAATCTATTGAGCCAAAATTTCATCTCCAACTTGAATCGCTCAAAAATGTTTTGTGTGCTGAAAGTTATGGCCATTTGAAGTTGACCCTTGTGCGCAAATCCTTCCAAAACTTCTTATATTTGTCCCCATGAACTCGGTTATGCTTCCTTAAAGCTTCCTTAACTTTGCTCTTCGATCTTAATATCTGGGGTTGTGCGAGTATCCTCCAAGCATGCTCTTAAGTCCTGAAATGAAACAAAGCGCCCAAAGAAAGTGCATACGAGGAGGAAAATTGCACAAATTAAGGAAATAGCTAACAAACTAACCTAAACTAACTCAAAAACAACTATAATATCAACTAAAAGCGATCAAAAAGTAAAGCAATAAACAAGACATCAAATGATAATGATACATTGATAATCAAAAGTTATGACACATACACATTCATAATTAAAGTACGATACAACTACATTGCAAACTAAAACCAATTAAAAACATGAACACTACCTAAACATATTTATCCTTAAATTGTAGCTTAAGTTTTTCATACATCTCTCTCTCATCCGAATCAAGGGAAGACTTAGCCATTAATGTATTCCAAATTTTGAACTTTCTATATTCCTCTTTCGTTGATTCTCTCAAGGCATCACGCTACTTTTGATACTCAAGCAAGTCTTCTGATCTCCCAAACTAATCCTCCTCGTAAATTCTAAAGAGGATGGAGAACTGGATATTGAGAATTTTCTCGTACTCTTAACTTTCTTGATGCCGTTAGGACGTTTTGAGTTCACACCTTCGTCTGGACCAGACCGTTTTGAGCTTCCACCGCTGATTAGGGTGCCATCTGCCCATCTGTCATAGTGTTTCATAACATTCCATGCATGCTCCAATGTAAATCAGGGCCCATGGGCTTAAATCCACATCTCACGGGCTTCAGTCAGGACGTCTTCTTCATTGCAGCCGGACCCCCTTCTTCCTTTTCGCCTCCGTATATATCCCGACCCATGCATTCACATCTCCGTTGATTTGTTTCCAACGACTAGTAACCCCTTTGAATGTCCTTGGGTGTAAAGTTGGATTGAGTCGTCCTGACTCTTACAGAACCCCAAAAACATCACTATTTTGGTCGGTTCCCTTCAACATATCTCCTCCGCACTCTAGATACGCCGAAATTAGTGCATGTTCTTCATTTGGACTCCATTGAAACTTTGGTGTTGTGGCTTTTTTTTGAAGGAGTGTTTTGAATTTCTTTTATTATTGGATTTCAACTACATCATTTTCATGAGGCTGTTCATGTTGTTGTGAAATATGTTGGGATATAGGAAAAGATGGTTGAGCTTGTTGTTGGGATAGATGATGAGAACTTTGTTGGGATTGTTGTGTAGCTTGTTGAGGATTTCGATTGGATTTGAAAAAACATAAACATTCTTTGGAATTCCGGATTTTGTAGCACACTTGGATCGATTTGGAAATTATTTTGGGGATTTTGTGGGTGGTTTGGATTATTTTGGGAGTAATTAGAATTATTTGAATCCATAATATTGGCTTAGTATAAGTAATATTAGGTAGGAGAGAGTAATTAGAAAAAAATAGATTGGGAAGAAGTGTGGTAAAATATATGAAATTTGGGCTCAATTTATAGATAAAATTATTCTATAGCCGTTACTATATTTTTTTTAATTAATAGTAGATTTTTTTTAACGTTACAAGTTTTTGTAACGTTTATTTTAAACGTTACAAAAATCAGAACAAGCAGCGACAGGTGGAAGGCTACCATTTGCTGGTCAAGGGGCCTCTGACGCGCGTTAGGGCCACTGACAGCAAGCTGTAGCTTTGGGCCCACGTTTTTGTGGAATGCAGCGTTTCACCCCTCTCTCTTCCATCTCTCTTTATCCCTTTTCTTCACTGCTTTGCGTTTCATTTGGGCCTAGCACATTCTTTCGCTCAGTTTCTTTGCCACGCGACCAATATCATTCGTCCTATGCACTCTATCCGAGGTGCATATGGTCTAGAAATCCAGACCAACCAACCCCATGCATGAGCCAATTTCCCCAGTAGCAAAACTAAGTAAAGCTAACTTTACTATTTCCTAGACCAACTAAAAAACCCAACCATTAAAGATGCTCTAAGGGTGAGTTCACTTCAATGAAAAAGTTTCAGGACTAATTTTTTGTTTAATCATATTTAAATATAAGATGAAATTATGACTGATTAGGCTTAACGAGGTTTACTAATAAATTTTCAGATAAGCTAAGGTGAATAATATGCAACATGTAGCAACATACTTACAAGGTGATTTCACTAGATCTAAAAGAATACTTAGTAAAGGTGTTCTCAAAGACGAGGCATCACCACGTCTCAGTTCCTCTCAAATGCTTACATGGTGCCATGACTTTAGGGGTGTGAAAGAAGCGAGGAGTTCGAATTTGAGCTAACTTGATCGTCTCAACTCGTTAGAATTTTGAGTCGAGCTCACTCGAATTGAGTTTTGACCGAGTCGTGTTTTGATCGAGTAGAACTCGAGTAGCTTACAAGCGTTTCATGTTAAAAGCAACCTTAAGGTAGAAATAATGTTGAATTTATGTATTTTGCTATAGATAATTGGGTATTCGAGCTTCTCATGAGTTTTCGAGTCGAGTATCGAATTACTCAACTCGACTCGCCAACATCTCGAGTCGAGCTCGGTTCAATCCCGACTCACTCGAGTCGAGTCTTGACCGAGACGATCTCAAGTAGCTTGCGAGTTGTCTCGTCTTATTTACACCACTAACCATGACATGTTATTTTCTTATAAACTCTTCTATTACTTTATAAAATTAAGAAAAAAGTTTGCAAGAGCTCTTAGATTTTCGACATTGTGCAAATCATTCGCCAAGTTACAACTTTTAATTATTTGTGACAAAATGTCAATTGTCGGTTCAAAATATACAATCTTTTTGTCTTATTGAACTTCGTCCAAACATAACAACTAGTTTCTTCCTGAAAATATGATGGTAAGTCCATCCCTAAAGAAAAATATACTCCCTCCGATCCGTCCCAAAATATAGCTTCCCATTTTCCTTTTTTCACTTGGTAATTTACGCAAGTAGAATCTAAGAGGGATAGTAAAGATTTTTTTTTTTATTTAAATAAATGTTGTATGGGAAAAAATGATTTTAGGAGAGAGAATGGAGAATAATTGGTGAAAGAGCATTAATTGTAACACTTGGGTTGAATAAACAAAGCAAAAAACAAAATTCAAGAAACAAATAAATGATGGGACACGGTTTTTCTAGACAAATTACGGAAAAATGTGGAACTAAATATGGAAATAGGAACTATATTTTGGGGCCACCTAAAATGGAAATGAGAACTATATTTTGGGACGGAGGGAGTAGTATATAGGAGTATCATATTGTACTTTCTTCGTCACCATGTTTATCTTGAGCATTTATGTGAGACATAACTCTTCAACTATACTCCATTAGTAGTAAAGTAGTACAAAAGACAATAAATATTATCCTTCAATGAATTCCACTATTACATTCTTAGTTTTAACACATCTATGATGTTCTGTACTCGTACCTTTCAAGTCGACTTTATTTTTTTTAAAATTAAAGTTTGAAGTCGACTTATCAGAATTTTAGCAAATCTCTCAGTTTCATTCAATTTCTAGTTTTTTCATTTTCAATTTTAGTTTTTGAAAAACTCTATTTGGCTAAACTCATGAGATAATATCTAGCTAATTGAAATTTAGCCAAATAGTTATTTTATTTTTTTGAAAGAGAAATTTCATTAATTGAAGGCCAAACGACATCTACAATAGGTATTAAAGAAAAACAAGATACAATCAAACAAGGTTAAATTCGTCTTCGAAGAAACTACAATGAACCGGATCGAGCAATACAATGGCAACCCCTCGTATTTGCTTGAATCAAGCGACTATTGATATAGCCGGCAAAATATACACGTACCCCCCGACCCGACCCGAAACCCGTTTTTTCACCCGAAAATAATGACATGGAAAAGAAACGACACCCGAAATAATATGACCCGACCCGAAAGTAAATAAACTCGAATATGACCCAAACTCGAATATGATGACCCGAATTAACCCGATAATGATGACCCAAACCCGACCCGACCTGAAAAGTTGTCATATTAGTTACTTTTTAATCAAATTTAAGGAAAAAATTGTCATGAAATACTATATATGAGTTAGCCATTGCTTATTAATTATTTCACTAGCTCTTATTAGTCTTATATGTGTGTTTATTTATTTGCTACATTAGAAACCCAATCTATCCCGAACCGAGCCGAGCCGACGTGATCCGAAATTTCACGGACATGTACCCGAATGGACCCGGGCAGACCCAAACGCAACCTGAAAACAAAGGTGACCTGATTTTGACCCGACCCGTATGACCCGTTTGTCACCTCTAGCTATTGATGAGGAAGTCTATCATTATGACATAGTTTGAGAAGAGCATTCTTGATCGAGCCACGTGTCCGCAACCGAGATTCCAATACTTTCATGTTGAGTCTCGAACTTCAACCAATAAGAACAATTTCTCATACCTAAAGACGAAAAAACCATACTCACAACTTCCACAGGGGAGAAAGAGATATCCACAACAGAGACTAGAATCCTCATAACAGGGTTTGAAAAAATCTCAAGAGACTAATTTATTCAATAAAACAAGAAATAAATAAATTAAAAACTGAAAATAATAGGGGAAAATGGTCTTACCATGGATGAAATCATCCATGGCATGGCATCCCCTAACTGATGAAGAAAGGGTAGGGAAAGCTTGGGTTTTAGCCAAATAGTTATTATCTTTACTTTTACAGCATAAATGGTATATTCTCTTCAACTTATTTTTCCTCAACTTATATTATTTTTTCATATTATCCTAAACTTTTCTTAATTTTTCTAGAGCTTTTTTAACTTTTCCTTATGTTTTGCGAATTTTAATGAACTTTAATGAACTTTCCTCTAATTTTATGACTAATCTTAATTTTTAGGGCAAAAAAATATTCTTAAGAGAATAGACTTTAAGTATCTCTAAAGAAAAAAATAAAAATAAAAGTTATCCAAGAGATTAGTACTAATTTATGAAATTGTCTCCTTGTTGAAGTGGATAAGTCAATTAGATACTCTCTCCGTTTTGTTTTACTTGATACATTTGATAATGCACAACAATTAAGACAATGTCACTTTCAAGTTTTTGAGAGGGTATTTTTTGAGCCATTTAATGTAAAATAGGAGTGATGGGGAAAGTTGAAAAAGTAGTACTTTTAGGTGGAAAAAGAACAAAAAATATAATAGTAATACTTTATGGTGGGTCAAGTACCCCAAATAAGGAAATGTAGCAAGTAAAAAGAAATACACATATATGGAAAATGTAGCAAGTAAAAAAAAACGAAGGGAGTAATAAACAAGGTAATATTTTACAAGAACAAAACAAAGTCCTGTTACTAGTTGCTACCATTAGATGATAGAGCATAATCCCGTAAGGCTGTTTCGAAATTTAATTTTGCCTATTAGTGGATACTAATAAGTTGTTGGAAAATGCACAAAAGAACCATCATCTATTCATCTTTACTAATAGTAAGTACTCCATCCATTCCAACATTTTTAGAATACACATTTATTTTTGTCATAATTTCATTATGGTTTCACTCACTTCATCTACTACCGCAATTTATAACCAGTAATCTATATAACGGAAAAAATATATATATACTTCTAATGCTTCTAAAAATAATCTAAATATCCTGTCAAAAAAAATAAAAAATAATCTAAATATATTCCCCTTATATTTTTTTTTTTTTGAAAGAGAAATTTCATTAATTGAAAGCCAAACGGCATCTACAATAAGTAATAAAGAAAAACAGGATACAATCAAACAAGATCAGATCAACTTCGTCTTCGATGAAACTACAATGAACCAGATCGAATATTGTGGTGCAAGTCCCTTGTATTTGTTGTCCCAAGCAACTATTAATGGAACCGTCTATCATTTTGACATAGTTTGGAGAAGAACCTTCTTGATCTATCCATATTGACCGCATCCGAGCTTCCAATACCTTCATGTTGATAGTTTTGGACTTCAACCAATGAGAGCAATTTCTCATACCTACAAATAAAAAAACTAGACTCACAACTCCCATAAGGAAGAAGGAGACCTCCACAACAGAGAAGACTAGTCTTCCCATATTAGGGCACAAGAAACTCTCATAAAGAGAGACTAACTTATTCAATAAAACAAAAAGAAAAACTAGAAAGTGAAAACAAGAGAGGAAAAGGGGCTTGCTATGGATGAGATCATCCATGGCAGCCCCTTACTGATGAAGGGAAAAGGGGAAAAATGGAGGCGGCTTGAGAGAAAAAAACTAGGTTTAGGGTTGAGAGATAACAATTTTTTTATATTCCCCTTATATTTAAGATATCTTACAATATGTCATTAGAACACCCCCCAAGACAATCAAGGTAAGCTTGATACTGCCCTCGCCTAAAATTAGACCCATATGTAAATATGGCTGCAATTGTGCATCATGAAACAATCAAGCACACATTTCTACTTTGTAGCTTTTGGTCGGTTTTTGAAAAAGCTATATTTTTATTTTTCATGGACTCTTTTTGTTCTATCCACTTTATTTTGGGAGTTTTTTTTTACCTTCTTACTTTATTACTAATACGAGAAAGCTTATCTTCTCATTACACCCCTTCTTACCCCATACACAATACTCTTTTTAACTTTCACATTTAATCTCCCCCTCACCTCACCTTAGCTTGTTTTTGAAATTACATGAAATAGGTTACCTATATAAAAAAAAAAAAAAAAAAAGGCAGTAGAGATGATAATGAATCGGATTTGAATCAGATCCTGCTAGATATAGCATTTTATACACGGACTCATACTCATTCGATTATGTTGGTTTGCAATATGAATTTCGAGCCATACGAGCATGTTTTTTTCCCCCACTTTATTAAGCATTGAAAACATTTGCCTAGCAAATTGAATTAGTTACAACTTAATTATCACGTCTTGGTTAACTTTAATTTTCCGAGCACAATAACATCAATGTAAGTATGTAACTACTATTCTATCATAAAAGTAAGTTATTATGCCACACCATTAAACAAGAATGCAGTTGACATTGACATATGACATAATAATAGATTTCCAATACGATGCTCATCTACAATAGATCGGTAGCAATTAAACATTTATCAATGTACTAAAAAGATTGCCAATACGACACCTCCGTACGAACATTGCTTGTTGGCCCAGCATAAAATTGGGGAATTATTTTGGGTCCTCCTTATAGAATCATATGCGTCAAGCTTTATGAACTCCCCCTGCCCAACAAATAAAAGTCCATGACACTGGGCCTCAGTCACTTTTGCTCCCCTCAGCCCTGATGCTCACTCAAATTCCAGCATGCAACAGCCCGGTGCAAGTCCTTATAGATGCTCACTCAAGATCAAAGTTGTAGGCAAAAATTGAGTAGATTGCTAAGTTGTTCACTAATTTCGCATCTATTCTTTTCATCTTATTTTGTCTGTTAATTGAATTCAAATGAATGTATTGTACTTCTATAAGTGAAGAGGGGAGGACTTGATGTCTACCCACTTTTACTATTATATCCCCAACTAAAAAAACAGTTACTACTTCTCCAATTTTTGGGTTTTTTCAAAAATAAATAAAATAAATATAATAAATTAAAGAAGTGAAATCACAGCTTCTCCAACTTTTGGGTTTTTCCAAATAAAAAAAAACAAATACGGTATTTCTTTCACTTCACTAGTTTTCTGAAAATGAAAAATAGAGTTTTCTATTTGCCATGGCACGCATCGCGTACCTATAAGATTAGTCTGGACTTATTGGAACCTAGTAAATACAGTACATTTTATAAAGTGTTATAATTTATTGGAGCTTATTAAACCTCAATTTAAAAGGTATTTTAATATATTTCAGTTTACTGAAAGTTATCTAAACTAATTATGGTAATTAAAATGTGGAATCAAATATCGAACCCAATACAATTTGAATCATTTGTTTGCCACATCTGTTAAAGTACTCCCTTCGTTGGAAATATATTGTCCATCTTTATTCTAAATTGTTTCATTTACATGTCCTTTTTAATTAGTTAATGCATATTCACTAATCGTACTATATGAAGTAATTTTTAAAACCGACATGTAAAATTTGAGATGAATTTTTTTTAACAAAGGAGACAGGAATTAGGTTTTCAAAGATTCTACATCTACCTACAAATTGGTACAAGGAAAAATATAAACATTTCTATTATACTCCCTCCGTCCTACGTATAATATAGTGTTTACATTCCTTTTTAAGTGTCCCAAAATGTTGTGCCTATTTCATTTTTTATCAATTTGGTTAAACTACATTATCCTCAATTTTTACACAAACTTTTCAAAATACCCCTATTTTTCTTTCAAAATGTGTGTCTCAATTTATTACTTTACACCATTCCAAGAAATATTTATTGCTTTTAAGTAGTTCCAAGACAAAAGTATTTTATTAGATATATTTTTTGGAGAAATTTATTACTCCCTCCATTCTCCTTAATTCCCGTGAAAAAAGAAGAAGTAAGCACTATATTATGGGACGGAGGGAAGGGGGAGCAAATGGTGTCCAGATAATCCTTACTAACACAATAAATCATGTAATTAATGATAAAGAATAAATTTAAAAGAAAAAAAAACCATATTCAATAAGTCAAATAATTATCTATTTGACATAATTGTCAATTTATACAAGTTTCAAAAAATATTACATTTAACATTGACTCCAATTCAAAAATATTACTCCATACAATACAAACACCATTGTTTTAGTTATTAAATTATAATTACATTAAAATTCTTACATAACATACATTCATAATTCGCCATCCCTAGAACAAGTTCGTTTAACTTTTGCAAATCGGGTATCTAACAACTATCAAACAATTTCAAGTCGAAATAAAATCGAAAAATCGGCAATTTATTGCTTCGTACATATTGTCATGTACGAAATCGTTGTTGTTTTTAATTATAGCCTAAAGATCATGAAAAAGTATGTGTTGATCATGAACAAGTTTACATAAATATAAACGAAAGGAGTGATATGATATATTCTAACCCTATGAAAAATTATTAAGTAACCTTTAGATTTAAAAACTAAAGCACAAAACTTTAAATTCACGCATGCATTACGTGCATAAATTGCTAGTATCTTACAATATAAGAAAATTAGACAATTGGTCTACGAGAAACTAAAAAGGCATTTGATAACTCTTTTTTATCGACTGATTAGCTAATCTCTATTATATAAGTGAAGGGGAGAGGAAGATGGTGTCCCCTTTGTTATACATCACCCCCAAATTACTTAAAATCGCCCCAACTCCCCTCTAAAAGTACAATTATACCCTTGTTATATTTTTTTGATTTTTACTCCAACTTAACTCCTCCTCCATTTCATATTCTCTCTCATCTTCACCATCACCGCCGACGATCACCGCCGACGAGCACAAAATTCCGATGAACTAATTTTTCTTTAAAGAATTCCATGGGCCTAACGTGTGGCCTGCACGGTGGCCACCATGGACACAATGTCTGGCCTAGACGTTATGTCCATGGAGCTAACGGGCGTGCAGGCCACACGTTAGCCCTATGGAATTCATTTAAAAAAAATTTTACCTTGTCTCTGAAAAAAATTTACGTCGTCGGAAGACGTTGTTGTCGTTGGTGGGTTGGAGGTAGCGATTGGTGGTTAGTGATTTGAGGTGGTGGCGGAAAGAGAGTTGTAAAAGCAGCCAAGAGTATAATGGTACATTTACATGGTAGTTGGGGCAATTTTAAGTAATTTCAGGGCGATGAATAGAAGTTCAGTTACAAAACTCTGATATACCCTTAATAAATTTTAATTGCAATATATATAAATTAATCTTTTCTTCTTTCTACTTGCATATATATTGAACAAGTCAACAATGGAATGGAATGGAATTGAATTTGAAATTTCAATTATATATTAAATTAAGGAGAATGATTTCCTCTTCTTACATATGGGTGAAAAACTCTGATCAAATTAATTTGAAGATATAACTTGATTGACACAATCAGAAGAAAGATTAAAACTTGAATTTCATATTGATAATTATATTGATAATATTTTAAAACCTAAATGTTGATAATTATTCGGTAATCTCTATTATATAAATTAAATTATTCCACTTTATTAATATTCAACGATTGAACATAATATACAAATTCTTCCACTTTATTTGAGCACAAACTTTCTTCTGCTTTATATTTCCTTCTCTAATTGAGAAAAAAATGTCAATATGACACGCAAGCATAGCATGCAAAAAATGCTAGTAAGGTAATAATCGATCCCGCTAACGGACACTCCTGGACGCTGGTTAAGAATTAATATTATATATTATCCTCTACTTAACAAAAGGAAAAAAAAAATGAATTTATTAATCTAAATTTTAAATTACCAAAAAAGTATGCATCATATTTAGGACAATTAATTCGTTTGCTTTTCCCCTCATTCATATCTGTATTAAGGTAATTTCCTTAACCAAATACAAAAAGTCTCAAACTGCTTCACAACTCAAGTACTCAACATCGCGCCATCAACACCATCACTACCACCATTGCTGAACAAGCTAAGAAGAAGAAAAAGATACTAGTACTTTCATGGAAAGTTGGAAACAAATATTCAATTGAAACGAACTACTTATTGTTGTTCTTATATTAGCTACGCCAACAATTAATATCGGCGACTTCGCTGCAAAATCTAATGAAAATCCTAAGAAAAAGGGGGATATAGGGGATAAGGTTAACCTTGTCATGGAGGGTTTAAAATTCCGTTAATGATGTTGCCGACGAGATAAGATAGCCTATAGGCTATAGTAGCATGACAAAAGGTGGTTAACCATGTGGGAGGTTGATTGCGATAAGGACTAAACAAGGTGATAAGATTTCAGTTGAAGACAAAGTACGATGGCTAACTTGGTAGATTAACAAATGATGATATTGTCATGTTAGTGGTATCATCAATGGTGGTTAGGAATTCATTGAGTGCTGAGATTGTGATGGAGGTGAAGTCATTTGATAGCACGATGAGAATTAATAAGGTCTTAGTTCAATTAAGTTCAGATAAGTAAAAATTAGTTGAATAAAACAATGATATAGCATTACAATCTCACTCTTATATACTACCTCTGTTTTTTTAGTTGCAACATCTGCTTTTTGACACTATTTATCAACCAACTTTGTTAAGTAATCTCGCACCATTATATAAGAGAAAACATAGTCAAGTGGGGTTTTGTTAGATTCGTCTCAATGCAATGATTCCAAATATCAAATTTTTATAATTTTTACTTACACCCAATATAATATATTAACGTTCAAATAAGTGTCTCGGTAAATGTGATAAAGCAAATGTTGCAACTAAAAAAAACAGAGGAAGTATTAAGAAACTATTCCTAGAATATAACTTCCTCATATTACCCAATAACTTATTGGAGATAAATTATAAGGTAATATGTCCAAAGATAACAATTTATCCTAAAGATATTAATCATATATTTATTACTTATACATTAATATTTCTGGCAACGTCCCATAATCGTAACGACAGTAACACGAACGTAATGATTAGAGAATAAAAAAATAATTAAAATTTAGGTCAAACAAATGATCAATAGTAGGGCCAGATCAATTAGATGAACTGAAATCAAGTAATCGTGGCAAGATCAAACAAATGATATGTACCAATAAAATCATCAAGATCAATCGAGATCTTGAATGAGTTTTTGTTGAAGTCAATCTGCACAAAATTGGTGTCATCGGCTTCAGCTAGTATTGGTTTTCTTGAGCAAAACCACGGATTACATCAGATATTGGCTTTTCTTGAACAATTTTTTAGCAAAACCACACTCACATCACATCAAAACCCTTAGCTTGTCTCATGGCACAACAAAAACCAAAAAACCTCACTACAAGGACAGCTAGATAATAATAAACATTTGTCTTACGGTGCAAGAAGAACCAAGAAGCCTTATCTCACGATATAGGGAGAGCCGAAAAAGTGACCATTTAGCCGAGGGACATCAGTATTGTCAAACCTAATATCATACATACCAACCGATCCCACTGAACACTTATTCGATCAAATAATCTTAATTTTGAGTTTTAGGAAAAAAAAATATTATGGAAAGCGGCACTCCTTCACCACCATTACTAAAATAATTGAATATTATCCTCAGTGGCGTTAGAAGAGATGTATTTGATCATAATTGAAAAAAAAAGGACCGTTAAAAATGTCGTATACAATAACCGCCGTAGCTCCACCACCTCTGGAGCACATGGTAGCGGAACTATGGTACCTTCCTTTACAAATAAGAAGAGGGTAGAGAGGCCTTTGAGGAAAAAAAAAAACAGCTAACCAGCAATCGGTGGAAAATCGCAACAAAAACGAGAGGAAAAAGGAACAAGAATGGGCATGATATATAGATCATGTACAACGCATGTGTGTCTACACACCGGAATTCAGTCACTGACACCTTTCTGCCTAATTTTTTTTTATAAGGTAACTCGTACTCCTTTTTTTATTAGGTAGTTTCTAGCAAAAAATGCATTTTATGAGGTGCAATTATGCAAATTCTCTAGTTTCCTAGCTAATAAACATTAGGATGATAAAGTCAAACAAAAATTTAATTATTTTTTTCATTATTTTATTCAAATGGCAATTAGGTGCTTAGCTTTTTACCAATTTGGATGGGCAATCTAGCCTTTAAACAAGCAAATTTTCCAGATTTAGTTCGAAGATTGGGCAATTTATTCATATTATGCTGAGATTTGTAGTTTTTGTTTTTTTTGTTGATGTGATTTGTAACTTTGTATGGTGTCCCTCAGTTTTCTTATATTAAAGAAGTTGATGCATGAGCATTGCATTGGTTTATTCGGTACACACATGTATTGGATCTCCATATCATAGCTATCTACCAAATATCGCATGTTTAACCAAGTTGCCACATGCATTTCAATAAAAATAAAAGTAGTAATAAAAAACAAAAACAAAAAAACAAATGTGTTTGCAAATATGTGAGATCTTGTTAGATTCGTCTTGATATAAAATTTTAAAATATCAACTTTCTGTAATTTTTATTCATATGTAATTAGAGATATAATTATTCAAAGTTGTGTGTTGGTAAACTTATAAAACAAATGATAAAAAAATACGGAGGAAGTAGATCTTTTAACTCTAAAAATAAATAAACTTTAAGTCTTTAAATGATACTTAATCCCCACAATATGCTAGCCACCAGGAGGTCACGTCCCCATGCGGCCATGCTGACTCATATGTCATGACTCTTTCACCCAAAAAAAGTAATAACATGGCATGACTTTGACAAAAGCCATGCATATTGCATAATGATTGATACCATCTCAACTAAACATTATGATTGATTCATCATCGTTCAAGCATTGGCTACAAATCATGTCTTTTCTTTAACTAATTTCATACAGTACATATACAGAGAGATAATTGAACTAAAATTGATTAAAATTTAAAAGTTCCCTCATAAACCATTAACTAAAAGTCATAAAATTGGTATTATCAATTTCGTCAGAATTTTGTAAGCACATTATGCAAAAACATTATGTGAAGATATCCAATAACATTAGAACAGCACAACTAAAAAAAACTCTCTAAAAGAAAATTATAAAGTGGGCTAATATAAATATGAGTGCATTTATTATTTATTGTAGATTTGGAGGTTTCAAATGAGTAATGAGAAAAAAAAAATGGTTTTCGATGTGTCATGCTCACGTAGTCACGCAACACTCGGTGCATGATAAAAGTGAGTTCATATGAGAATGCACACTTACATGAGAAATGAGAATGGATTTTACGCACTATATATAACTCTAATGAACATGTGATATAACTCTAATGAAAAAGTGATGTAACTCCAAAAAAAGAATATTAGAAAAAAAAAATCGAATTTTTTTTTTTGGGCTCTAAGTTTTTTCGGGGGTATAACTCTAACGAAGAAGTGTTGTAACTCTAATCCAATCGTGTGGTTGAGATTCATTCTCATTTCTCATGTAAGTATGCATTCTCATATGAACTCACTTTTATATATATATAGGAAAATTTGTCAAAAAAAACCTTTTTTTCGCAAAATTGAACCTTTAAAAGGTTTTTTTGGCAAATTTTCCTTATGTATATATATATACTGATCATTCTCCTAAAAAAAAAAAATTTATCCATCTCTTTAACTACAATAGTTTGACTTTAACCATAGATATCCTTATCTCTTAAAAAATTTATAAAAAATTCATAATTTGAAGATACACATAAATAAATATTTAATATTATCTTATAAACTTATACTTGTCTTTTATAGGAAAATTTGTCGTAAGCTACCTTACAAAATCCGTTTTTCATTTTTTATACACTAATTTGGTTGCATAAAGGTACCAATTGCTTGGATCCGGTTATTAGACCAAAATCCCAAATTAGCTTTTTTTATTTTCTCTCCTTCACTCCTGTTTCCTTAATTTTACTTCCTTCTCTTCCATTGTTGTCCAGTCTATCTCTTGATCTCACGAAAACAACTTTATAAGGTAAACTATGACATTTCTTTTTATATATATTAGGAAAAATTTCAAGGAACTACCTTTTATTAGAAACTTTTTTCACAAAACTACCTTTTTATTTTTTTTAAAAAATACCTTTTAAAACAATTTTTTTCAAAAATACTACTAGATAATGATTTACGTTAAGTTTGAGTGTTTGACTGTTTAATTCCGCCATTGACTAATGCGTAATAATTACGCAATCTTGTTCAACACTATTTGACGCTCAAATAGGAGGGATTTGTCTACTGATCCCACGAACCAACTGGAGAAAAGTCTTGGTAGTAGCGCCACAAATGGTGGGGAGAAGATTAAAAGGTTTAGTGACTACCACGTGCAAGTCAATGGTGAAAAAACGGCGGCCAAACTTAACGACGATCGTCATCTTGTAGTATTTCGAAAGGAACTTGTTGGAAAAGATAGTTTTTAAAAAGTTAAAGATAGTTTTTTTGGAAAAAAGAATTCTTATAAAAGATAGTTCCTTGAAAATTTTCCTATATAATAATAACAAAAAGAATTCCAATCATAGAAAAATAAGAATAATACAAAAATCAAAGTTTGCAATATTAAAACAAGACGAATGATACTATCATAATACAATATTACTTTTGTTTTCCTAATATTGAGGGTTATATGATCAGGCACCCTGGATCATAGCGTAATATATATAGAATTTACAAAGTAAGACTTGATTTAAGCTAAATGTTTGTTTATATGACTTTAAGGTCATGGAACTAAACCCCATTAGAGGCTCTTTAAAATGAGGTTTTCCAGTTTTCCTTATCATTCTCCGTTACTCCGAATAAATTTAACCTACAAATTTAGCTAATAAACCTACGAGAGTTGCGAATTCAATTAGTTCTTCTCTTCACCTATCAAAAATTTTCACCTCACTTAAAAAAACATAGGATAGGACCACAAAGCAAGCAAAGTCCAAATATATCTCTTAACTTGGATTTGAACTCTAATTTGCTATGTACCACGAAACGTGTAGTCCTATCATAGCATGATTTGTTGGAAAGTTTAAATAATACATATATCATACTCCAATTTTTTTTGAAATATAAGGTGCTACTCGTGAAAAAAACCCAAGTTTTTTTTGACATATATATCTGTGGCTCTGCACTTCATTTTCCCCGGTCTTAAGTCTCTCCAAAATTTTGTCTGTCTCCACCTCTTAAAATACCCAACTCAACAACAAAATATTCTCTCGGTGTCTCTTACCTGTTACCTCCATTATTTTGTATCTTTGGTTAAGCAAAAATTTACGGGAATTATATTTTCTCCTTCCAGTTTCAATTATTACCAGGTTTGTTTTATTCTTTCTTAGATATTCAATTTTTGCGTATCTAATTATGTTCTTGTGCTTGTTAATTTACTTATGCTTCACGTTAATCATATGAAAAATGATTACATTATTTCATTTTCATATATATTATTTTCTGAGTAATGATGATCAGCATGTTTTTGATTAATGATAAGATATGAGGATGTGTGGATTAATGGATATTTATATTCCTTGATAATTTTGCAACAAATTGCTATAACATGAGAAAACTTATTTATTTGCGACAACCGCTCATATCTTTTCTGTTTTATTATGTCCAAATAAGTCACGATAATGTATAGATATGCAATAATAGAACAATTTTGATTTTTCTTTTTTTAAGTATAAGATTTCAGTTGGCCTTAGTTAATTTGATTGATCACGTATTTTCAGTTTCCCTATACGATTATGTCGAAAGAGAGTTACAAGTATGTTAGTCATCGTTCTTTTTAGATTTTTAATGTAGGACTACAATTCGCAACCCATGTAAAAAAGTTTCTAAAGAAACTTAATTAAGGACAATTATAAGTAATAAGTACTTAAGTAGTATAGATCTACCTATAACTCCATCTTGAATTTACGTGTTGTAATTAATTGTTATTTTATGTAGTTTGCAAAATATATAAATTGAGGCTTGTAACTATTTTGCTTACCGAATATTTATAGTTCAAATTTAGCATAGCCATGAAGCCATGAAATCATACCAATTTCATCAACTAGGCATATTGACAATCTAATATAGTACGATTTGGAACATAACCCAAACCAAACTGTAAAAATAAGGTTGGATATTTTTCCAAAATAAACGAAGTTGCATTATGAGCCTAGCTCACACCATATGAAACGATTTGGTATAAAGAGTCTTTGTTCTTTGGTGCAAGTATTAAGAGTCTTTAGTTTGTCGATATATTAGTATAAATATAATGACTTTTTGACAAATTAATTTAAATTAGGGATATTATCTCAGATGACCCTGACATATAGGTTTTTTTTTCCCAAAGAGCCCCGACATTGTGTAATATAAACTTGAATTTGTGATGGGTTGTTTAACTTTTTTTTTTTCAAATTTAACTTAAACGTATAGGTGAACAACACACGTGAGAAACTTCTAATTTATATTTCCTTTGTTTCTTAATAGATATATCATATTGATTATTGTGCACAACTTTGATCATCAATATCTTCAATTATATATACCAATAATTACTAATAAAAATGAACATTTACCTTTATAAGCTAGTAATTAAATATGGTTAAAGTTGGTATCCAAATAGTGTAAAAAGTTATATATGATCCATCCATTAAGAAACGGAGGAGGTATCTAATACTATATGAGTGACATTTTTTGTAATTTTTGTGAAAATAACTTTACCAAAATACCTCTTTATAAAAGAATGAACTTAGGAGATCTAAAATAATATATTAATAATATTAGACTGAATCAAAGTTCAAATAGATGGAGAAACTTTGATTCGACAAACAGACTTATATGATTGAATCAAAATTGTGAGTTTATACGAATTTGTCAAATAATTGCTACTATTTTCTATTGCAAAAGATCGCCGAAGATTGAATATAGTGATTTCATAATGTTATTAATACTTCAAAACTAGTCAAAATTCTTCCCTA
The DNA here is from genome assembly GCA_947646795.1 of Beta lomatogona. Classification (NCBI taxonomy): domain Eukaryota; kingdom Viridiplantae; phylum Streptophyta; class Magnoliopsida; order Caryophyllales; family Amaranthaceae; genus Beta; species Beta lomatogona. Next base: position 9,367,533 of record CANSNZ010000063.1, on the reverse strand, counting down.
GTACACATGAATTTTGCCTTTTTATTTTTTATAATAATAGAAAGAAGAACGTGAATCGCAGTTCAGCGTTTATATATAAAACATGCATTGAATCTTGCGGCGAATGATTAACGTCGACCGGTATGAAAGAAAAATTAAAGTGATCGACTAATATTAAATATGCATTTACTATCATTTATCGCACACTGCACAAGATCCCCACAACATCAAATTGACGAGTAGTAAGTTTGGAGAAGGGCAATCATACTTCTTTTTAATCTATAGCCGCCAGTTTGGATAGCTTTTTAATTACTTATTGACTTAGAATAAGGTGACGTAGACAATGTAAATCAACTTGTGAACGTAACATCAAGATGTTGTTGTGGAGGGAGAGGTGGTAGCTTAGTGGAGTATCACCCCGAATTTTAGGGTATTGCCCAGAGTTCGAATCCTCATCTTAATAATATGTTGGACATTTATTTCTAGGCTGTTTAGCCTTGTACCCAGTCTCTGAGCTGGTGTGCTCTGCAAACTAGTAGTCTAGCATGGGTTGGTCTTCGACCAATTATCTTTCTTAATCAAAAAAAAAAAAATCAAGATCTTGTTCTTTTAGGCTGAACTGAAATGAAGTAAAATTGTAAGAAGAAAGTAGTTGAACTGAACTGAATGAACTGAAACCCCCCAAAAAAACTAATCGTCTCCGAGAAAAAAAAAATATTAAGCATGTCTTAAAATTAGAAGGCTACTAAGTATATGAGTTGACAATAAAAGGACACCTAGTGAGATAATTATAACGTTTTGGAGAAAATATGAAAATCACCACATTACTCTCATACTAACATACTATTACTATGATGAAGTATAATTGGCCTATGTTACCATAAAAAAAAACGAGTAAGAATTTTTGTCGTTTAGAAGACCAAGTAAGGTTACAAGACACCATGAAGTGATTCTTTTGGTCATTTCTTCCAATATAAGACAAATTATTGTGTCTGCCCTATAGGCTATATGTATTACAACAAATTATTAGAGTTTATCTTCTTGTTATACAATAACACTAGATGACAATATTATCTTTTCAAATTCTCTTAATAATTATTCAAAATACAAAAGAAAATGTTTGATAAAAAAAATATTTTGCGTATTTATCTCTAAAAGTAATACTAGATCAACAATAAAAGAAAAGTTTCTTTATTTTTAATTTTATTTTTTTGATGGGGAGAAAAAAAACTTAAGTTGCCCTCCTTAATCCGGAGGCCAACCTAAAACATTCTTGCGGATGAGAAGGGGGAAATCAATACAATAAGGAAGAGACCAAAATAACAAATCGGAAGAGAAGTGACGCTTGCGTGCCATAAAATCCGCTGCTCGATTGGCCTCCCGATAACAATGTTCAAACGACACTTAATCAAACTGTTCCAAAAGCGACCATGCATCAACAATAATATTAGCAAGAGACCACGGCGGAATACCATTTGACCATTTCTTTCCATATTAAGAAGATTGTCTTCGAAGGAGGTAATATCAAGAAAAGTTTCTCTATAGAATTCATACTTATAGTACCGCCCCAGGCCCACCCTATGTGTTGGCTCGCAGCTCGCTTGAGGGTGAAAGATACCTGAATCTTACCAAGTGATGAGTAGTGAGTACAGCTTGCTTTCGTATAATAATAACCTGTCCAGAAAAAACAGATCCAATAGGCACCAAATACATTGTTTTTGATATACTTCATTAAGTTAAGAATAGGTCGGCTGGCGATGAAAATTATGTGGCAAACAACATTGGTGTCTTGCTAATGCTGGGGTGATTTGTCATTACTCTTTTACTTTTACATCCCCGATAGATATATTTGATCGTTAATATCTTTAAATATGTTTTAGAGAAGACTTTGATATTGGAAAAGAGGTTTCAGTTAGCTGATAGTGAGCAATATATGTATTTTGAAAAAGTTGGGGGGGGGGGGCATATTTTTTTTAACATTAGAGGTTTGGTAGATAAATGACCAACACATAACCGGTTATTATTATTACTTTTTCAAGGTGAGGAGAATCCTCTTTGCAAGGAGGAGGAAAATTAGGGATCATTCTTAGAAGGTTGAGAATTGAACCCCTCTACTCACGTGACCTATTATTTGGGAAGGTTTTATGTTTCTCTTTTTCAAAATATATACACTTGATGTGAACATCTAGTCCTGTAACAAAGTAGTACTATACTACTATGAACCAGATTGGCTTTTGGACAGGTTATGCTTTATGTACTACTTCCTCCGTTTAGAAATAGTTACACCATTTTTATTTTGTGTACTATTCACATCTTACACTTAGATTGTCTCTGGTGATTTATATTTTAGGAAAAACATATAAACTTTTTATAATTTTTACTTATTGATAATTAAGGATATTAATGGTTGAAATCATGCATCGACATGCGTGAAAGTTAGAAATGGTGCAACTATTTCTAAACGGAGGAAGTATATAGTAGTGTCCTTGTCCAAAGTTCGCTTTTATGTTTTACTCCCTCCGTTTTTTTTTAGTTGCTACATTTGATAATGCACAATAATTAAGGCAATGTCACTTTCAAGCTTTTGGAAGGGTACTTTTTAAGCCATTTAATATAAAATAATGGGGAAAGGTGAGAAAGTAGTACTTTTGGGTAGAAAAAGAGAAAAACAAATATAATAGTAACACTTTATGGTGGGCCAAGTACCCTAAATAATGAAATATAGCAAGTAAAAAGAAACACCCATATATGAAAAATGTAGCAAGTAAAAAAAAAAACCGAAGGAATATTTAGATGGCATGTTCCTAGAAATATTATTCATGTGCAAGAATATCACCTCTTAGTTTCTTTTCTTTTCCTTTATTTTGAGCTTCTTCTTTATCTTGTGACAATCAAGAACTCCTATTTACTTATAATTTATATCTTAAATTTTGCAATAATATATCGAAGTTTATAAATGAGTTACTGGACTTCTTGCAGAAAATTTGCTGCTTCATTTTGCAAACATAGAGCTTTTGATCAAGAGAGCTTAAAGAAATAAGAAAAAGAACGAAAGGAAGGAAAAGATGGGTTTCTTGTCACTCTTGGAAGTGGCATCAATGCCCATTTTGCAAGTGCTAATAATCAGTGGTTTAGGTGCTTTTATGGCAACTGAGTATTGTAATCTTTTGACTGCTGATGCTAGAAGATCATTGAATAAGGTAACTGGGTAGTTTTCTTTGGTGTAAATCTCTTTCTTGAATCTTACTTTTTGTTGTGTTTCATGTTAAGGTCATCCCCTAAACAGAGGATTTTCCTGTCACTATACTACGACATAAATTAGCCGACCCTATTTTTATGGGATTAAAGCTGCGACATTGTTGTTTTAGATTATGACGTGAATAATAATAAACAATTCTATGTCGTAGGGGATTCTTTTCCGATATTTGGACTGCACATTTTCTAGAGGAAATCCGGATCCATTCCTCCGTAACAAAATAACTGCAACAAATGGGTATTATTTATGAGATATAAAATATTCATTTGTTGCAGTTATTCTGTTACGGAGGAAGTAATTAAGATAGCAACATACATGGGAAGCTTTGTAACACTGTATTGCTGGAATTTAGAAACTAGACTGTTGCAAGAAAATCCAAGATTCTGCCATAATTATTGCATAGATTACTTTGTAGCTTAATTATGGGGAATATTAATCAAGATAATAAAGAAAAACAACGCAAATGTTGAAATTTTGAAATGCAGATAGTGTACGTGGTTTTCACTCCAGCACTGATGTTTGCAAGTCTTGCCAAGACCGTTACGTTGCAAGACATTATTTCATGGTTAGCTATCTTCAATTTTGATGCTTACATGATCTCTTAGATTTTCTACTCTTCTGTGTTTGATTTGTTTTTCTTTTGCCACTTTTCTGTTCTTTCGCATCCATATGAGGTACGAAGGCTGTCAAAAATACGAGTATGACTATTTGGCTAACAATTAAAATAGCAAAAAATATACACATACAGTAACACAAATTCTTTGAAGCTGGCATATTTGAGCTCAGTATGTAACCCAAATTCACAGTTACATCTTTGCATGGTTAATCTCAAACTGCAGGTGGTTTATGCCCATAAATGTAGGGCTAACATTTTTCATTGGAGGAGCCCTTGGATGGATTGCAGTAAAATTGCTGAAACCTGGGCTACACCTTGAAGGTTTAGTTATTGCCTCTTGCTCAGCAGGTAACTCCATTTTATTGAATTAGCTCTGAATCTTTTAACCTGGTAAATTTTAGCATGTGTACTTTTCAGATTTTCTTACATATTTCCTTCTCTTTGATACTCCCAGCAAACTTGGGAAACCTTGTTCTGATCGTACTCCCTGCCATCTGCCATGAAGATGGCAGTCCATTCGGTGATGACCATGCTGCTTGTTCTTCCATCGGTCTCTCTTATGCCTCTTTCTCCATGGCGGTACAGAAAAAAATTACTCTGATTTTCAGTGACTACATATATTCAGTATTTATTAGTAAGAACCGCGCAAACAAAAATGTGTGTTATACACACTAGGATCATCATTGAAAAATGTTTTCCATTTAACAAATAGAGCCTAAGTCAAGAATCCTGAAGAAAATTGATCATTAAAATTGAATTAACTTCTTTTTACCCTCTTCATAGAAATCTTGAGAAAAAGCATGCTATCAAAATATCTAGCAAGGACTTTAAGAGCTAAGGTAAAAATTATCTTTCTAAGTAATTATATGTGCTACTGTTATTGCAGCTTGGTGGATTTTACATATGGACATACACTTTTCACTTGGTAAGGAGTTCATCCGTGAAGTTTAAGGCACTAAAGGCAGCAGAGCAGGAGCCTTCAATGGATCCAAACAAGGACTTAGAAGCCAACGCAAAAAGTCATCTTCTCGATGGGGAGGTTCAAGGTTATGATGCAGAAAACCATTATGTAAGTTCCTTTTTCTTTTTTCTGTAATATGCATATAGATTATTCATATATGAGCATAATAAGTAAAGTTCTGTCACTCGATAAACCTTACCAAATTCTAGGTATCTCATGAGAAAGAAAGTGTGCCCACTTGGCGGAAGATAGTAGAGCTTCTACGTCACATTGTCGAAGAACTAATGGCACCTCCCACTGTTGCTGCAGTGAGTCTCTCTTTCTTTCTATATAGCAACTTTTGCAGACTACAAAATGTTGAATGGAGTACATTTTTAACATTTAAATCATTTGTAAAGCAAGCATAAAAGGACTATTTGAGCCAATATGCTATGAAAATCCACAATTAAGCTATGTCCAGTTCACAGTAGGCTTAGGATTGGTGCTTGTGAGTGAAGACTAAGTATGGTAGAAACGCTTTAGCTAGTCTGTGATTGATGCCAATTCTAGGTCTGAATAGAGCCATCTGATGATTACCTACTATTGCAATAGCGGCTAGGATGTAATATTATAGTATAATTTGATATTTGCGACACTCAAGTATGCATCTAAAGTCATACATGCTCCTAGATCTTACAAGTTAGTGTGTGTCATTCAGTACAGTTGTCTTTCTGCATCTATATTATGTCTTGTTCGGCAAAAGCAGATGTTGTGGTAGTTGTTATACTAGTGGTCAACTGTTAGATATTAGTTGTTTAGAGGTTCAGTTGTCACAATAGTTTTTGAGACAACTACTAAACCTCTGTAGTAACAGAACAAAAAAGAACTATATTATACTTCAAAAGCTACTCCAAAGGATCAAGAGCAGTCTCTAGCCAAACGCTTATGTTTTTAGCTTGTTCAAACACTACATCCACCACTAAAAGCTACCTTAAAACACCACTATCCCAAACACTACTTGTCACCCTTTAGTAGAATTTTAACTTGGTCAAATCTCAAAGCTTTTTGAAAAAGTTGTTGCCGAACACACCTTTAAACTAACTTATGCAGTTACGCTTCTGTTTCAGGTTATCGGACTCATCTTTGGATCTATTACTTGGTTAAAGGGTCTCATCATAGGGGATGATGCTCCACTTCGAGTGATTGAAAACTGCCTCAAATTGCTAGGGTAGGTTTTGTGTGATGTTCACAACCAAGCAACTATTAGAAAAACAGCTTCTGAACTGTGGTAAACCTGATTAACTCTTTTGCAGGGATGGAGTAATACCTTGTATCACCCTTATACTAGGTGGAAACCTACTTCAAGGTAACTAATTTCAGATGATTGATCATATAATTTGTTTTAGAAAAAGATGCACAGATTGCTGACTAAGTGCTTGGTTTGAACAGGTTTACGATCAGCAAAACTAAAGACCACTATGATTTTGGGGATCTTATTTGTTAAATACTTACTACTTCCAATAATCGGAATTGGAGTAGTAAAAGCTGCTGATAGTTTTGGCTTCCTCCCACCAGACCCTTTGTATCGCTTTGTGCTGATGCTTCAGTTCACACTACCTCCAGCCATGAGCATTGGTCAGTAATGAACTCCAAGGTTCTAAATTCCCGTTTTCATAGCAGTTTAGTTTGCACTAATGCATGCTCGTTCTGTTTTACCGCACATATGATTCTCAGTGAACCCGTGTATGCATTGACATTAACCTCATTTGTGTTTGTCGGTAACCCATGTCACCCCATCAATTGATGGTGTGACGCGTCGTATTTATGAGTTACTGCAGTATTAAGATTGGCCAAACCTGGGATTGTACACTTCAAATTTTCCTTGATTAATTTACTTTGTTATGCTTTTGGATGGGGGTTGCAGGAACCATGGCACAGCTTTTTGATGTGGGACAAGAAGAGTGCTCAGTGATATTCCTATGGACATATGTTTTTGCAGCACTTGCACTTACTTTGTGGTCCACTGTATTTATGTGGATCCTGTCATGAACAAATATTACTTTCATGTTTGATGATTCTTCAAGCAGGAAAAAATTCAAGATATTCTGTACAAATTGTCGAATAAATGGGAATTTTCCCTCATTATCAGCAACTGAAACTCAATGCAGTGGTGGATTCTGGTGATAACGCGCGCTTTCAGCTCTAGACAGTACAAGTTTTAGATCAAAAATTGTGGTGGTTACCTCTGAACTGTAAAACAATCTCTTCTCCAGCAAACTCAAGGCATATGATTCTTATTGCCCTCATACTTGTATCATTCTTTATAGTATTAATTCAGTATTTTTGAAGAACAAAAGGAATTTGTTGGAGTCAAGTATCATTGACATAGATAGCAATATTGTAAAATGAAAAGGCCACATTTGGCCATTCGTGTTTCAATATATGGTGTATTAGTTGATTGGCTATAATTCAATTTGGGGAACAAATGTTGTGAATTTGTAATGTTAATATTCATCATATAAAGTAGATACTTTGATATGTAATTTCATCAAAGATTATATAGGATAAATATCTCTAGTATTATTCTGTTTACATCATGTTAAATACTCTAACAAGATGCAACATAGGATAACTTACACGATTTCCTAAAGGAAAATTTATCTTCAATTACTTATAATATCACAAAAACCATTTCCTTCATTAGTTTAAATCTCAAACGGTCAAACCATTAAAGATTGGAAACATTAAAATTACAACTAATTTGATATAATCAAATATTTCCTCCATTCCTTTTTAATTACAACGTTTTCCTAATTTTGAAGTTTCACACTAATTACAACGATTCTTAATTTGGAAATATTTTCTCTCTATCTCTCTCCTATCTCATGGACCTTATTCTTTATCAATCTCTATTTGCCTCCTCTTCACATGGCTTTTTTAAATAATGTGTCCAGAGTGCTATTGTAATAATAATGATACGAAGGGAGCATAATTTAATTTTGGATGTTAGAGTTGAAGTTCAAATGGGACCAGATCAAAGAACTTGGAGTTGGATCAAATTTTACAAGGTCTCATTGATATTTACTTCACGAGAACTGTTACTTAAACCAACTCAGTTTTACAGGAGATCACTTGGAACTCGTACCTCATAATTTGCAGAGGAAAGCTAATAATTACTTCTAAAAGGAACATCAATGGTACGGATAGCTTTTGTGCCTCGCAATGAACAAAGTAAATTGAGCACTGCCAATTATTCTGTAAGAGTAAGTTGAAGTTTAGGCCTATTTGGCTGAGGTTCTACCACCTCCAAATGAATCTTCACCATCTGCAAAACCTTGTAACTAACGCTCTCATCTGTCTTTTTAACCAGCTGACGCTGCTCGTCTACCACCCAGTCTCCATTACCCTTATCACCTCTTGCAGTTAAATACACAGGCCCCTCAATACCATACCTACAAATAAGATTGGCACATCAGACAGCATTCTTTAAGGGCAGGGGGACAAATGAGGGGAGAGGGGAGAAACGTAAAAAATTTATGAAGATGAGAGAGAACACGAAGAAGAATTTTGCAGTCTCTAACGAGGAAATGCATGCTCGTTCTGTTCTCTCGATTATGCAAACTTGGTTATTCACAGATTTACGTATCCTGGCCATGAGAGAAAGCAAACTAGAACCTAGAAGTCTAATTCAGATCATCTAATCCAAACAGAAGCACGCCTGCAGAGGTGTTTCCTTGCATATATGAAAAGAAGTCACCCCATATCACCCCACGGACAAGCAAACTTTTCCCCTTGAACTGCACAGTTAAGCCTTAACTAGCATTGCTGCTTACTTGCCATAGCAATTAGCAACTGATTGCATCTAAACTTTTTTTTTTTAGAAGAAATTGCATCTAAACTTGGAAGAGGGAACAGGTTGAGAATCTGCAGACTTCACCGTATCATAATTGTCATTATTATCCACATAACTTCTGAAAAATAAATTCCAATCGCGCAAAATAGCCGCTCAACCAACCTTATCACAAACTCTTAAAATTCCCATGTCTTTATTTTCAACTTATAATGCTTTTTTAATTAACTGCATGACTATATAAGAATCTGTAAGTAACTAGAATTACTGCACACTGTATTTGGATTGATAATGTATCATGCTATCATTATCACATGGTAATTCCACATTTTAATTTTATAAAAGAAAAAAGCCGAGACCAGATCTGATGTCAAGTAAATATCCAAGCAACCATCGAAGTCAAGAAAACAGGTAAAGAGGAGAAGAATAGAGGAGACTAGAAAACATACTTGGGCACAAATACAATAAAACCATTGGATCGTATCTTCACTATTCGGGCCTCTGCATCAGTGGGCCTGCAAAGAGTAGAATAGTTGAAATGTATAAAAACCAAAATAAACTTCTGCAACCATTAATAATCAGAAGCTTTGGAGCATATCTCCAGAGTCATAGTAAGTCATGTACCGTTTTCTGAAGTATATTAGTGTATGAAGCTCGACTGAAGCCCGGCCAGCCATTTGGGCATTTCTATGTCGATAATTCAAATCTGGAGGCAATCGACATAAGAGGACAACCATTAATAATCAGAAGCTTTGGAGCATATATCTCCAGTGATAAGAAGTTTCTATAAAAAAGAAGGCTCTGACCCAAACTCATAAAGCCTATGAAGAACTAAAATTAGTACTGTGTACTTCAATTGTTATTTTTCCCTCTATTCACTTGAGTTATTCCTACTTTTCTGGAAATACTTTTGAAAATAATTTTGACAATAATGTTTTGGAAAAATTCACAACAATAATCCAAACTATGAGCAATACCTTCCTAAAATGATCTCAAGCGACTGATGATGTTTAATGTGTTGGTTGTTGTTAGTTTTTTCTGCTTTTCTTTTCCAATCCTCTTTTTTGTAACCTTCCCTTATCCGGTTAACACATCATTATTTCACCTCCTATATCTCTTTTTTCTAGGAAACCGGATTATTTTGAGAAGATAAATCCCTTAGCTGGGATTATTATTAGAAAATTAAAATTGGGTCAATGAAATTCATTAAAAAAATCCTAATGATTTTATGAAATGATTAGAGTCAATAAAATTCGGACTGTTTCAGTTCATGTAACTTAGCTTCCGCTATCAAGTCACTTTTGGTTGAGGTTAAATTGGTTTGGGTCACTTCTGGTATCGGGTCAAGTTATTTCAGTTCGGCTTCCCAATTAACTCTTAAAAGTTGAACAAAACACTCCACAATATTCAGCATGCCTCTCCTTATATTCTCTCTATGTATAGACTAACTACCTAGCTTATTCCTCAAGCTAACTCATAAGGATAATGCCTAAAGTACCCTTTATGACCAAGGGATACATATAGACTAACTACCTAGCTTATATTCTCTCTATATATAGACCAAGGGCTATAAATTTCAAATAAAAATAGAAGTTTAGGACCACAAGTTTCATTCCACCTGAATCTTGGTAGGTAATTACGCCTGTCTCTCAGTTCACCTCCATCACTCCATCTATATCCTAGGCATCTAGCTCCAGTTGAGAGACTAATGAATTATGCACTCAGTTACACATAATCCTCCATGATTAAGTATTAAAGTAAATGCATAACTTACTGTCAGCAATACTAGTAAGTTGAGGCCTATCCTGAAATATTGCTGGAAGCTTGGATATCCCTATGGATGCAGCTAATAACCTGTGTACTACTACATCTGCAAAACGAGAAGCATAAAGAAGTTTGTAAATTACCAAAGTAGAACAAAATGCAGTTCTGCTGACTCAGAAAATAGACTAAGAGAAGTTCAACTTTTTGACCAACCTGCATATCTCCTGATAGGAGAAGTAAAATGAGTGTACAAGGGAGCAGCAAGACCATAATGAAGATACTCCGGAGGACTGAGATCTCCACTGCAGAAATATACTGCCTATAATTGTAAAGCGGAAAAATTGAAAATTAGGGATTCAACCATCAAAGCATATGACATATTGTATCGAGAATATCAAGAACTCTCACCTGTGTCATACATCTTGTTGCTAGAATCCGGATCAGCTTGTTGAAATAAGGATCAGAACCCTAACAAACGAAAACCTCTTTGGTTAACAACAAATTGTTTCTCCCCCTTGTTAAATTGCGGAGGGAAAAGGCAATGGACATATGCAGAAGATACGCATGCTAATTGTGGATACTGAATACAAATAGAGCTTCGTTTGGAACACGCCCCCCCAAAAACAAAACGAAAATCATCTGCCCTTTTGCTTTCTGGTCCAGGAGATAGGGGAACATGAAGAGAAAACATGCAGCTATAGAACACTTACCACAGCCCGATCAAGTGAATCAGCAAGTGCCTTAGATGATGAGACATCCAAATCAAGGCCAATGGCAGCAGCAGTGCGTAGCAGAGGCTCAAGCATCTCTCTTGTTGGAGAAGGGTGACGCCTATCAGCATATTCCAGAAGGAAACAAAAGCAAAACTTCAGTGATCTAAACCACCTTATTGGACAAAGGAACTTGCAAATACAAATGCACCTTTACACACTTCGTTTGAAATGAAAGGGAAGGAGAGGGATGAAAGGCAGGAGAGAGAAGAGTGAGCTTGCATACCTTCAAATCTTTTCAGCACTGAAGGATTTGGTTTATTATGAAGGAAGGAAAAAAGAATCCTTACCATTATCTTCTCTTCCCTTCCCCATGTTGTACCCCACGGGGGAAAATCAATCCCTCCATTCCATTCTCTCCCTTTCCCTCCAACTTCCCCTATCCAAATAAGCTACTAGTCCTCTAAACATTCTTTTCTTTTCTTTTCTTTTTTTTTTTTTTTTTTTGGGGGTTGAGTAAGGGAATTAGTCTACAGTAACTGTCATTACACCTTCCTGAATCAATTTAATAATATGGGCTATATGCCTCCAGCTAAACACATCTATAAACTTCACCCACATGTTCACAGCATTTAAACAATGGAAGCTTTTATATCACTGTAGCAAAAAGGGCCACAAATATGGCTAAAAGTTGTACCTTAATAATGAACAAAATGGAAAATGTTTCAGTATTTTGTCTGCAACTGAAACATTGGCAGCAAGCATAAACTCCTCGACCATTTGGTTAGCTTCTCGAATTTGGTACATTCCTGTCAAAACAACATCTAGGCTTACAAGATGACCTCGGCATTGCAAAAACTAAAACAGCGGGAGAGAGAACTGATACACATAGAAATCATAAAATAAATGACTAATATCATGACAAGGGTCATAGTCATGTCTGGTAAAGCTTCGGCTTGGCTTAAGTAATTAGAGAGTACCAAGTAGATCAGTATTTAACCATTTAACCAAAGGTAAGTGAACAATTCATGCTTCCAGGCTCGTGATTTTGGCATGTATACTCAGTACATTCAACCACCTAATGGGGATAGAAAGATTTAAATAATACCTAAGATCATTGTCTTTACTCAAGCCAACACTTCTTTAAACCAATAATAAAATTTCATTCACAATGGAATCTAAAATATCTGGTCTATCCCACATGATTGGCAGGCTTGTATATTTTCACTTTTGTTTCTCCATCAACTTAGTATTCAAAGTGACAACGCCACAACGGTTCTTTTGAAAAAACCAACTGCTACATGCACCCTCACTTGAAAACGCAGATTTAAATATTTGGAAAGCACCTAATTTTATCTACTTTTGTTTCTTAGATAAAATGTACAGAATATAATAAATTTTTGCCCTCATTTTTTTCTTTCTTCACAATGATAGAGCATCTTCTTTTACATGTAAACATTATAATGGTCCGGATCCAGATCCAAACCAATAAGAGCACATAAAGTCTGAGGACCTAAATTTGAATTAAAAAATATTATAAAGTTAATCATGTATCACCCATAAGGTATAACTTAAAAATTGCAACATCGCTGTTTTAGCTGGCTCAACAGGTTGCTTGTAGACTTAAGACCAATATGAGAAGGAACCCCTTAAACTTGGGATGAATATGGAGGACACAACATACTTGGATTTTATTGTGTCATTGTTTTCAAAATTATACTTTATTTTTACAATTTTATTTTATTATTAATCATTCATTGAAATCAAACTCTATCTTCTCTCATCCTAAACAAGGGAGTCAAAAGGGCTGAAGCGGGGGTTCTCCTGACATGCTTCAAGTGCACCTCAAGTACCTCAAGTGCGTCTCTTTGTTACTCATTGTGCCTATATATGCGCCATGAGGTTACTGCCTCAGACCTAAGGAGGAGGCGCGCTATTTACTAAAGGTGGTCCTTGGTGAGAGATGATATGACATAACCCCATAGCAGTGCAACTTTGAAGGAGTGAGTTTGAGTCACAATTGTAGATTTCTTGCATGTTTCCCCAAGTTCGCATCAAGAATGTATGATTTCTTGGACATTTCCCCCAAGAAATCCCTCCCCTTTCCTTGCACTTCACTACCCACTTGTGAAAAAATTTCCTCAGCGATGCATAAAACTCAAAAGCATGGAAAGATTTATATACCAATATCAAGAGGATCATGAGTTTCAGTATCAATCTGGAACTTAACCTCCGCAGAAGCAAGTGTCAAGGCTCCTCTCTCTATACGCCTTTGCCTCATTATCTGCAAAGGATATCAGTAGAAGCACCTGTTAATCAAAATGGCAGAAACAGCCTAGCACGGAGCACTGAAGTTACAGGAGCAGAATGGCATAATCTAGAAAGCTTATAAAACATACCTTTGCTAAAGTATTCATATTTCTTAGATCGGTCGTTAGCGGATCGACCAGACGACTGCAAGTAACAAAAAGGCATCAATTAGGATGACAGCCATAAAAAAATACACACACAGTAGCTACATACTCAACAAAGATGGATAGAAACGAATATGCTTATAATCTAGATACTGGGTCACTTTCATTGGACACGGGCATCGACTTGACATTTACCAGCACTCCTTCCCCAGTGAAGGCCAGAATCTTTCCCAAGAAGTAAGGAGTATGCTACCATAGAACCCCATAACAACGTTTTCCATACGAGAATGGAACAAACTGTGACTAGTCCGATGAGTTAGCAAGTCTATTGAAATTTGACTAGCCCGTCAAGAGTACGGGCCATGCAGTATAGAGTAGCAGTCTAAAAATATGACATACACTCATTATCCACTGCAATGAATCTGGAATCACACAAAATATTCTCAAGTTTGCCATACACATTCTCACATCCCTGGACAAAATGTAATTAGAATCACCACTATCAGCAGGTCAATCAAGATACAGTTCAAGTCTACTGATCTAGCAAAAGTCCGATTCACGCACTCACAAGAGACAAGATATTTTCATTCACTTTGACAGAAATCACACACACAAATGAAAAAACAAAATTAAGGTTGGAAAAATAAATCTCTCTTATCTCACCCAGATTATGAACTTTATGCTGTAACCTCTCTAAACATGCATTTAGTCCTGGCTTAATCATTAAGGGTAAATCCTATGGGTCAATCAAAATCACACAGGTAAGTTCGTCCTTCAAGACAGACTGCTGGCCCACAGGTAGAATAGGACTGCAAGACCTATACTAGTCCTACATAACACACACACACACACCATCAAATAATAAAAGTTGTCTGTTCACAGACTTTTAAGGGTCTGGTTCTGGATTTACTCTTAACACATCGACTTGTAGTATTACAAAATTTGCCTGAAAGGTTGCAAGCTCTTATCCATAATATCAAAGCAGGCCTGCTTCAATAATGACTACTCCAAATACACTTTCCTCCAAATGAGATAACCAGCAGCACGAACATAGTGGTAATTTAAACCATTGTGGAGCATGTAGAAGTATATAACTCTGTCTTAAGTAACTTTCAATAGCATACAAACAATCAACTCTGTACCGCCTTTCTAAAACGTGGGAGACACAGTGAGCCGATGAGGGTTTCAGCCTTCCAGGAGCCTAACCATGAGATGAGGAGTGAAAGCATACGCCTAAAGGAAGTAAGGTGCATATCCTTCAGAGCTAAAAGTAACATAAGGAGAATATTTCACAATTTAACAAATTACATATATATTGCTACATAATCATTGATTATTTACATTATTGCATCACAATATATGGAACAAAAATAGATAGCAAAAATTACCAGTTCTTCCTGTATTAATAACAAATTGCATCAAGTGCCACAATTGCACTACAAACACCTTGAGCACCTTAAACTACCTCAACTACACCTCAATGAAATTGCATTGCTGCGGCTGATAGAACTAATGTCCCGCTCCGGCCTTACAGTAGAAGAGTCAGTCCAAAGTCTACTATTCATGGATTACGGTCCAAGGACATTTTGCTGTCATCCTATTCTTCTTATAGTAGTTATGTTAAACGTAATAAGAGCATCAGTATTTGTCTTATCATTTAGTTTCTGCAGTACTTCTATTGCTTAATTTTACATTTTAGGAAGTTTCTTATTCACCAAGATAGCCTTTATTCAATATATAGGACTGATATGTTCTCTCATGGTTGGTGATATAAATATTATAAGAATACAAGATTTTTGTGGGAAAGCCCAGATCTCTAACAGTTTCGTATCACAGCCAGTAACGTGCCGCTGTCAACTATACCTTAATCTAAATCCTAGCAAACAAGTCTGATTTCATTGAAACACTAGTTTGTCAATTTCAATACCCTAACCGAAAATTTATAGATTTGAAACCTAAATCATAATTTTCTCATCAAATTCTGTTTCAACTTTCAACTGCAAGATATTACATCAAATGAAAGCCGAATTGAGCAAGAAACCCTACTTGCGAATTTCAGAAATATGAAACCATAAATCCAAATTGATCCTCTTTTCTTGAATTTTTGTCCAATATGAACTTTCCATCTATCTATAGCCCCAATCGTCCAAAATCCCCTCTATCAAACTTGAGGATTCATTCCTATCATGTTCTCATTTTGGTGTTTTGTTGCTGCAAAAACCCTAATTGCAAATCTGGGTATTGTGCTTTAATTGAAGTTCACCAAGCCTCTTTTGCTAACAAATATATCCAGACAGCAAACCACCTTTGTATTCCATCGTCACTGAGTCCTCAGGTTGCCGGATTCTACCAGAAGCTTGCTGTGATGTTAGTTTTCTGCTGTCAGCTTGCTATTTGAACCTTCAGAGAGTTCCTTTTGTTTTCTTGCTGCTGTTTGTTTGTGAGTTACAACCCTGTCCCTGGATACCAATGCTGAATTTTAATAAAAGCATTAGAGATCTTCTAGCCCACTGTATGCTCTTATAGCCACTTTTATAGTTGAGAAGTTGGTTAATGATCGACTTGAAGACATGCACCACAAGTTTCAGCAGCTTCCTCACACTCAAGAGAAAGAAAAGCACAACTCTGAGTCCCCAAAGTGTCTCATCATTGCCAAATCCTAAACAGCCCACTGGAAGTAATATTGAGACTTATCTGGACAGAATCTGGTTTCCCCTTATCCTCGAACTTCCAGCAATTCTCTCGACATCATTATGCACCTCCACATTATCCACCTATGCAGCCGCGTAATGACACCCACGTAATTAAATTTACATTTCCTGACTTTAACGGTGAAGGTGAAGGTGAGCCTGATACTTTACTCGACTGGTTCGTAAATATGGAGAATGTATTCATCACTCAACGAGTTCCAGACGAAAAACATGTTGCCTTTGCTGTTACATGTTTGGAGGCATATGCTTGTCACTGGTGGGTGTGCTGCCAGCAACTACAATATCAATGCAGGCATGATCTCTTGGTGTACTTAATAGTTGGGAGGTAAGGAAACAACTTATGAACGACAAATTTAT
Source organism: Beta lomatogona (assembly GCA_947646795.1). Lineage (NCBI taxonomy): Eukaryota > Viridiplantae > Streptophyta > Magnoliopsida > Caryophyllales > Amaranthaceae > Beta > Beta lomatogona. The sequence continues at coordinate 9,350,936 of CANSNZ010000063.1, read as the reverse complement.
TCCTCTTAATTATTACTGCAAGATGTATTTCACTGACTTAGCACAAAAAGATATGTTTGGTGATGCGTAAATCGCAAATGTCATAAGGTGTATGCTTCATGCCGAATCACAGGAGCAACTAATATACCATATTCACATAATGTATTTAACATCAAAGCGGAAAAGCACAGCTGCATGACAATGCAAGTAATTTATAATCTAATACTAGGTTACCTCATAAATCACTACATATCAAAATAACCAATGAACATGCAAGATATAAGAAACCTTGTATGTTAGAGATGAGAAACAACCTATCATCCATCCTCGCTTGAGCTTCAACATATGACAATGCTGCACATGACTTGATGACACTTTTTGTGAACCTAGAAGATATAATATCTGCTTGTGGTGTCATTTCCTGAAATTAAATGCAGTACATATTTAGAAGATAAGGGAAGTAGGACTTGTACTTGGTTAAAGATCAAGTTTTGAAAGGAGGACACACTGAAATGTCAGTGAACGTGCATATCAACATAGATGACTGCAATTAAATTATAAAGCAGAAAGCAAGAACATACCCAAATAACAGAAAAGGCCAGCCTTTCCACATCTGATCTGAGGGAGCAGATATCTGCACATATTATACAAAGTTACTATATTTTAGCACTACAATTCTCATATTTTGAGACTTCATTAGATAGGTAAGGAAATGCCTTCAAAAACAAAAAATATTGAACCTTCCGTCAAAGGCTTCGGAAGCATGTCAATTCGTCGCTCCACAAGATACACCGATGTCCCTCTTTGTGAAGCCTCGTCGTCAAGAGGAGTTCCAGAATGGACAAAATTAGTCACATCAGCTATATCTAAAATCTATGGTCAAGGATCTCCAGTGAAATTTTTATCCATACGCTCAACAAACAAAATACAATTTGAAGTGACACTTTGACTAAACAGCTGCTAAATATTACTCAAGAGCATTTCACTAAAGGACCAATAGAGCTCCAACAACATAATAGGAGTGAACTCTGGAAAGTGCATATATTGTCGTATACTGCATCTACAAATAGAAACCCTAAAAAGGAACAACTACAAATCAAACTCAGTGCAAAAGCCAAATATGAAGTCCGTGTTTTATCTGGCTTTTGTCAATTTTCATTTCGTATTCAGAATTTAGTATGAAATGAAAAGGTAATTATCGGAATAATGATTTTGGGATGAAAATGAAGATGGCCATTCCTCCGTTCTGAAATAAGTGAAACACTTTTCTCAAAAAGCTCTCACATAAAAGAGCTTGTAAAATTTCGAAACACAATGGAACTGTTATGACAAATAATGGAATAGTAATACCCAAGCCTCAATCCCAATAGGATAGGGTCGGTTGCATGAGCCAGGAATTCAATTTTAATGTTCATCCACATAGATCCTCTCTCCACTCCATTATGTCAAGGGTTATATTCCTCTGCAAACCAACTGTTTCATATTGTTCTTATTTCCCTCCATCAAAGCCTCCCTCGACTTCTTAAAGTTCTCCACAATTCCAGGTCTCCACTACCTTAGTCCTTACTGATCCACTCTCTCGTCAATATCTCGCATGCCTAAAGCAACATAATGTTCTACCTATCTTATTCTCAAATCCAAGCATCTTAATATATATTTGTTTTAATATTATACCTTATGGTAATCCCACACATCTCTCTCAACAAACACATCTCTACTAGACTACTACCTCTGTCTTCCTATGATCCTTCCTAAATGCCAAACTCCAACCTATATAGCAGTGTTGGTCAAATAACCATCCTTTAAACATAAAGGTCACATAATATCCCAATTGCTCCTTCACATTTGAGCTACCAAAACTTTACCCTATGAGCCATGTCTCGGTGAATATCACCATCCTCAAATGGTCCCATATACTCAAAATACTCGTTTATAGGCACAACTCAGTTACCATCCGGCTTTAATACACCCTCAATTCAACCCTCCCTTAGCTCCCTTCCATTACTATAATGGCACTCCATGTTCTTCCTCCAACTAAGCCTCAGCCTTGGAGAATGGAGATTCTAACTTTCTCTTCATCATTCCAATCTAGCAATAACCCCATTTAATCTCGTCCAACAGAACGATATCATTCACAAAGAACACACAACAAAGTATCTCATCTAGATAGGTCATGTTAGTTAAACTATTAATACTGCAAAAAGTAAAACACTTACGCGAATCTCTAAAAAGTAATAGGAAAACTCTCCAACACACCTTCACAAGCCCATAATTTAAATACATAAATTTAACTTAGTCAATATATTTATGTGGTATACGCTACTTGACATTGTCCACCAAAGCATGTCTCTTGTACCTTATCATAAGTCTTCTACATGACAATAAAAGTCATGTATAGATCCTTCTTACTAGGCCCGTAACATTCTATCATTTGTCTCAAGATGTATTATGTATAGCTTTTATGATACATCATTCCCGCGTAAAACCAAATTGGTTCTCCGTAATACTTGTACATTTCTCCAATATATTACTCTCCCCCAATTTCATAATAAGACTCTTAAGATTTATCCCTCAATAATTTCAGCCTTCTGGAGCATCTCATTTGTTTTTATAAATTGGTAAAAATATCAAAACTAACATCCCTGAGGCACCTCCAAACCTCAATAGCAATACCATATGGCAGATGTGCTAACTACTTTCCTTAATTTCATTCTCTTTACTGTCAAATTTACCTCTATTTTCTAAATTCACCCCATAAAATCCCACTTCGTACTCCGCAATAACATTGTCTCTCATGATATCAGTTCACTTTCACTCAACAACTCATTAAAGTATTCCATACAGGTATCCTTAATCTATCCCAAAATCCTTTGGTTTTGATCAATGATACAAGGAACGAGAGTCGATGCGAAACGTGGTACGGAAACGGGTACGGGAAACGCTACCTTGGGTGAATCGGGAACGTTGGGTCATTTTTTTATTGATTATTTTCAATAAATTTAAAATATTAGAACTCTTAGTAATCCTATCAAAATATAATTAAAAAAATAATAATATAAATATTTATTAAAAAGGTTCACCGTACTACCATAATTCATAGTACTAATGTGTTTGACTAAGAAAAACGAGTAAATCCCCTCAAAAAAAAGAAAAGAGAAAGGCAGCAAGTGGTGTAAAAAAAAGAAAAAAGAAAAAGGTTTAAATCCCCTAAAAAAAAGAAAAAGGCAGCAAGTGGTGTAAAAAAAAGAAAAAAAGAAAAAGGTGTAGATATTAGAACTCACGTAGTAGTCACGTGGCTCTTTAAACTCCCCCCCCCGCCCACGTTTCCCACCCCCAGTCCCCCACATTAAATTATTAGATAAAAAAAAAAGATCTTCACCATCTTTCCAGAGCACGCAGCAACCTCCATCCACTTTCTCCTCTACCGGCGCCGGAGAAGTGGCCGGTAAGATGACGAATGATGACGAAATTTCGACCATTGTAGACGACTCACCCTCCCGAGTAAAAGCCCCAATATCTCAAGAAATAAAATCGTGTATTTCTAGGTCAATTTTCGGATCTAGGGTTTACGGTATGTTGCGTCCACTCTCTCTTCCCCACTTTCTTGCGCTGAAATCGGGGACGTCGCCTCGGGCGATCTGTTTCGCGAACGGAAGCGACCCGAGTCGCGTTTGTTCCGCGATTGGGGACGAGCGATTCAGATCGCGAGATCGGTCCCGTCCCTTGTATCACTGGTTTTGATCCTTAACACAACTGGCCATACCGAGATCCTCATTGAGTATTGTATTCTTTTAAGTATCTTATAGAACTCTCTTTCATCATTCTTCGAATCTAGTTTATCTTATACCTCCTCTGTTGGACAGCTTCCTTAGACTTCACTCTAGAGGTCTTGTCCTCTGCGATAATTTAATCTTACATTGTCACAGAACCAAGTAACATCATCGTTTCTTGCCTCCACATATTCATTTAGATCTTCACCAATAAAAAATAGCTTCTAGCTGTGAGACAAACACTGAAACGCCTCATCCAAACTCTCCCAAAATTATCGTTAACAGCTTCCTACACACTGGCCAGGCACATATGCACCAACAATTTTACAATCTTCACTCGCGTAATCCATCGTCCTTCCTATATATCTGACCTACATCAATTACTAACAAAGCTTCGTTCCAAAATAATTATGTATAAACAAAAGAGTATGATCGATTCCATATTTCCATTCCACTAAAACCGAATTACACCCCTAAATTACATATAACCCAAAGCTTGGAGCTGTGAGATCACAAAACTTCGCACAAAGTTGTTCACTTGTTCACAAGCACAAAAATAATCAATAGATTCGCAAAAGTGTGGATGGCTAAGGGCGTTTTCCTTACTGATGTATATCCCATTCGAAGATTTGTACATTGTACACTTAGCAAAAATGCAAACAATTGCTAAATTATAGATATGCTATGTACTCAAGCTTTAAAAGTAGAGCATAATATGTAAAAAAAAAAAGGTCAAAGTTACAATAAAAGGATACGGACTCCCACTGCAAAGTTTCCATTTGGGAGAGGTATACAATGAAGAGCATCATCAATGTCCCGGCAACCTATAAAAACAGTGTAAGAAGAGAACAAAGAAATGGCTAAATGATACAGAAATCCACATAAAAGCTAGATCTGCAGTACCTGGAGGATCAACGCTAAAAACTCGCAAATTTCTTAGATCCTCTCTGTTGGGATCAGATAGATGCTCAGGAGACACTGACCATGGTAATGGTGGCAAACAAGCCAACACTTGAGAGGAAAATGGTCGAGAGTTTATATCATTCTCTATTAGTACCACCTGCATCATCCACGTCACTAAATGAAGTCTAACAAAACAAGAGCTTTCAAAAGATGAAAAGAAATCGTTGAGTAATATAGCATCAGTCAAGGAACACAGACTTGTTCATAAGAAACTAGAGAATGAAAGCAATACATGAAGGTTATTGAAGTGTGCACACCTCAGTTTCAGTTTCCCTATCACCAATTACTCCAATAGTTTGGACATAGTGACCAGAGGGATAGCGAGATAAACGGTCCCAAGAGTCAACAGCCACAATAATTCTCTTATCCAAAAGATTGCCAAGCTGTCGAGTTTGAATACGAATCTTAGGTATCCTTCGATCCTTTGAAACAAATAAAGCATGGGCAGTGCCACCACTACCAGCAGGCAAAGGCATTGGTTCTAGAGATCCACAATAACTACACAAAAAGAATTGAAATATGTCAAGGCATAAACAAAGATTCTCTCTAAAATAGGATCCAGAAAAGAAAATTGCATATTCCTAAAGCAAGCAATTTCAATGGCTTATCATACTGACACTAACCAATATATATACGTATTTATCTTGGACGATATCTAAAGAGGGTTTCAATACTTGATGATGAAAGCTTCATCAGTTTCATTATGATCCTAACCCAACTCCTACAACTTCCATGTAAAGCTTCACAACAAGCATCCTTACTTCCTTAGGGTAAGTTGGCCATGCTGCACATCTCAAAGAAGTACTTCAAGGCTTGTTTGGTTTACACATTGACCAACACAAAACAAGATAAGTTTGCATTTCGTACAACAAGAACTTTTCAGTGTCTATGATAGGAAACCAAGCACTATTGACATATCTGAAAGTGTTGAAGCCTATTTCTAATTCCTACACCATTCTAGCTGTTAAAACTCATTCTCCTCCATTCTCGAATCCTGATCCGCAATTGTTAACATGGTGATCAAGTAACACTACCACAGGAAGGAAATACTTCTTGAACTTTGCACGGGTTGACGAAGGATGCATACTACAGATGCAGTCAATAAAAACTAAATTCTAGTGAATCTTATCCAAACAAGGAAAGATAGATCTCTTTATCTCCCTCCCCTAGTACCTTCCCTCCAAATCCCTCTTTCCAAACACACAGTGAAGGATGAAAGAATTATACATATTATGGAACAAAAAAAAAAGTTATGTTAGTACAAAGAAGACTGTTTAAATTCAGCCATTCGGTAAATGACATAGAAATTGACTTACGAGTGCCAATTACGCTTTATGATACCCACAACAAGTCCAGATGGACGACCAGGAGTTGCATCTGCACTGGAGCCTTGGATATTTGTATTTCTGGGTGCATCATCAGCACTACTTGGAACAAGTCGTACATTTTCATCTTCCTCATCCTCTGACAGGAAATAAACAAAACTGGATACTCTCAGATCTTAATATCTTATGTGCCCTGAAAGAACATTCAGGGTAGTAGCTTATCTCAAAAAGTCATGAGTCAAGAGAAAGAACATTTGCCAATAAACAAAAACACAACCACAAAGGGAAAGAAAACTCTCTTAGTGAAAAAGCTAACCCCAAAACTGACGGGAAATCATCAATAGACTATTGACAAAGAAGAAAAACTATCAAAAAGACTAGCAAGCTAATTGGAGGTATGCTTATGACCTTGAGCATCACCAAAATCAAATCCCTCAATCAACAAGTCCACGTGCTGCTTTCCACAACATCATTGATAAAATGATAATCACTATTTACCCTTCTACCGTCAGACAACATAAAAGCAACTATGATTCAAACAAGCCAAGTATAGCAGCCCAATTCCTGCTGATTTTATACTGTCAGACACACTATTCTATTCTGTTTCTCTATCTTAGTTGATGCCAAAATAAGGAGCAGCTTCTCTTTTTTTTGTCTATCCTATCCAATTTTCTTTTATAATTTTTGGGAGGGGAGAAAGAACTTGAAGCAAGAGCCATAAACATAGCAAAGAAATTGTGCACGGTACAGAAAAGTAACCCCCCACCATGCCGATCAAAACTCACAGTTCATTTGTTTAGCAAATGCTCTGAAGAAACTGGCTATGTTCTATAATGTAGACATATTATCCGTGCTCTCTCATCTGAATCAATCATTAAGAAGTTATCTTATGGCATAACAAAATTTGGAAGACTTAATTCAGTATATAAAACTCTAAAAAAAGCAAAAACTGATATTTTATGAATTTGAATTCTTAGTTTTGGAAGAGAATAAGGCACAAGATGCTCAATCTTTTCAATCAAAGTGGCACAACTAACAGATGATTCCACGTTGAATAAACTCCGAATTTCTCTACTGAAGAGAGACCGGATAAGAAAAAAAATGCATAAAACTCAAGGTCTGCATACATTACATTCACAATTGTGTGGTCCTGAGGATAAAATAGCAGAGAAATGAGGAACCAAAGGAGAACCCCTTCTGATGCCTCTTGCTTTACCAATTTCTTGGAATATTATTTTCTTATCTTCATTGAAACTTTTTACCTATGCTAGCAAAACCTTCTCAAGTGTATTAACCCTTTCTCAGTGGAAGGTAAAGAGGCCGCAAAGAAATGGTGGAGGCAACAAACCTAAGCTAAACAAGAAAAGCCCTAGCCAAAGATGAAGGATATCCAGCATCAACATCGCATTAACCCAAAGTCTCTAGCCTAGTGCAGGTAAGGGGAATTTTTATGATGAGGGTATACCTTCATCTGCTATTCTAGACTTCTCCCCATGCCACTGATCTTGAGGCAAAAGTTCCACAGCCACTATATCACCATCGAAAGCTCTGTTCATGTTTGTTCGTCCATATATGACTATCTCATCCCCAATGCTTTCACTTCCAACATACGCTTCAAATGGATTATAACGGTTAACACGGAGTTTTCCTTGATGGTAAATGCCACGGTGTAAACCAGCAGTGATCTCAGACATTGGTTTATGCTGTACAGAAGGGAAATAATGCAGATCTAGGAATTAGAGATTTACAGGTCAGACAGGTAGTTTATGGTATCAGAGCTGGCATAAAATTTCAATGAAGTTACCTCACTGTAAATGACTTTCCTCTTGGAAGGTCTCAAGTCTTCAACACCGTCCATCACCATATCCTCAGATGCAGGTTGCGCAACCAGATCAAGCAATGCTGGTTGACCGAGTGATTTGACATATGACTCAACTGAAGCATGATTTGAGAGCAGAGCCAGGTTTTAATACTCAAAGGTGAAACAAAATATTGCAATCGCTTTGATAAAAATCAAAATTTGACTCATTTTTATCTTTCCACAAGAATATACTAGGGAGGGAAAAAAACACTCTACAGAAAACCTGTCTCAGCAAGTATGCCTTCCTCATTTGCTTTCTTTTTGTTTTCCCTATCATTGGTAACCAGTAAGACTCGTACTGCAGAGCCTAGATGTTTCTGATACCATTGAGTTGCCACACGAATTGCTGTAAATCAATTAGTCATATGTCAGGATTTGAAACCAGGGAAAGAAAAAGCAGAAAATACCAGTATGCAAACTGAGAGGCATAAACGTAGACAGCTCTCTCAAAAGATGATAACAAGTCTTCCACAAATTTTCAGTTACAGCACACAACTGAAAAAGCTCTGATTACACAAGACTACGAAGCACTAGGATTACCAGCCATAAAAACCAGGTTGCCACCCACTGATCCATTAACAGGAATCCTATATTCAATTGTCAAGCTAAGATAAACTGGAAGCTGCAGATAACTGCTATAATAAACTACACACTCAAAAGAAACTACTTTCTGTTTTCTAGTTCTAGGCCTTCCCATTAATTACTTACACCCCTGTCTATCAGTCCATCAACAGCTCTAACCTAAGTCACCCATTTCAATTAAGCAATTTCCTATCTTTATCTTTCATCTTACATTTTTATTGTGTAAAAAGGACGTGCTATCTTGTATGAACCAGACTGTAATTCAAAGATGAGAACATTTGAGGTATAGCATATAACATACCTCTATCATTTCGATCATTTGGACTTTCACCAACCATACCTTTGACATAGGTCTCCCTGAAGAAGGCAAATAGATAAAGGCACGGTGAAAACATCAGCATCAAAATGGAATACCAGAACTGAATTTCATATAATTATTACTTCTTCCCTATTTAACCTTTATAAGATAATCTCAGCAGAACTTAATGTGCAACTTAAACAATAGTAAGATATCAACCCCCACAGCGCATGGCAGAACTTCAAACTATAAAAAAAATTGCTATTTGAGACCAAAATACTAACAGCACAGCCACATCACCTTGTTGGATAACATCTCAGCTACCACCATCTAATGGCGCCTCAAACTACTACCGCTCTCTGCCACTCGGAAAAAATGTTGTTGATTTTGATATAGATTTATAAAAGTAAAACATACTCCACTGCGGAAACTAGTAACACACCTTTTCATTTCTGACACTACAACTGTGGTAGACAGAATTTGGATAGGGAAAGGAGATATTCTAATTTTTATCATGGTGTAGACAGTGACAGTTGAAATAAACAGCTGAAGTAGGCGCTTATAAATAATAAGAGGCTCAAAAACCAGTAGACTAAAAATTTTTCATTGATCTGATAACTCTGCCTTAGAGATCTATAAAGTTAAAGGTTCACTATATTAACTTGTTTGGTTTTGCAGCTAGCCTTAGGACAGTATATCAATATATGGTTAATGTTATCCTATATAGTACAAAGACCTAGCAGATTTTGATCAGTCCCAAAACTGAAATGAAACCTGATTAGAAAAACTCAGGTGTTGAAGAAGTGTAAATCGACGCAAAACCTAGATCCAACCTGCACATAAACCCAACTCGAAAGCTGACAGACCCATAAGGCCATAACCAACCCGACCAACCCGTTTCAAATGTTAATAGTTGTATTTTGGTCATCTAATTTCTTTCCAAAACCTTGAAAGTTAGCTGATGTTCGCAGTTTTCTATTAAGTTATATACTACTCTAAGTCCACTAAAAAAATACGAATACATCTTTGTAATATATATATATATATATATATATAGAGAGAGAGAGAGAGAGGTGATGCCTAAACCTTTTGGATTAACCTAAAGCAAAGTATTTTAATCATAAGCAATCGTCCCTCAATTGAACACTGAAATACCCTACTTCTAAAGCTACCATTTGCCACCTATAAGTTTACAGAAAACGAGACAGATAATTGAAGCAGGGGAATGGAGTATCTTCTACCATTACACATATCCAAGAGCCCACTAGTTAGAAACTGGACACAACTGAATCACATAGTTTACATTAACTTTTCAGCAATTCACCAACTCCCCCTCTCGCGGCATCAAAGAAAACACACTAAAAAAAAAAGGTCCACAACTTACTTATGATGCTCATTCGAAAAAACAAAAAACTTCCTTTGAGAATTGCCGCAAAGAGCTCTAAGCCTGTTGTAAACAGAAAGATTCTTATTCTTAACCTCATCCAACACCACTGACAACACCACCACTTCATCAATTGCCGGATTCTCAAGTAGATCAATCTTTCAAAAAAAAAAAAATCATCAATATTCTACATTAACATACTAAATTTAAATTGTAAAAACTCAAAATTCAAATACAATACCTGGTTTAGAACAACATTAGTATCAAGAATAAGTACAGTAGAAGCATCAGAGCTTAACCGAGCAACTGAAGAATCACAATTTTTACAAATTGAAGCTCCACAGTAGATATCATCTCTTAAATAGTGTTCTCGAACAACCTATATTAAGCATAAATTACAGGAAAAAGAAGAATATTTAAGAGTAATCGAAAAGAGTAAATTAGTACAATTAGGGTTTTGAATAATTGGAGAAGGAAGAGAGAGAAACCTTGACAACTTTGCCTCCCTTCGTTTTCTTGACGAAGGATTTGCTTTGCAGCATTTTTGAGCGCGAATTTGTTCCGCTTAATTACAATGAATTGAATTGTTGCAAGTATAGCAAATAATTCGAGCTTATTGAAAATATAAATTACAAGTCTTTTTTCTCTCTCCCCTGGAAATTGCAGGGTTTATAGGGTTTAAGTTAACTCTTGCGCCGCTGCACTGGGCGCTTGAAAATACAGTTTGTTTTTGGTTTGAGGCGTGTGGGAACACAAAACGATCCTTGGCATCTTAAAATGCAACCAGGGGGAGGCATAAGGGCTAAGGCCATGTGCAGGGTGAGTGTAATAGCTAGTAAATAATAATAGTAATAATAGTGATTATAGTAATAATAATACAAACATAATAATATTAAAAGTAGTGAGAAATAGTAATGATCATAAGGAAATATCAAATTAAGAAACTTCTTATGTATACTACGAATATTTCCACTCTAATAAGGCTATTTGTGGGAAGTATTACAATTATATTACTAAAGGGGGATAAGTATCCAGGGTAGGTGAGTTATAATGTAAATCCAGTAGCAAATCGCGTGCCAAAAGGAGAGTGAAAGTGAAGATAGTTAAGGACAAGTTGGTCTGAATTCTGATGGAAGTTACCCAAGAAAAGGGGACCCTCTAGAAAATTCCAAGTACAATAAGCCAATAACTTGAGTACTCCAACCCAGTATATTTATAGGGGAGCTTCCAGTTAAATTTTCACACCCAAATTCACTCAAAAACACTCAGTCCAGAACTCCTCAATAGTTCCGCCAGGTTCACGCCAGATTCAGCGACCCAGCCAAGTTCAGTTCTTCCTCCATTTTTCTTAGGTAAAAACTCCATTTTTCTTTCATGCAAACTAATTAGAGTGTTCTAAACTTGTAGGTGCATATTGGGTAGCCAAGAATTTCAAGAAAAACAAAGGAAAAGTTGAAGAACAAGAGGAGGAAGGACTCATTAAGGTAGACTGAAAAAAAAACAGATTCTTAAGTGATATGTTTGGGCTTTGTTTTGGAGGAATTCCTTCCAATTACTGATTTTTATTGTGTGCGTGTCCTAAATTTGTTGGGTAGGAGTAAAGAATCAAACTTTTGCAGTAATTTTGAAGGAATTAAGCTAGAAAATAAGGTACACAAGATTCTTGGTTGACATTGGTTTTGTTTGTTTTATTTTTTGTGGAACCTCTTTGTTAGAGAAATGTGGGTTAAAAGTTTGAGCTTTTATGTGAAAATGAGTAATATGTATATGTTGGTTCAAGTGTATGATAGTTAGATATGATTGCATGCATGTTTAATTGTACATAACATTAAAAGAACAAGTGAAGGTACGAAGTGAAGGAAGATGGATTTTTTGTTGTGTCTATGTAAGTTAGTGATAATTACATGGTAAATCTGGAAATTTAGGACCTTAAACCTACTGCATTATAATATATAAACAATATTTAACGAGAATTAGATTCATGAACAAGTTAGTTCAGTAAACTTCATTAGTAAAAGAACTACTTTTCCGAAATACCAGCTGTGGTTTCACCAAATTCACAACATAATATATAAGAGCCATCTTTTTCTGATATTCATGAGTTTAAACATGATCATGGCAGTAGGTATAAGGGCCTTTGTCTATAGTTAACAAGTAAGATTACAAGTAGAGAATATGGAAATTGGTGTTTAAAAGACCATGAAACGGTTTTTATTCGTGATTACCGAATCCTAAACTAGGAGAGTAAGAGTTTTTATCTTGTGCAATGAGGAATGTGATGGTAGATATATTTTGATGAAAAGGTCAATTGCGATGTTGGTTGCAACGGAGTCGAGTACCATAGAAATGATAGGGGAAGAAACTGCGGAAGCAGTGATGAACACATCATGGTGTGTGTGTTTAGTATAAATGGTAGGACATGTCATGGATTAAGTCTTGCAAGTTGTACATAAATTGTTCTGGGAAGACGTTCCCATGAGTTTAGAGTTGGCAGATCGGCCACTGTATTCGCGCCTCTTCCCTGGTTAAATGTAAAAGTAAATCGTTAGGAAAGAACTATATTGGAAAGTACATCCCTATGTTTGTAATCGGAAGTCTGAGGAGTCCGTGTTCACTTACACACTGAGGTATCACAAAACACATGTAATTAAGTAACGTTGCTATTGTTTATTTTGTACAAGTATGCGAGTTATGAACGCCTCCTATGGAAATAAACATGAGAACTGAAGAATTTGTGTACCAACTTTGTTGATTTGGTTGTTATTGTCATACTGCCCTTCCGGGGCAGTGGCGGAATTGCAGGGCTAGGTAAGGAGGCAGTTGTTTGGGATCACGTGACGCGCAATGCCACCGTGTTGTTAACCTAAATGTTTTGTCGTTTTGTTATGTTTATAATACTTGAAATGTAATATGATAATGGGTATCATGGCATGTATATTAGTAGGATCCGTATGTAAATTTTCTTTGAAAATATGGTTTGTAATAGTTTATAAAGGTGGTAAGATACTTTAAAGTCTTGGGGATTCCTCAAGAAGGGAAGCTGCAAGCTTGGGTAACGTCACTTAATTAGCTAGGGCTCAATTACGCTTCTAGTAGCATTCATATAAGCAGCTAAATTAGGTGGGCTGTTACAGTGAGCAACTGCACAGGGCCCCCAAAATATAAGGGCCCAATTCTAATAGTTGTCCGCCTAAAATTTAAAAAATAAAAATACATCTAATTAAGATTGTTCCTTTCCAATTATTGAGTGTAATGTTGGATGCAGATAGAAAGAGGTTAATTTCTATTTGGTGTTTTGATTCGACTCTTCCTATTCTCCAAAAAAAAACCATTAATGACTCTTTCGTCTCTTCCTATTCACCAGAAATTTTCAGTCCAATTTAGCACAGGGCCCCGAATTTTACGAGACGGCCCTGAATGCAACTTATGGAAGGCCCACGGACTGGCACACATAGTATTTAGTATTGACAATAAATCGTGTTTGTCTCATGTTCGTGATGCACTTTTATCGTGTACGGTTGTAACATGCTTTGGATCTGCTTGGTCCAATGTCATCGCTAAATTTGATATGTTAGAATTGAAAGATTGTATTTATGGTCGATTATCAACTATAAAAAGAAAGAAAATTTCAAAAAGCAAAAGGGTTGCAACAGTTGATGTTGTTGCTGGAAAGAGAAAATATTGTTGGCTATCAAATTTTAGTAGACTTTTAAGTTCTAACGATCTAGAAGTATACATGTAGTTGCGAGTAGAGATGGCCATTCGATGGGCCTAATCGGACCAGCCCTGAACAAACCCGCAAGAAGATCGTTCAGGATCGGACCGCCATATGACTGGGACTGAAGTGACCTGAAATCGCACAACCAAACGGGTTCTCGTGGGTCAAATTGATGGTTGAGGAAATCGACGCCGCGGGAAATCCTTCTCTATACAAGTTCTCAGTCGAGGTTTTTGAACAGCCCTGAACCACACTCAACCCTAAATCGGACCGTGAACCGTACTCAACCCTAAATGGTCCGTTAAACCAGTCGAGAAAATACATAAAATTTCTTTAATTATCCTCAACCCATTTATCAAAAACACTAGTGTATATGGACGGTATCGAGAAATGAAAACACATGTTCATTTACGCAAAAAAAGAAACACTGAACCGGTTGGCCAAAGCAGAACCAGTTTAACACAGCCCAAGCCTTGAACCGGAGGCTGATCCGGTTCAGGTTTCAGGAAACCCAACCCTTTAACATGAACCGGATCTGACCGATCAGTAACCAATCTAGTTCAGATTCATGTCGAGTTGAACCAACCCGAAACAGGCCCATCCCCGCACGTGGTCGTGGCTAGTTGCGTGCGTAGATATTGTACTACCTTCCCTTTGTACTTCATCTCTTAATGTAATCTTTTGCCATGGATTATCCCATGATATAAATAAAAAATTATTGCAATACATTACGCGGTCTCATGTTTAGATATGTGATCCACATTATATTTTTTATGTGATAAATTAGTTGTGATATTTTATCAACAAATCCCACTGTATTTATATGTCAAAGTTAAACTCTTTAATAGACACCAAGCCTAATAAATACGTCATAAGTTAGGTGCACTCCATTGTGTGATTAAGGTTTAAGTATATCTTACTCCTTCCATCCCTTAATAGAGTTCCCATTTTTCCATTTATGTCTGTCTCAAATAGATTTCCATTTTCTTATTTGGTACGGGTCCACCAATTAAAATATTATTTAGCTTTCATTCTTACTATATTACCTATTTCCCCAAGATGACTTTGTAAAATAACCCACATTTTGTCTCCTCAAAATAGTTCAAGAATAGTGTACGTTTTCAATTTTTAATTCTAATCTAATGCAACTAAGGCCCCAGTCCCTACTGATTATTTCGCCTTAATACTTATACCCAAAAGAAACGGGAACTCTCTTTAGGAACGGAGGAGTATTTGACTAACTAATGTCCTATTAATTCAGAAGGAAGACCAATGTTGAATATGGCCGACACACATTTCTAGTGGAAAAAATGACACTAAATTTTACGCCTACGAGAGAATTTAAGCTCCTTTTTTGTGTTCGATCATCATGATGGCATTACATACTGATGTTAAAATGCAACACGTATCATCAACGAGGAAAGAGGAACTCAAATGAGATTTCCTCTAGTTGAAGCTCACAACCCTAATTTACAGAAAAGGATAGAGAATTAAAACCCCACTACTGTTCGGCATCACTGTAAGTTTCCAGTTTTTGGTTTTATAAATACAAAATTCATATGATATAAGGGGTATAATAAACTTAAAATTGGTCATACTTATATTAAACATGTCAATTTTAAAAACTGACAACAGAAAACTGAAAACTACTTTTTCTGGTTTTCATATTTTTGTTTTTGGTTTTCAAAAAAACTGAAAACTGGAAACAAAAAACGATAACGAACGAGCCAATGAGATCAGCTTGCATTTTACCCTAATTCGAATCTGTTTTAGCAAATGTAGTCATTTACCCTAATTCGAATCTTCCCTCTAAGAGGATGCCTGTCTAAAATCAGCTTGCATTTTACAGAGAACCAAATAACAGTCTATACACCCCGGTCATTGAACCTGAGCTTCACGAAATAATGCAGAGTTCCAATCACCAATTGGACCAGTGAGTGATTTCAATACAAAACTATGGAACCAAAGTTCATACAACCAAGCATTTAGTAACGATACTTGGTTGAGTAGTCTTTAGGTGAGATCACGAGCCCTCGCCCCTTCCTTGCCCCACGATAGACGGTCTCAACAATGTCAATAAATTCCTGCTTGTTCTTGAGAGCCCAATTGATCTTGTTGTTGTTACCAGTACCAAGATCTATCATTATGTGCTTGTTTCTGAAAAAGAACATGATAGTGCATGGATCATATAGCTCATACATTGTGTTGAAATCAGGCACCTCTGTTATGTCCACTACGTAAATCACTGCAAAGTTCTTTATTGTCTCCGCCACAGCAGCCAGCACTTCATCCATCTTAAACAAGCAAAAGGTGAGTAAATAAACAAAAAGCTCCAACAATGAGGAAACAGAAAAGATGCAACAACATCAGAAGATTGTGAGACAACCCTGGAAAAGTAAAATTTACAGCACTGTACTTTGATGAAAACACAAATAAAAGAGCCCACCTTCTGTGGCATATCAATTGTTCCACTTTCTCAAGAAATAGTCAAGAAGGCCACTGAAAAAAAAAAAAAAAAAACAATGGCATGATGTAAAGGGGACCAATTGAAGGTGAGAAGTATTTTCTCCAAAAATATCATATGGCACAGACATTCAGATACAAGGCGGGTAGTTCTCACACCCGATTATATAGAAGGATTTCTCAGGGTCATGTCAAGTACTTTAGACTTAGAGAATGCTAGAACGAAGACAAATACTAGATACCTTAAGCATTAATGTGTTAACATACATTAAAAAATTACAAAAGAAGGCAACAAGAAAAACAAAGATTAGACAGTCAATTGAACCCCGTGCAGATGCGGTTTACCCATATCTCATGAAGTATTATCTGTAAAACTTCCCAGGGTTTACATACAGTCACTACTGTTGTTATTCTTATAATTGTAATCGAAAAATATAATAATGTATTATTCCATTTTACTAAAAGTGAAAGCTATTCTAAAGTGAACAACCTTCTTTGTTTACTGCAGATGCCGTCCAAGAGGCCAAGAAGGAGCTGGGAGCCATCCTAGACGTTCCTGGGCGGCACTGAGAGGCCGGAGATTGATTATATAGCCAACGAACTGTAATTAAAAGCACACACAACCAGGACCTAGACTGAGTTGGCTGAGCGTCCATGTCACAGAGCCTTTCTCTAGCCTCGGGTGGGGCAGTATGGACAGGAGAAGGGCAACCACTCATTCAATAAAAAATTATTGAAATCAAAAATTAAGAATCAGTCACATGTACCAATCTCAAAGTACAAAAGGACTGCCAACATTAAGTATAAAATTCGATGGATGGTCATATAAATCAATGACTTCGCAGGCAACCCATACTTGACCCATTTGCAAACCCCTTACAACATGTCCAACATTATAGTTAGCTCAGCCATGAGCTGAAACAAAGTAGAGAGGAGGCATTAGTGAACTGTAATCATAGAAATTAGGAAAGATCGGCACAACTACACGTCTACACCTACTGACTGTATTAAGATGTACCACCATGAATCTGAAAAAAATCTTATCAAGATGACACTCTAGCTGATTCAGAGTTCTGTATGATACAACATCACAGTAAGCTAGGGCATGAGCTGCAGCAAGGCAGTGACAGGGCCCTTACTCTTAGCAAATTCCAAGTCCTTATGCTTTGGCTTTAGCCTACACAGAAGGGCAATATCAAATTATCTATCATCACTCAAGGTGACTGGCTTCGCACGTGAATAACGGATTGCAGATAACCAAACGGTGAGAGGCTGACAGCTTGCTAAAAGAAAGTAACCAGTGAAATTGTGAACATTAAGCAGCCCAGGAGTTTCGCTTCCCTTCTTAAGTAACTGTAAGTTGGATTGAAGTAACAGCCTTAAGAGCTTCTCTCAGTATGGCGCCGTCTTATTCACCCAAAATAATCCCCTACAACCTTGGGCCTTGGGAACATCGAAATTTCTGATAGCCTATTATACATTTCATCAAAGTTTTTGCCACCTATCCACAGGGGAGGATTAGTTAGGGCTGGTAGGAGTCTCGCTCCTGATAATTTCTTTTGGCATATTAGATTTAACATATATGTTGTATTACATATATTAAAAAAACTTGTAGCGCAATAGATATGAATTCAACTTTTAATATAACGTCTAGGCAATCAAAACTTGGCTCTCTTAAGTTTTTGGTTTTTGGTCCAAGATCCGCCACTGCGGCTATCCATGAAAAGGTATTAGAAAGGACCGTCTCTTCAATTTTCAAATCTAAAACAGCACAGCCAAAAGGGAATATAAGTGTAAAACTAAGATAATTCGTCAACACGTACAGAAATTCACAACACATATCCTCCTAGTGCGTAAAAGCTATGTTACTTGAACTCTTCATTTCTCCTCAACCATGAAAAGTTTTGGACACTTGACACTTCATTCAATCCAAAATCATATACATTTTTCATAAAGATAGAAGAGTTGAACACTTGGACATGTATGTATGACGTACCCTATCCAATACAAGTGTCGAGTACCCAAGTCAGAGTAACATAAAGTAAATCCCCTTCACATCCAACTAGCCATACCACAACTCCTCATATGCTACTCACTCGCAAACTTGACCATATGACATACATTGTCTATTTAGACTCCATTTGCTTAGATGTAAAATATTTTCAATGTAAAATGATTTTTCATGTAAAACATTTTACAATGGAAAATTTAATTGCAAAGCTAATTTTCCTTTATTTGGTTCAATAAAAAAAAAGCTATGGAAAAAAAGAAAATTGGAAGGGGAAGGGAGCGGATGGATAAGAGGAGAGTAAATGGTTGCTAAGGAGGGAGAAAAATGTGTTTTCCCTTCTTTTAAAAAAAAATTGATTTTCACCCATACAGGAGCTCTTTCCATAATTTTCCTTTATTTGGTTCAATAAAAAACAAGGTATGGAAAAAAGAAAATTGGAAGGAGAAGGGAGCGGATGGATAAGAGGAGAGTAAATGGTTGCTAAGGAGGGAGGAAAATGTGTTTTCCCTCCTTTTAAAAAAAAAAATGATTTTCACCTATACAGGAGCTCTTTCCCCCTAATGGAAAGGGGGGATGCAACGGAAAATGAGAGGAAAAGGAAAACTCATTTTCATGGAAAACATTTTACACCCTATCAACGGAACAATCAGTAGCTAAAACAATCCAGAAAGCATATTTCTAAATGATGCCTTTTCTTAACTCTCCAAACTTTATGTTAAGACAACAAGCTCATCCACCTAGATATCTTTGATCTTTCATAGCATTCAGATAACTCTCAATTCATATACTCCCTCTGTATTTTTTTATCTTTCCTATTTTGACTATGCACGTTTGCCAATGCACTTATTCTACCTTAAATATCTTTCATTACATATTAGTAAAAATTATAATAATTGAATATTAATAAAATACTCATTGAGACGAATTAAACAAGACCCCACATGACTATTTTTTTCTTATATATTGAGAAAACTTTTAAAGATTCGCTCTAGTTGTGAATAATGTCAAGATTCCAAGTAAGAAAGATAAAAAAATACAGAGGGAATACCTATCTAATAATGATCTAATCGAACAGACACTACCAAATTTGATCCGACATCACAAACAGATGAACAATTCGATTAAATTTAGCGTAAGTAAATACAATACGATGGAATCACATTCCAGCATAATTAATTTGAAATGTTAGTGAACAAAATGTAATTAGAAAAAACTAAAGTGATGAAAATAGAAAGTAGTATAGTATACCTGCATGCATGTGTCATCCCAATCATGGCCGAAACGGATGATAACAACACGTTGTTCTTCGGAAAGAATGGCCTGATCCACGGCCCACCCTGAGTGCAAGTGTGGCAGCAGGTACGACATTTATTATTTTTCTCTCTTCTTGTTTTTGTCGACCTTACAGATTATGGGAAATTAGATGCATCTAGAACTCAGGAGCTTCCTTTTTTTTTTTTATAATATATACGTGTCTGTTGATTGCTGAGTGTTTGCTAGAATACTCTAGAATATCAATTTTTCTTTCTAGTTGGATCAATTTTCTGGTACCCTAATTCTCGTGTTTAATTTAGTCGTAAAAGGATTAATTATTTGTATTATGATAATTTATAACTAGCCATTTTCTTCTTCACAAAAAAAAAATTAGTGCTCGTTTGGTATACATGGAAATTTAATTCCTGTAGGAAGTTTCGTTTCCTAGGAAATTAGGAATTTGCAATTCATGTGGGGGAATTATGATTGACCAAGGGGAGAGTGGGTAATTAAATTCCCACATTTTGTGGAAATTTCAATTTCTCAAGGAATTTTCATTGCACCCATTTTCTCAACTTCCTGTCAACCAAATAATTTCCCAAATGAGAAAATCATGGGAATTTTCATTGCCTACATAAACTCCTGTCAACCAAACGAGCACTTAGGCTTTGTTTGGTAGGAAGGATTTGGATGGAAAGGAAAGGTAAAAACAAACCTTCTCATGTTTGGTAAAAAGAAAATAAGAGGGATTTGATTGGAAAGGAGAGGAAGTTGAAGGAAAATAATACTCTTAAATCCTTGCTTTCCTTTCTTCCCAAAATCGGAGGAATTTGACTGGAAAGAAAGCTAACAAACTTTTACTTATGTTTTCTTTATCTCCTTCTTTTCCTTTCCTTTACTAATGACAACCAAACATGTGGTTCCTCTCAAATCTACCAATTATACCAAACATTGGAAATTACAACTACATTCTTTTCTCTTCTTTTCCTTTCTTTTCCTTTCTCTTCCTTTCTTTTCCCTTCCTTTACTAAAAAAATACCAAACAAAGTGTTAGTGATCTAAAACAAAAAAGAGATTATATTGTAAACTAAAAGATAGTAAAGAATTGATGTTTTTCGTTCTTCCGTTGTGTCTTGAAACTTATGGCAAATGTCATATTCATACTACAAAATTTACTATTATAAGTCAAATGGACATGAACTCTAGTATATACGTTTTGGAAAACATGTTGTCAAGCTTTTTTTTTTAAAAGAAGAACCATGGACTTATGACCAACTTGATTTTTTTGGATGCACTTACTAATTGATCGATAGTGGTTTTCAAATAATCAAATTTCAGTGTACGAATGTACGATACATGTGTTATATATAAATATGTGAACTATTAATAATGTGTTTGAGTCATGCAATATAATGAACATTAGTCATATCATCCTATAGTCCTTTTCGTTTCACAAATATTTACTCACTTTTTTGTAGTACGTTTCACAAAGATTTAGTCACTATCTTTTTCTAATTTAGGACGTGAGGTCCACCATATCGTTTTACTTTTACAGTCATCTTTTCTTACTCCATAATTGTTTCTCTTTCATTACCCCCAAGCCGCACCTTTTCCATTATGGAGGGAGTATCTTTGTCATGTAATTATAGAATAGGTAAATATATTTGAACTAAGATATAAGCTTTATTATTCGTATAAATGAGGTATTGGGACTAATGGAAAATATAAAGAAGAATATGAGTTGTGTATATTAGGAAAGATTACTCACATAACAAAACTAGAAAGTTGAAGCAACAACTTTGGGCATCCAAAATTAGTACAACATAGATTATATCAATCATTGACAACTGCAACGAGGACTTTGTGGTTCTCTAGTTATGGTGTATGTCATACTTTACTTATGTGCTAAGATACCTCACAGTTAAATGTGTTTAGTTGGGAGTAATACTTTTTTAATGGTTGACCTCGTATATATATATATATATATATATATATATATATATATATATATATATATATATATATATATATATATATATATATATATATATATATATATATATATTAGTACAACATAGATTATATCAATCATTGACAACTGCAACGAGGACTTTGTGGTTCTCTAGTTATGGTGTATGTCATACTTTACTTATGTGCTAAGATACCTCACGAGTTAAATGTGTTTAGTTGGGAGTAATACTTTTTTAATGGTTGACCTCGTATATATATATATATATATATATATATATATATATATATATATATATATATATATATATATATATATATATATATATATATATATATATTAGTACAACATAGATTATATCAATCATTGACAACTGCAACGAGGACTTTGTGGTTCTCTAGTTATGGTGTATGTCATACTTTACTTATGTGCTAAGATATCCTCTTGAAGGTGCATTTTTCTATTATTCCTTGCATTGAGAGCTTTTGATCTCTTCAAGTTTCATAACTACCTCTCGATTTACAGGTTCTAACTTTGCAACCATCAACAAGTCCCAATAAGCCAAATCTCTTTTCCCTAACTCTATTGCAGCCATGGCTCATCTACACAAAGCTTTTACACTATTTGGTATGAAATCTAAGACGATTGAACAAATTCGACCTACCTGCTCAAACTCAAAATTTCTGCTAAAACAAGCTGCAGAGTTTAAAAGAATACAAATAGCCAGCTCAAAACATTCAACCATATCCGATCCTTTTCTTCTACAAATTCAATTCAAATCGAGCCGGAATGATCCCTGCATAGCCATATTTCTCTAGGGCATCATCATCCTTTGTTTAAAAAACAAATTACCTTTCTCCTTTAACTATTTTGTAAGCCCAAGAACACCCTATGGACTTTTTTAACGTGAGATTGAATCAATAAGCAATTCAACAGATTATGGGAAATTAGATGCATCTAGAACTCAGGAGCTTCCCTTTTTTTTTTTTAAATATATACCTGTCTGTTGATTGCTGAGTGTTTGCTAGAAGACTCTAGAATATCAATTTTTCTTTCTAGTTGGATCATTTTTCTGGTACCCGAATTCTCGGGTTTAGTCGTAAAAGACAAGGAAGAATTATCTGTATTATTATAATTTATAACTAGCCATTTTCTTCTTCACAAAAAAATTTAGTGATCTAAAACAAAAAAGAGATTATAGTGTAAACTAAAAGATAGTAAAAAACTGATGTTTTTCTTTCTTCCGTTGTGTCTTGAAACTTATGGCAAATATCATATTCATACTACAAAATTTACTATTATAAGTCAAATGGACATGAACTCTAGTATATACGTTTTGGAAAAAATATTGTCAAGCATTCATCTTTGACTCATAACATAACAAGCTTTTTTTTTTAAAGAAGAACCATGGACTTATGACCTACTTCATTTTTTTGGATGCACTTACTAATTGATCGATAGTGGTTTTCAAATAATCAAATTTCAGTGTACAAATGTACGATACATGTGTTATATATAAATATGTGAACTATTAATTTATAGTAATGTGTTTGAGTCATGCAATATGAACATGAGTCATATCATCCTATAGTCCTTTTCGTTTCACAAATATTTACTCACTTTTTTGTAGTACGTTTCACAAAGATTTAGTCACTATCTTTTTCTAATTTAGGACGTGGGGTCCACCACATTGTTTTACTTTTACAGTCATATTTTCTTACTTCATAATTGTTTCTCTTTCATTACCCCAGGCCGCACCTTTTCCATTATGGAGGGAGTATCTTTGTCATGTAATTATAGAATAGGTAAATGTATTAGAATTAAGAATAAGCTTTTATTCGTATAAATGAGATATTGGGACTGATGGAAAATATAAAGAAGAATATGAGTTGTGTATATTAGGTAAGATTACTCACATAATGAAACTAGAAAGTTGAAGCAACAAATTAGTACAACATAGATTATATCAATCATTGACAACCGCAACAAGGACTTTGTGGTTCTCTAGTTATGGTGTATGTCATACTTTACTTATGTGCTAAGATACCTCACAGTTAAATGTTTTTAGTTGGGAGTAATACTTTTTAATGGTTGACCTTCACTAGAGGAAAAAAGACCAAGGGCTGCGGTGCAAGGGCTGCGGTTATCTGAAAAACGCAGCCCTTCATTACAAAGGGCTGCGGTTATCTGAAAAACGCAGCCCTTAATTACAAAGGGCTGCGGTTAGCTCAAAAACCGCAGCCCTTCATTACGAAGGGCTGCGGTTATTGAACAACCGCAGCCCTTCAACTTTTGCATTTCCCCCAATTAAAGCTTCCTCACTTAGTCACTGGGCAATTCCCGCACTCGCACCACACCCGCTCATGGATCCCCGCCTCTCTCTCTCACACACACCCCGCCTCTCTCTCACTCACACACACACCCCCTCTCTCTCTCTCTCTCTCTCTCTCACACACCCCGCCCTCTCTCTCTCTCTCTCTCTCTCTCACACACACACCCTCGCCCCTCTCTCCGACCTCTGGCCGTGGTCTCCGCCTTGTCACCGCTGTTCTCCGACCACCGGTGCTACGTTTTCTTTTTCGTTTTCCGCCTTCCCTCACTCTTCTCTCTCGCTCGCGCCGTCTATTTCTCTCACCCGCACTCTCCCTCCTCCTTTCGTTTTGTCGCGCGAACACGCCGCCGAGGTATTTTCTCTCTCCTCTCTTTTAATTTTGTGTTTTTACCTGATTTTGCTGTTTTTTCAATGATTTTCGTGGATCTAGGGTTTAAAATTGTTGTAGTTTCGCAAAATCGCTCAGTGTGTCTCTCTCTTCGTTCGTTTTGTAGATTCTTGACATTTTCTCGCTTCGATTATGTTCAATTTTGTTTACTCGCCCGTATGTGCGCTATAATCTAGGGATAAAGGGTCTATATGTGCGACTCTTTGCTCTTTTGCTTGTGCAATTCCATTACCTTCTCTCCAAAACAAAAGGGAAACAATTAGTCAATGTGCTATAATTAGTCAATGTGTTTAATATTGATTGCATTTTGCTATTAGTCAATGTATATATTCCAGTAATTCTGAGTTGCATAATTTTAGTTCTTACTTTCAAACAGAAGACTATCCAACAGCTGCGTTGGTTTTGGTCCCATGTAAGAAGAATCAAAGATTTCAACTTTTCAAGCTTAAATGTAAACAGTAAACACATTTAATACAAAAGTCATTGCCATTGACAATTAGCTTAAATTTTACTTGTCTTCTCTTCCAAAGAGGTCCACACAATAAAGAACAATCATCCAAATTAATAGGGGCCTTTCTTAGCTTCTTTAATTGAGGTCTTACTTCTTCAAATTTGGTAATTGTGCTAATATTATTCAGCTATTGTGATAGCATAACTCTAGTTGAGTCAAATGAAAGCTTCAATGTTGAGAGGATTGCCAATGTGGCTCATCTTCTTGTTCTGTGCATTATGTTGTTCTGTGATAACTAAGGTAGCAGGTCAGAAGACACTAGAGAATAAAACAGTGGCTGTGAATATTGGGGTGATTTATGAACAAGGTAACAACATGAGGAAGATGGAGTTGAACTGCATAAAGTTGGCACTTTCTGAGTTTTATAAATCTAATAAACAGTACAACACCAGGATAGTCCTCAATACCAGGGTATATCCAAAGGGCACTGTTGCTGGTGCAATTTCGAAGAGGTATGCAATTCATCATTCATGGTTAGATCGTATTCTTAATTAATTTTCTTTTGTTTTGGACTATATTTTCACTTATTGATATTTGTTGGTATGTCAATTGTTTCCCTTTTATGGTTTGTAGGGAAGAAGAATCAAATAAGGTTCTAGAGTTTTGCAAGACGAATGTCGAAAGACGGAAACCAGGGAGCTTGTATGTGTGTGGATGCCCTGGGACTGGAAAGACTATGGTTATGGAAAAAGTTAAGCAATCTTTACTTAGCTGGTCGAATGAGGTGAGCTAAATTCTTAGTAGTACTAGAATTATGTTGCCTTATAGTACATTATGTTTGTCTATTTTGGATCATGTTGTTGCATTATGCTTATAATATTTGAAGTAATGTAGGACGATCTTGGTTGTTTTTGCTATGCTTGTCATGTACTGATATAAGTAGTGAGTAGTCCAAATATGTTGGGTGGTACTATTTGATCAATTTGTTTCCATGAATGTTCATATCCATATAGCATGTTTCACAATTGTAATTTTTTAGAATAATTTTGTAACAAAATGTGATTTGGTAATACCAATGTCCATAGTAATGAAGCTTTCTACTACGTCTTAAGCATGTGTTACTCTTCATAAATTTTAATCCATCATATCCCTTCCTTCAGTTAAACTGAACTTTGCAGAAGTCACTTTCTTTCTTTTCCGCTCTCTTCCTCCCTTTTGTGACAAAAAGAATACAAACAATCTTTAAATGTTAGGCTTAAAGTGGTTTATCTTCTTATGGCAGTTTCATTGTATCCTTCTCGAACAATGTTAGGATTTTTGATTTTTGTGTTTACAATTTTTCTTGTTAACTAAAATATAAAGAAAACTTCAAATTTTATCTGGAATATGGTACTCCATATACTTGAGTTGGAAATCGATATATTGATTTATGTATCCGTGGAGGGACCCCGTATATGAAGCGAAGAGGAGACAATTGTTACATATTGACTTGTAATGTATCTCTGGAGTATGAGAAAAGGTATGTCTTATTCTAACTCTTTTTTTGTGCACTTTTTTTCGAGTTATGTTTTAGAAATTAGAATCCTTTTACCCCGAAGTTGATTGTTCGAGGATGAACCTTATTTATCCCCCTTTCCCCCTTAGTTGAAGATGATTGTTCGAGGAATTAGTATGGGCATTGTAGCCCCTTTGGGATCATGGTGCTGGTTTGATTGAATTGGTGACTCTAGTTAGTTATTGATTTTGTGGGATTTCTCAGCCTAATATGTATTAAGTGGTTGTTTTTAGGGCTATAATTGATTGATCTATGGCTAAATATATGGAATTGTTGTATTTAGGGCTTTAATTGATTTTGTGGGATTTCTTAGCCTAATATGTATTGTTGTGTTTTTACCTCTTTGTATATAATCTGTTTGCTTTTTACGGTGAATTATTTTGTTATGAAAAATTAAGGTTCATTAGCATCAAACTAAACATCGATGTATACAGTAGTCATCATTATTTTTTTCTTCTTTTGCCTATTACTTTATAGGTTGAATGTTTATAACCCTTGCTACACCCCGACCCCAGCCCAACACCCCCGCACTGCCCCTACCGCCCGCCCCGCCCTCTGCTACACCCCTGAGCTCCCCCAACCGCCCAACAGATCCCCCACTCAAGCACCCCACCCCTACACCCCTACCCCAGCCCAAAGACTCCCGTTACACCCCTGACCCCAAACCCGCCCAAAGAAGACCCCCACCCCAAAGACTCCTCCTTCCCCCGCTACACACCCCCGCTGTCCCCGCTACACACCCCTCGCTCCCCCGCTGCCCCGCTAAACACCCCCAGTTGCCCCCGCTACGCACCCCCTGTTGCCCCCGCCCCCGCTACGCACCCCATGCCGGCCCTCCCCACTGGACTCCCCCCCACACACACACACCCCCCGCACACCCCCAACCCTTCCCCCATTCTTTGTGCCCCCGCCGCACCCCCCCCACCCTTCCTAGCCTCCCGCCCCTGCCAGCCCCTCCCCTGCACCCCCCCACACACACACACACTCGCACACCCTCAACCCTCCCCCTATTGCTGCGCCCCCGCTGCACTACCTCCCCACCCTTCCTAGCCTCCCCACCCTCGCCCCCTCCCCGCTGCACCCCCCCACACACACCCCCCGCACACCCCCAACCTCCCCCTTTGCTGCGCCCTGCCCGCACTCCCCCCACCCTTCCTAGCCTCCCCAGCCCCCGCAGCCCTCCCCCTGCACTCCCCTCCTCCCCAAACACACACACCCCTGCACACCCCCCAACCCTCCCCCCATTGCTTGCCCCCCTGCTGCACTCCACCGTGCCCAGGGCATCCCAACCCTGCTGCACTCCCCCCTGCACACCTCCTGCTGCACTCCACCGTGCCCAGGCATCCCAACCCTGCTGCACTCCCCCCTGCACACCTCCTGCTGCACACCCCCATTTCACTCTTTTGTTTTAAAAAATCTGTTTCATCTGATTTGAAAAATGTAAGAAGGCACAAATATCAATGGATGCTTTATTTTAGAACTTTAATTGCTTGATCCATGGATAATGAAGTGGTTATAGCTTGATATTTGTGTGATTTATTGGCCTAATAAGCAATTAAGTGAATGTTTTCATGGGTTTTTTGTCCATTGATTCATGCAAAAACATGGTGGTATAATGTAATTGTATGCATTTAGTGTCATCAAATATAATTTGACAAACTATTATAATCATCTAAGTTTGTTGATTCATTTTTAACTACATTTGGGATAAGAAGAGAACATTTTAGGCTATTTTCGACCATTATGAACCTTTTAACACATTTAGGATCATATAATGTAATTTGGCCATATATTTGGCAATAATAATTAGTTTACAAACAATTAGGCTTATATAACATCATTTATTTGTTTCTAAGTACATTTTGAGTAATTAAAGGCCGTTTTAGGACAATTAGCTCCGTAACTTTGTGGATTGGAGAGGATTGAAGGTTGTTTACAGAAGGTAATGCTTACTGATCTGGTTGCCCTTGCTGGCAATAAAATGGCTTATGTTGTATATTGCAATTGGTAATTGTTGGTATTATGTTTTAGTTTTGCTCTCTTTGAGCCCTAGTTGTGATGTTTTCTATGTGGAAAATGTTGATGCCTGATACTTGTTATCATTGTAACTTTATCCGAGTGAATTTAAAGTTTTATAGAATCATATACTATATTTTGTAATTGAATGTTATGAAAATGGTTTAATTTTATGGGAAGTTTTATTCGATATTATTATAGGAGTCAGCTAGATCTGCAGTGGACTTAGCTAGTAAGAGTTTCCCAGAAGTAAAATGTAAGTGGGGTGATGTTGGTCTTGATGAAATGAATGTTTAATATGTTGGGTCATGTTGCTTTTTTGTTCTGCTGAGATTTTTTTTTTTTAAATTGGCGAAAGTTTGTTTCTTTCATTTGTGAGATTGTGTGTTAGCACCTTTAAGAGACAGGGAATCGAATGTGAATGTTTAATTTGATTTTAGTGAATTAGATCTTTGTTTAATTTGATTACTTTTGGTGGTTTGATTTTAGTGAGAGAGAGTATCGAGAGGAGATGATATTTCGTGGTATCCGGATGGTGATAAGACGGTTCCCCCGCCCCCGCCCGCCCCCTCCCGCCGACTTGAACTATCTCCTCCCCCGTCCCCTCGCCCCTGCCAGCCCCCTCCCTGCCGCACTCCCCACGACCGCCCTCGCAGCCCTCCCCCTGTTTGCACTCCCCCCTCTCTCCCCGCTCCCCCTCCCCTCCCCCGACCGACCCCCTCAGCCCTCCCCACTCTTGCACTCCCCCTCTCTCCCCCCCTCTCCTTGCCGACTCCCCTAACAGCCCCCCTCGACCCTCCCCCTGTTCCCCTCCCCTCTCCCCCCCCTCCTTTGCCTCCCCCCGCCCTCCCCGCCGCACTCCGACCACTCCCCCTCCCTGCACTCCCCCTCCCCTGCTGCACTCCCACCCCGCACTCCCCCCCCTGTTGCACTCCCCACCGACCCCCTGCAGCCCCCCCCCCTCACCGACCCCCCGCAATCCCCCTCCCCGACCCCCCGCAAGCCCCCCCACCCCCCGCAATCCCCCCCTCACTGACCCCCTGCAATCCCCCCCTCACCGACCCCCCGCAAGCCCCCCTCCCCGACCCCCTGCAATCCCCCCCTCACCGACCCCCTGCACAACCCCGCCTCACCGACCCCCCGCACAACCCCCCTCACCGACCCCCTGCAGCCCCACCCCCCCTCACCGACCTCCCGGCAGCCCCCCCCTCACCGACCCCCGCAGCCCCACCCCCCTCCCGACCCCTTGCACAACCCCCCCGCCTCACCGACCCCCTGCACAACCCCCCTCACTGACCCCCTGCAGCCCACCCCCTCCCCCTCACTTACCCCCTGCACCCACCCCCTCACCGACCCCCTGCAAGCCCCCCCCCCGACCCCCCCGCAATCCCCCTCACCGACCCCCTGCACAACCCCGCCCCTCACCGACCCCCCGCACAACCCCTCCCCTCATTGACCCCCGCAGCCCACCCCCTCACCGACCTCCTGCAGCCCCCCACCCCCTCACCGACCCCCTGCCCCACCCCTCCCCGACCCCCCGCAATCTCCCCCCTCACCGACCCCCTGCACACCCCCCCTCATCTGACCCCCTGCAGCCCCCACCCCTCCTCACCGACCCCCGCAGCCCGCCCCCTCATCGACCCCCCGAAGCCCCCCCCCCGATAGTGCAATTTGAACTAGTACTCAAACGAGGGAGTATATAGTCGTACTTGATACTCCACTTGTACTTTGTCGCCTTCATAATACCCGTGTGTTTAAAGGTGTTGGGGCAATTGGATGAAGATATTTTTTGTTTCGTTCTTTGAACAATGTTTGTCAATGCATACAAGTTCTCTTTCTTTTTCTTTGTGATCTTAGTTCTATGTTCCTTGAATCACTTAAATTTTTTGTTTATTATAGTTCCAGTTTTGGTCGCTTATTGGTTGTTGGTTGTTTATTGGTTTAGTTAAGCTCTTGTGCGGTTGCACCTCAAACAATTTGAAAATTTTGCATCTAAGAATTTGTGAAGAAGAAAAAAGATATGGATGGGCTGTACAAGAGGATCTTTGCTCCTCAAGAAGAGAAAATATGAAGTCATCAAATTGAATTTAGCCGGAGTACCATATTTTTGTAACTTCCTATATATTTGTAATGAAAAATGATACTTTTCTATATATATAATTGTTTAGGGGGTCATTTTGGGCTAAAAAATGCAAAAAAAAAAAAATTTATTTTTATTTTTTTTTGGGTCACAAGGGCTGCGGTTCGGGCAAAAACCGCAGCCCTTGGTTGGTTAAGGGCTGCGGTTAAGGGCAAAAACCGCAGCCCTTAGTGAGTTAAGGGCTGCGGTTTTTGCCCTTAACCGCAGCCCTTAACCAACCAAGGGCTGCGGTTTTTGCCCTGACCGCAGCCCTTAACGCGCTAAGGGCTGCGGTTAGAAACCGCAGCCCTTCCTAATTGCCAAGGGCTGCTAGTCTAATGGCTGCGGTCAAAAAACGCAGCCCTTGGGCCCCTTTTGACCGCAGCCCTTGGGCTTTTTTCCTCTAGTGCTTGTATATATATATTGATTGGTAATAATGAATTGGGTATGGCTCAATGCTATACTACGATGTACTCCCTCTGTATTTTTTTATCTTTCCTACTTTGACTTTGCACGTTTGCCAATGCACTTATTCTATCTTAAATATCTTTCATTACATATTAGTAAAAATTACAATAATTGAATATTAATAAACTACTCATTTAGACGAATCAAACAAGACCCCACATGACTATATTTTTTCTTATATATTGAGAAATATTTAAAAGATTCTCTCTAAATGTGAATAGTATCAAGATTCTAAGTGAGAAAGATAAAAAAATACAGAGGGAGTAATCCTGAGCCTAATCGAATCATTAATTTAGGGCCCGTTCGTTATCGTTTTTTGTTTTCAGTTTTCAGTTTTTTTTTTTTAAAAAACTAAAAACCCAAAAACAGGAAACCAAAAAAAGTAGTTTTCACTTTTTAGTTGTCAGTTCTCAAAATCATTATGTTCCCAATAAATTTGACTAATTTTTTATTCATTATATGACATATATCATATGACTTTGAAAATCAAAAAACCAAAAAACAGAAAACCACAGTAATACCGAACGGGCCCTTAGTTAATTAGGAGTATATTAACTTAAATCAAGATAAAACACATGTCCCATACTCCCATTAAACTGATAAGCCATGTGTTAAATTAGGAGTATATTATAAGCCATGTGTTGCAAATCAAAAATTCTTTTCAAAAAATTTGATCATAATAATCCCAAGTTTCATTTATTTAATATAATAATGCCAAGTTTAGAGCGGCTCTTCTATGATTGGTCTATATTCACAAGCAACCAACTGAACCAATAAAAACAAGCGATTCTATACTCTAAAATTCAGCAATTATCTTATTTGTCAAAAATGGTAGACAGGTAGTGCACTTCGTTTTATTTTCTGATCAACATGTGTGTTTGTGTGTGAAAGAGAAAAAGAGAGAGAGAAAGAGAAAAGGAGCGAAATTGAAAGAAGAAAGAGGATGACAGGATGTAACCACAATTGAAAGGCTAAAGGTTATTTCGTCCTTTGGCAATTTTTTTTAGGCAACAAGTACAAACAAGCAAAGAACAACACAGCCCACGCACTACTCATGGCCAAAAACCATTTTGTGGAATACAAGACCAGGGACACAAAAGTAAAACATGGCAACCATTACTTAACTTACGTTTTTTCCTTGGGACATAGTAGAAGCATAATGAATGGATGAAATCCTTTATTTTCCTGTCGCTGACCAACCTGTAACCAGAAGCACAACTTAATGATGAATAAACAGTGGTCTTACCCCTAGAATTTTTCCTTTTGCCACCATTCTTGACAAGTTTTGGGGGCAAGTCCTCATTCTCCTTGTTGTAATAGAAGTCTTCAATGTCGCTTCCCTCTTGAACTTCGAGCACACCAGGATAAGGCTTCAATATTCTTCTTGATCATGGTATCATGGCAGATGCTACCTGTAATGCTACTCCTTACCCCATTATCCTCATCCCCATTCATGGAATCACACCAACCTTTCATTGTATTTGCTTTGATTTTTCGACTCCATATTGAAATCACTTACCACTTGATTTTGTTTCAAGCTCTCAAATATGGTCGAACCAACCACATTCTTTTCTTTACATGCCTCCTTGCTCTTGGCACCAACATTTGAAAAAATGACTACCCTGATAGTCATTATAGAACCATATCTAGAATTAACGCAATGAATAAACCTTCCTTTTATTAACACTTGATAATCTTTTCCTAGAGATGGGAATAAAAGTTCTCGACCTCCTTCAATTAGCAAACCGATACTTGGGCTCTGCCATACTAAAATTTACAAGATTGAGAATGTTCTCATCATCCACCATTCTCTCCTCCCTCACTTCTTCCATCACCTCAGTAGAAGTATTTTTCCCCTTTTATGTTTGGACAATTATGTGTACCCATGTCTTCTATAGCACAAAAACCATCAGCTTCCTTCTGATCATTCACACCCAAAAACATAGTCCTTCTCTTAAACTTCCCAGATAAAAACTATCCTTCTTCTCCAGAAACGCTTTTACCTTTTTGTTTGGAGAAGAAAGTCCTAGGCCTAAACCTTTTGGGATATCCTCCTGAAGGTGCATTTTTTTATTACTCCTTGCATTGAGAGCTTTTGATCTCTTCAAGTTTTCATAACTACCTCTCGATTTACAAGTTCTAACTTTGCAACCATCAACAAGTCCCAATAAGCCAAATCTCTTTTCCCTAACTCTATTGCAGCCATGGCTCTTCTAAACAAAGCTTTTACACTATTTGGTATGAAATCTAAGGCAATTGAACAAATTCGACCTACCTGCTCAAACTCAAAATTTATGCTAAAACAAGATGCAAAGTTTAAGAGGAATACAAATAGCCAGCTCAAAACATTCAACCATAGCCGATCCTTTTCTTCTACAAATTCAATTCAAATCGAGCCGGAATGATCCCTGCATAGCCATATTTATCTAGGGCATCATAATTTCTACTTTGTTTAAAAAAACAAATTACCTTCCTCCTTTAACTATTTTGCAAGCCCAAGAACACCCTATGGACTTTTTTAACGTGAGATTGAATCAATAAGGAATTCAACTTCATCCATTAGGTCTTCTCCCTGAGTGAGGAGTCGATTAATCTCCCCCTTAAGACTCTTATAAACCTTCAAGGAAACCATCATAAAGACCCTGAATAACCAAGCCTAGACAATATTAGAGACTCAATTAGACAGAGGCTGAAAAACAACCAATTATTGAACTAAGACACTAGGATTGAGGATTAAATCCCAAAATTGACAACAAACTGAGCTAAAATAAGCTACAAGAAGCTTAAAAGTTTACAAGATGAATAAGGATTGGGTGATCAGAATACCACAACTTATTTTAGGAATTAGAGATGAAGAAACAAAACCTGTAACCAATTTTTCAATCACGCTAACCACAACAGATTATGGTGGATTCCGGCGCGGCGAGGTCAGGAACACTGTCGAAAAAGACACCCCATAGCGCGAAAATAAGGAGCTTATTTAGGATCGAAAGCTCGTCGGCGACCGGATTAGAGTAGCGTAGAAAGCCTACCGTCAGCGAGCTTCGCTGGAAATTGCTGGGTTGCATGTATGGAAGTAGGCGAGGGGGGTTGGGGTTAGAGAGAGAAGTTCTGGAAGTGTTTATTAATAAGGTTTCTTTTCTAGTTCCAAACTAATTCTTCCTTTGGCCATTATGTTAACAATAATTGCATTTTACTTATGACAGAGTTAAATGTAAAGTTTTAAAGGCATCATACTAACGTAAGGTTATTGTTAAATTAAGGAGAATGAAAAAGATAATAATGGAGAAATTAACATAATAATAAACGGGGTCCACCACTTATATTTACCGATTCGATAGATTACTTATCAATCCAATCCAATCCTAAAATGCTCGTATAGAATCCACTAATCAGGTGTAGGCGTAGCCATGTACTAGGTCAGGAGTGTAAATGAGACGAGACAACTCACGAGCTACTCGAGATCGACTCGGTCAAAACTCGACTTGAGCTCGAACTCGGCTCGAGATGTTGGCGAGTCGAGTTGAGCAACTCGATACTCGACTCGAAAGCTCGTGAGAAGCTCGAAAACCCAATTATCAATAGCAAAATATCTAATTTCAACAATTTTCTACCTTACGGTTGCTTTTAACATGAGACACTTGCAAGCTACTCGAAATTTACTCGGTCAAAACTCGACTCGGTCAAAGCTCAGTCAAAACTCGGTCAAACTCGACTCGAGTGATCTCGACTCAACTCAACTCAAGCTTGACTCAAAAG
The DNA here is from genome assembly GCA_947646795.1 of Beta lomatogona. NCBI lineage: Eukaryota > Viridiplantae > Streptophyta > Magnoliopsida > Caryophyllales > Amaranthaceae > Beta > Beta lomatogona. The sequence continues at coordinate 9,316,271 of CANSNZ010000063.1, read as the reverse complement.
GCTAACGAGTCGAGTCGAGCTAGCTTAAACTCGAACTCGACTCGCATCATTTACACCCCTATACTAGGTGCTTAGCATAGGTAAAAACTAAAAAGTGAAAATAACACAAGAAGCATCTCAAAAACTTCCCTTGAAACGCCAAACGACCAAAGGGCAAAGGCTAGCAAACCAGGAACCGTGGGAGGTGGGACAATCACAAGAGGAGGGCAGGGCAACCTCAACACGTTGAATTCCGGGGGTAATCTTCATAAAACCCACTTACGTAAACCTTCGAATCTCCTTCCTCAATTCAATCCCCTTCTTTTCTAATGCAACTTCATCATCTTCAAACCCTGCAACATTCATCACTAACAATTTGATCACTGTAACTTAAACCCTCAGATGAAATCCAGGTCTCAATTTCTCTTTTTCTGTGTTTTCTCCATCATCGTCGCTGCTCTCTCCTTCTCAACCGACGTCGTTTTATCCTCTTCTAGAGATTTATCCTTCAATCATCCTGCCGGAAGAAAACCGCTCTCTCTTCCTCCGTTAGTTTCTCTCTCTTCTCTGCTTGTTAATTTTCTTTTACAGTGTTATTTTGCGCGTTTTGATTTAATATGATTTGTGTGTTTTTAAATTATGAATATATGATGCACTTCGAATTTGAATTATGAGTAATTATGTGATTTTGCTGAGGAGTGACTTGTGGCAGTGCAATTTTAATGTGATCGGTGACAAAAAATGTTGAAATTTGATATTATAAAGTTATGTCTTTGGTTAACATTCTGTTCGCGGTCTACTGATTGGAGGGACGAGGGAAAGTACAATGGAAGATTGTCAATTTCTCACCGTCGGTTGAGGCGTTTATGTTATATATGGTGTTATTTGTGTCTTAGGCTCCGTTTGGTTGAGTGTAAAACATTTTCAGTGTAAAATGATTTTCATGGAAAACTATTTACAATGGAAAACACAATTCCAAAATTAGTTTTCCGTTGTTTGGTTCCATGTGAGAAAAATGATGAAACGAAAGGAAAATGAAAGGGAGAGTAAGAAGGTAATGAGAGGGGTGTACAAGAAAGATAAGGAAGATGAAGGAAAATAGTTTTCCTTTCATTTTAAAAGGAAAATGGTTTTCCATCATTTGGAGAGCAATTTTACTCCAAGGGAAAATGGTTTTACGCTCCTTTGCAAACCAAACAATGTAAAATTGAAAATAGAGGAAAACAGTTTTCCACGAAAATGTATTACGTCCTACCAAACGGAGCCTTAGTTGCTTTGAAGTTTTATCTCTTGACTAAATACCATCTTAGGTGGACTGTGTTGTGAATTGTGATCAATATGTTGGAGCTTACTGCTGCAAGTAATGGTATACAATAAAGGCCTAATTCCAGAAGTTTATGCTGTTTTTGATATTGAAAAGTAATGTGGTTATCTAGCTCATTTTATACAACGAGGTTGGATCTTGGCTTATGTGATACATGTATCCCGGTGCTTCATGTTCATTGGAGCTACTATGGTTGTCTGCTGATGAGGCTAACTTCTTTTTGGAAATTGTAGTTGAAAAGTACTGTAGGTATAGCGGCTCTTTTTTGATTAGATATGAGAACACTAGAAACAAGAAGAGTATCTCTATCTGATGTGTGGTTGATGTGTTATCAACAAAGCGGTAATCACTTTATAATGCGTATCATTGTCGTTAGCATGGCAATTTCTCCTAATCGATGCAAATAGGCACTGTTAATCACAGTCGCTTGTGTTCACCCACCATTATATTTGATCACAGCTCTGTAGAACCATTTTTACCGTCATCAGTACACTCTTTTGGAAATGTTGCAGTGGTTCTGAATTAACTTACAAGCCTAGCAAAACACTCTGTTGACAATCTGTTTTCCTCCGGGGATTATAATCTCTATATGGTGTCTATTGATTTCCTCTCTCAAAAAAAGAAGAAAATTTGGTTCTTTTTTCTTTTTGGTGCATTGGGTTCAAGGCAGTGTAACATAATTCCATATATAACTCGCTTTTTCAGTTCGCAGTTTGCCCGAAATGGGCCAAAAGTAGGCGAAAACGACCATAATTCGCTTTTTTCGGATCGTAATTCGCGGGGAGATTAGGGAATTATGTTACACTAGGTTCAACTTTCCTCCTTTCATATGGTTTGACTTGGCATCTTCCACCATATAGTTCTAATAGGCCATCATACTTCTTTTTTTTTCCACAAATCTCTTTTTTTACTCTATCTATGTCATATGATTGCAGGAAACAAGATTTGGAGCTAGTAGCTGCGCCTAATGGCACCGTCTATCTGATAGATACTGATAATAGAAAAGTAATATGGTCCTTTGCATCAGGGCCTCCAATTTACATGTCATATCACATTCCTATCCAAGAAGGTGATGAAAAGGATAAAGCAGTGGGTCACAGTAGATATTCTTTTCTGGACTGTGGAGATGACTGGGAGTTATATCTGAACAATAAATATGGAAAACTGGTAGGTCACATCGTTTGATCTCTATTAAACTACTTGTGTTCTATACTGTGCCTTTATTGTCATACAACTAATGACATGTCACATGTGTTTCACATCTAATTTTCTCGAGTTGACAAAGAATGCCTGTTGTTCTACTTTATGCTTTGAAGAAATATTAGCTGAAGATCTTTGTACTGCTGGCTCTGACCTTCATTAGAGTTGTTGATACCTTGTGGCTGAGCAGAAAATTTAATGGCTTTGGTTTTGTTTTGCTATTTCTTGATTGATTATTGTCAAAGGCCCTTACTGTGTCTCAGACAGTGTACTTTGGGAAGGTGACTTGGAAAATGTTCCTCCTTTTAGGATTTAATATGCAAGTTTGTATTGACTGTCTTCCTCTAATCTCTCCTTTTCTACTTCTCTATCATTCAATAAATAAATCAAAACTAAGGCTTTTTACCTCTTTCTTAGTTCTTACAGTATGTTACTGAAACTGAAGAGTGCGATATTGACAATGGTATGAAAGATTGTGAAAAGAAATGGAAGAATTGAGAAGGAAAGTAACGCATAAAAGACTGATAGTTTAGAGGGGCTGATGATGAGTTTCTTTTTGTATAGGACTTTGCAATTATTTTGTAGAACTCTTTATTGACTTCATGGGATGCAAGAGAAGAAATTTAGTACTAGATATTTATTTTGTCTTTTCTTGCAAGCTATGGAAATTTGACATGCTTGTAAACTCTGTTAGCTCTTTTTCCTTGATGGTTTACAGCAATTTCTTTAGATAGTCTTCGTCTCAACTTTTTTGAGTTTGTCTTCTTATGAGACAATGTGGTGCCTGTTAAGTTTTTGATATTTTTTTTTTTCCTTTTGATAATAAAGGACGCATTCAATTTTTCCTTTTGTTTTTAGGGGTTCACTTATTGTGAGTCGAATGTAATTGAAGGTAGTGGGGAGTTCGTGACTGAGGAGGATCGACGCGGACTTAAGTAGCAGTTACTATTTTTGGATTATTATGAAATTTTAATGCTATATTGAGAGTTTAGGAATAATTTAAGTGTTCTCAGAAATTTATAAATGTTACAATTAATTCCAAAGAGCATCTTTCTATAATGACTTGTCTATGGCCACCTTTGATAGTGCTAAACCTGAAGCTGGTGATTAGCTATGGGATAAAGTAACTGTTTTTACCGTCGATGTGGGCTAATGCAGATAGGGTTTCATAGGATTACTTTATTGGGGAGACTAAAAGAAATTGGGCTAATTTGTAAATTTGTTTTCTGATTCAGTTGAGGACATGTCCTCTCTTTTGTCCTTTTTACTGCACTAATTAGTTTTTATAAGCTTTTCTTTTTGTAAAGTTGATTAGACAATTGATGTGAGATGCGATCTACTAAGTTCTATCTTGCACTTACCATTAAGTATTATTTTTCATTAACTTTATAATTTTAATATCAATTGGAATATAGTTCTAATCAATTATCTGAAAAAATGCCTATAATTATAATTTCTTCCTGCTGAAATCTGCATTTGAGTGTTGTTTCTGCCAAGGCTTGAAAAGCCACTTTTTAGGAAAAAATTGTGATAATTCCCTCTATACCTATATGTGGCCTATTATTTCTCAGCTCTTCGTTCTTCATCATCTACATCTCTTTCCTTACTTTCTGTCCTCCTTTCCAGCCCCGTCGCTCAGTTCATCTCCTTCTGGAACCAACAATCTGCTGATTCTCCTCCATACCATGATACCATCTGCTGTATTTGACGCCGTTCCTCACTATTGCACTTAAGCTGGTAACCGATTCTTCAATATATCCTCTCCCTTGCAGCCATCACATTCACTTCTCTTTCTTCTGTCACCTCCTTTATAACCGCCAAGTTGGTTTATTTCATTGTAAACGTCTCCATTTTCATGAAACGTTCATCTTTTTCGCATCAATTCATTCAGAGGTTGAATAAAATGTTTGATACCATGGATCCTTTTGATCATGTACTACTCCATTCCTCCACCTCACATCACACCACACAAGAAGGAAGATTTTAACCTACAGAAAAATATATAACTATTTTAAATAGTTTTAGAAATATGCATTGAAAATCGTAAACATCAAACTATTGAGGAAGAGAAGTAAATGCTTTTTATATGAACACAATTTTGAAGAATAGAAGCGAGCCACAAAAATTACCGAATCTGTAATCAGAATAAGATACAAAAAATTGAAGATGGTATATTTCAAATGTTTGAGGAGTATCTTTAAATATTCACAAACTTACACCCTCTTGCTGTTTGTATACATCATAAATCATGACCTAACTGATTAATACATACAGGCATACAGCAAGCTGAAGTTTCTTTATTGTGCAGAAACTTGAAGGTACTATTCAAGATTATGTGAAGAAAACACCAATATATGAGGATGATGAAGTTACTGTGGGATCCATGCATTCTACAGTTTTTAAGGTTGATCTTCGGACTGGAAGGCTTATTTATAATTATGGAAAATCTGTATCTAGTAAGGTGGCACAAGGGAACGTTGAGACTCCCTCTGCTGAGGGTAGATTTGAATCCAAAAGTTCTGGCTCTTCAAGTGCGAAAGGTCCTGATGTGGAGCTATACATTGAAAGAATAGATTATTCACTCTCAACTAAGGCCTTTGATAAATTGCTGTGGAATCTGACAGTTGGCTTCTTTAAAGCCAAAGTTCGATGCAGAGGGACTGATCAGTTGCTGGATGGAGCCTTAGAGAAATGGGACTATAAAATGGTCTCTGGCTCTGATGCTCCTAGGATTGTCTCATTTCCTTGTGAATTTGAATTTTCTGTTCGCCGTTTTCGCAAGCAGAGTATGTTTGAGTATTTTCTTGGACTAGATGGCTTACCTGATTCCCTGAATGATCCTAGTACTCTTCCAGCTGGTGATTCAAGTCACATGCTTCCTTCGCCACATAAAGACGATAAAACTTCATCTAGTCATCAGAAAGGGGTCTCTTTACCTACTCATAGTCATCTTCGCCCTTCGCGTGAAGTTCTAGAAATTGATGTACGCACTCCTGGGAGGGTGCAGAGTTTGAGATTGTTAATCAGGAGATATATTCCATTGACTTGTTTTTTTCTTGCTCTTCTTGTCATTGGTTTTGCTTTCCATCACAAATCTGCAGTAGCAAGAGAAAAATATGAGTTAGATGTGGAGTCTAGTTTAAGCACTCAACCTGTAACTTCCAAAAGGAAAAGATCTCGTAAACCAGGGAAGAATGTAACTGCCCCAGAAGAAAGTCAGCATAAGGAAAAGGCTGTTAGACGCTGGCTGAATCTTAATAGTCTTTTGCAGGGTGAGACAGATGGGCGCACAATTGGTAAACTATTTGTGAGTAATAAAGAAATAGCCAAGGGAAGCAATGGTACTGTTATATATGAGGGAATATATGAAGGGAGGAAGGTGGCGGTGAAACGCTTAGTTCAGGCTCATCATGATGTGGCCTTTAAAGAAATTCAAAACCTTATTGCATCTGACCAACATCCGAACATCGTTCGATGGTATGGCATGGAGTATGACCATGATTTCGTGTATCTTTCTCTCGAGTTTTGTTCTTGCAGCTTATATGATCTTATTGAGTCATATGCGGATTCTTCTCATCACTCTATGACCTTTGGTGACAAATCATTGCGTGCAAGGACAGAGTACGGACTCAGGTTAAGGTCTCTGAAAGCCACTATGCAAGACATTAAATTGTGGAAAAGCAACGGCTATCCTTCTGCCTTGTTGTTGAAACTAATGAGGTTGGAACAAGCTTCTGTCCTTCATGCATAGTTCAATACTGTAAGAGATATGTTTGTTCAGTCAAATCTTGAGCATCGAGTAATTGTATTAATTAGGAAAAAAGTGGCTGTTTTACATTAACTGGGAATGCTGTCTTTGATAGATGTTTCAGCAATTTCACCTAATGTAGCACCTAGAATACAATCCAGACTGAAACTTAGGCCAGTTACGTTTTACCTGGTGCCCACAGCCACATAACACCTCCAATACAATACAAAAAATCATTATCAAGAGCTCACAATTTAGATCCACTTGCTCAATAATGAACCCGGGATCAATTTTTAAAGTTTGGTGTTATCTAGTAAAATATACTCAGTGTTGTACTTTGCATCATCGTTGCATTCTATGACTAGATTTCTAATATTCGGTTCTTTGTTATGCGTTGTTTTATATATGTAGGGATGTAGTTTCTGGGGTTGTTCATTTGCATGAACTGGGAATAATTCACCGCGACTTGAAGCCTCAAAATGTATTGATAAACAAGGATAAAACCCTCTGTGCAAAGCTTTCTGATATGGGCATTAGCAAGCGGCTTCTTGCAGATATGTCTTCTTTAGGTCTTCATGCTACTGGTAGGATGTTTAATACATTGCTTCTGTAGTTTCAAGTTCTATGTATATATCATATAATTCCAAAGGGAAGTTTTTTGACAGGTCTGCTTGATTTGGGTACTTTTAACCATCTACTGAAAAGTTTCAAAAGCTAATCGCTCAACACTATAAACTCTTTGGCATTATCTTGATTTATGTTGGATGAGATTACCAGTTCCTTTTTCCCACTTTTTCCGTAATGTGTTAAATCTTTGAAAATAATTTCAGCTAAATGATTTGTGTACCCTCCGATTCTCTCCTCTCTCTGTAGTACTAGCTTGCTTTGTGTTAAATTGATTTTTGATATTAGAGCTTAATGTGCCCAAGTTCACTATCGACAATCCACAAGCACCAAGAACAACTCAAGGTATTTGAATATAATGAATGCGAAGCTCTATCTGTATTCAATAGTTATCTTTCCCAGCCCCACGCTCACGTAATATTGGTAGGCCGTGAGCCATTATCAACATATTCGATTGGTTGCATGTCTTTATGATTATATACCACAAACAATTATATCTATGAGCTAGCTCAGAATGTTCATGATGAGAATATTTATCCAATCTTTTTTAATTTGCAGCAAAGGTAACTTGTTATTTGTTAGCATTTAGTTGACCATTGACACATAAGTTTTATGTCAAGACACTTCACTTAAAAACACAGTTACACAGCTTTAAGTTCTGTAGGTTTTTATTGTTTCCCTGGATGGGGGTCTGGGTAATAAGAATTAGCATCAAAAAAGTGTCTTGGAGGAACAAATCAACAATACACAAGAAGATGGGGGTAAAAATATCATGCCTTTGAGGCCTACGCTCTTACTTGTCACGCAAACTTAAGTTACTGTAGTTTATTGTAGCCTGAGTTGACCTATGAAGCACATTACTAATTTATTCATATAATTTGCTGACTAATGGGTTGTCAAACAGGTCATGGAAGTTCTGGCTGGCAAGCTGCCGAACAGCTACTTCTTGGACGCCAGACACGGGCTGTTGATATGTTTAGCTTAGGCTGTGTCCTCTTTTTCTGCGTTACTGGTGGCAGACATCCTTTTGGCGATCGATATGATCGTGATGCTAATATTATCAGGAACCAAGTGGATCTGTTTCTGGTGGAGAATATGCCAGAAGCACTGGAACTTTTTTCTCGTCTACTCCAACCAGACCCTCAAATGCGGTGAGATCATTGTGGCCCATCAAACTTTTTTTCTTTGGGAAATTCGCTATCGACCAACTTGGCAAGGATTTTATCCTGTGCTTACCTTATCCTTTGTTGGTTATGTATATATTGTAATTAAAGTCCGTCCTTGCCGCTAAATTTCTCATGATCTACTGCTGCATGACACATGACAATTAACAATTAACAATTATAAACAAACTAGCAAGCAATTCAAATAGACTACCATATCTTTACAGAAGTTGCCATGAAATTAAGCTTTTGACATTCAAGTTCTCTAAGGAGTCATATGGTTATTAAATAAAAATGCTATTCAAGAAATGATTTTATTGGCAATGGAGGGAGTGAAGGAGCAGGTTTTGTTTATAATTCCTACTTCTTTTTGAGACATGTTTGTTTGGACTTCAAATGATATGAAACAGTCCCCACTTCACCTCCATTTACCAGAGTATCTTTACCTAACCCCATCTCCTTGCCTCACCTCCAGGCTCCATCCATCTCAAACCACATCTTTTCCATCAACTTTATTGCAGCAACCTCCTTAGCCGACACCAAAGCCAGCAGCAGAGATACAAGAAGTTTCAGATCTGTCATAAACGACTGTCATACAGCCAGATATGGTAGCTCCAGCACTGAATGGCATTGGCCTATTGTCTGCAACCATTGTTGGTTCTCATTCCTAAGTGGCGACAATGGATCTAAACTTTAAAATGGGGTAGGATTTTTTAGGCGAATGAATTTATGGTCATAAATGTGACACAGAAAATTTAAAGCAAATACAAACGAGATCTGGTGTAATTTTCAGATCCCCAAATCAAAGTAGCTGATGAAATGTCCTCAATGGTTCCGGATCAGATAAGGATCTTGATATTGCCTTCTTGTGCAATACAATAGTTCTTAATTGGAAGATTATTTTTTATATAACCTTTTTTGTGTCTTTTTTATTTTTTCATATTTGTTGACTGAATTCTCTAGTCAGCTGACATTCTCTCATTATTGTCAGGCCTAGGGCATCAGAGGTTCTACACCATCCATTCTTTTGGAGTTCCGAAATGCGATTATCATTTCTACATGACGCTAGTGACAGAGTTGAACTAGAAGACAGAGAGACTAATTCAGATATCCTTAACGCATTGGAAAGTGTTGCACCAACAGCTGTAGGTACTAAATGGAATGAAAAACTGGAGCGAAAATTTATTGATGACATGGGCCGTTATAGACGTTACAAGTATGACAGTGTCCGAGACTTGCTGCGACTCATGCGAAATAAGTTGAATCATTACCGGGAGCTGCCTGCTGAAGTTCAGGTATTATTATCTAGTTGTGAGTATAATCTGTCCTCTTTACCCCTGCTGTATCTTACTGCATGATAGAATTCTGGGTGAAGCACTGGGATACTGAGATTGTTGCTTACACTTGAACATGCATGATGTCAGACTGTTGTTGATAGCAGGACTCTATTCTTGAACCCAAACACGTATTAAATTACTGCCAGATGTGCTATATTTTACTGCCCTAAAATGGTACTAGTAGCATTCAAAATATCAATAGTATTAGATTATACGCCCTGGTAGGTTTTCTGATCATGTGATACACCATAGCTGTATTCCATTGTGATGGTAAATCAAGAACGTGATCATCGATGCGATATTGGGACTGAAGTGAAATTCACGTAGAACTGTATTGGTTTATTTTGGTTTTGTGATGATGAAAGTTGCATTTTCGATTTTCTTTTCATTAATACGGCATACCCTTGAGGCCTTGACTGTGTTGTCCTTTCTCCTGAATATGTGGAGACGAATAGCTTCCGATATAGTGCGATTCTCTTTCTGGTACCTAAACTTCTTTATTTTTTCTATTTCAGGCACTTGTGGGATCAGTCCCTGATGGATTTGATGAATACTTCTCCAGCAGATTTCCCAGACTATTGATTGAGGTGTATAAGGTGGTATATAAGTTTTGTAAATATGAAAAATGGTTTCAGAAATACGTTCAACCGCAAGGCAGTGTACTTTGAGCTGCCTAACAGTTGGATTCAAGTGTTCCAGTCTGTATATACGCATATGAGTGTGTTTACATTATCATTAAACAGTTCAGATGTAAATGAAAATCTATGTAATTATCGCCTCCAACATGTATATATATCAGATATCAGATGTAACGAGTATAACGCTTCATTTTCTGATTTGTTAATTGTTTCCAATTTCAGACCTTCACTTTCTCTTTCCTTTCCTTGTATCTCCATAGCGAAGAAGAGCAGAGCCTGATGCTTTGTTTGGTAATAGATACTGATCGGCGGTAATAGTGACGAAATAATAGGTACTCCCTCTGTTAAAGAATAGTTTGAACACTCTTATTCTATATTTGTCCAAATTTAGTTTGAACACTTTTGTTTTAGCGTGGTCTTACTATTACTATATTATTTCTTTTACATTTTATTGGCATACACTCTACTTTTTATCAATAAAAGGTTACCAACTTTCTCTCACTTCCAATAAAAAATACTCACTAAATCCTATCATATCTACCTTTTGAAAATAACATTCGACACTACAACTTATCACATTAAATTATGTGTGCCAATTAGTATTTAGATTTTTCTAAGACGGAGGGGTAATTTATAGGGAAAATTCTCTGTTATTATCATAGATATCAGCATGATATAGGTATTTGAAATCAAATTGAACTCTGTACTATTATCACCGTTTATTACTTCGTATCAAATGAGTTGTAAGGGTTATGTATCACAATTTCTCATATAATGGTGTTAAGTTGAGATCCTAGGACAAGATAATGTATTGTCTATTATTGTTCAATATTTTTTTCTTTAGCTTCTTATCCATAACCTTGAGAAGTGATGAGAACTATGTTACTATTTCCTTTGGATTTTGTGTTCTACTGGGTCTGTCATAAATTTCTCCCCAATAATAAAGTCTATATTAGTTGGGCGATAAAAAAAAATAAAAAAATTCTCCCAAGGGAAGCTATAGGAGATGTAGGGTACAAAAATCCATCTATCCCGTCTCTTCTCTCCACATCATATGGATGTTCTTTTGCTGGTGTTTTCAGTTATTCAAAGGCTCTAGCTGCAGGAATAAGTTTCTTTGACTCTTTGATCAGATTCTTCACTCGACACATGAGATTGTTTCCCTGTATTAAGGCTCCATTTGGTAACGTGTAAAACATTTTCAGTGTAAAATGATTTTCATGGAAAAAAAATCTACAATGAAAAACACAATTCCAAAATTAGTTTACCTTTATTTGGTTTCATGTAAGAAAAATGATGAAATGAAAGAGAAAGTAGGGAGGTAGTGAGAGGAGTGTACAAGAGAGATAAGGAAAAGAAAGGAAAATGATTTTCCATCATTTGGAGAGCAATTTTACTCCAAGGGAAAATGGTTTTATGTTCCTTTGCAAATCAAACAATGTAAAATTGAAAATAAAGGAAAAGAGTTTTCCATGAAAATGTGTTAGAATAAATAGAAATTAACAAGGGTCACAAGATAACAATCTTCTAGGCGTGGATCACTTTCCCAAAAGTAATATTCCGACCCTAATCGTAAAGCACGGGTTCACGGAATTCACCTTCGAGATACAAAGAAGAAACAATAGTGGTCACGCTTACTATGAACACTATTCAATGAAAATGAGTTTGTGAGATTTTGTAGAGATGAAGAATTTATGATTTTTGATCTTTAGAGTTTGTATGCAAAAGAGAGAAGTTATTTTCTCAACACCCTTCATCATATGAGAGACCTCATATATATAACAATGCTACAACGCTTCAGAAAATCCGAAACATTACATTGACAAACCGTCAAAACACGCGAAATCACGCAAAGAGCAACGAAAGACAGAGACATCGTCGCGAGTCGCGACGAGCATCGCGAGTCGCGAGCTCCACTTTGTCGCGAGGCGCGACAGGTGGTCGCGAGTCGCGACCAGCCTTCCTTCCCGGTCCCGACTTGCCGGCTGTTTGGGTTCGAGCAAGCTATGCCTACTGCCACCGCGACGGGTTGTGAGCAAGCCAAGCCCACTGGTCACAAGCATGATGCTGTCCCCTACTCGCATGTTATATTACATATATTGTTTGAGTAACGACACCATTACCAAGTGACTCAAACTATATATCATGAACTAAACTAACTTTATATTCTAAATCTCCAACAATCCTCCCCCATTTAGAGTATACATAAATAGTTATTGCACAAACATCATCATAAATAAAACAACCTCATGCATAAATGAAAGTGTACAAAGACTTGAACTTCCACTTAGTATAATACACATTCCAAGCATTCGTATCCAAATGGTGTCGATAAACGATTGAACCATTAGCAACACATAATGAAAACTTGAAGATATTACACACACAAGATTAACTACTCATTTTCAATATATACTTGACACTAATTAGCCATGTGTCCATATCAATTCATAAGTGCATCAAAGCTATGCCTCACTAGCTCCTTGAAGCGGCCAAACTTCGCACTTACATAGGTAGATCTCTTAGAAAAGCATGCTCCTGTGACAAAGCACAATGTCAAGAGACCTATTAAGATTAAACAACCTCTTATAACATCACAGATTTAAAGAACTTTACCTTGGATGATTATACAAGTTCTTTCAATCAACAAATAAGGAAATTAATCTTATTGAACTCAAGACCCAACGTCTTATTGGGCGTTAAGTTAAGATTCCCTTACTCGTGATTTCCAAAAGGCACCAATCCTAAACCGATTGCCATCCTCTTTACCGTATCTCTAGCTAGCGCCTTAGTGAAACAATCCGCTAGATTATACGTAGTCCTCACATAGTCAACGAGTGATAGCACTATCTTTGATAAGTCCTTGGACATAACTATGTCTCACACCAATGTGTCTTGACTTACCATTATACACTTGACTATAAGCTCTTGCCAATGCTGCATCACTATCACAATGTATAGCAATAGGTGATATTGGTTTTGGCAACAAAGGTATCTCAAACATGAGATTCCTTAACCACTCGGCTTCTTTGCTTGCCGATGACAGAGCTATAAACTCCGATGTCATTGAAGAATCTGCAATGCAAGTTTGTTTCTTGGAAGCCCAAGATATCGCACCTCCCCAAGGAGGAATGTCCATCCACTCGTGGAGGAATGATCTTCTCTATTAGAGATCCAACTTGCATCCGAATACCCTTCTAAAACCGAAGGATATCCACTATAGGACAAACTATAGTCCATGGTTTTCCTCAAGTACTTTAACACTCGACGAATAGCTTGCCAATGTTCCATACTAGGATTACTAGTATACCTACTTAATTTCCCTACCGCAAATGCGATATCCGGCCTAGTACTCGTCATAGCATACATCAAACAACCTATAACCCTCGCATACTCAAGTTGAGATACGGCATTGCCATCATTTGGCAATAATTTTTCACTTGGGTCCATAGGAGTTGAAACAAGAGAGCAATCACTAACATTAAACTTCTTGAGCACTTTCTCGATATAATGAGATTGTGACAAGATCAATTTTCCATTGTCTCTCTTAATTCTTATACCTAAGATGACATCTGCCTCCCCCAAATCTTTCATGGAGAATTGTGAAGATAGAAAAGATTTTGTCCACTCAACTTGTGACAAATCCGTTCCAAATATCAACATGTCATCTACATATAGACAAATCATGACACCATTACCGTTGTCATCAAATTTGCTATAGACACACTTGTCTGAATTATTCAATTTGAAACCATTAGACAACACAACCTCATCAAACTTTTGATGCCATTGCTTAGGTGCTTGTTTTAGCCCATACAAAGATCTAATCAACTTGCATACTTTATGCTCTTGACCTTTCACGACAAACCCTTCCGGTTGTCGCATGTAAACCTCTTCCTCTAGTTCTCCATTCAAGAACGCCGTCTTGACATCCATTTGATGGATTACAAGCTTATGAATAGCCGCAAGAGCTATTAATAACCTTATAGTGGAGATTCTAGCAACGGGTGCATATGTATCGAAATAATCAATACCCGGTTTTTGTGAGAAACCTTGAGCCACTAAACGGGCTTTGAACTTATCAATAGTTCCATCAACCTTCATTTTCTTTTTGAAAATCCATTTACACCCAATTGGTTTACACTTAGGAGGTAAATCAGCTAAAACCCAAGTGTTATTTCCCATGATGGAATCCATCTCATCATCAATTGCCTCTTTCCAAAATGCGGCATCTTGAGACCTCATAGCCTCATTAAACGTTAAAGGATCCTCTTCCACATTAAATATATATGGAAACTTAGTCACTATGGAACTCCTTGATCCTTCAACCAAATATACATGAAAGTCCGGGCCGAAAGATTTCTCTTTTCTCGCCCTTTTACTTCTCCTAGGTTGTGATGATGTTGATGCAACATTCTCATCAAGATTTTGTTCATCAACTTCTTGATCAATGTTAGTTTGATCAAGTCCAATTCCTTGATCAATGTTAATTTGATCAATTGCTTGAATATTGGTATTGGGAGTAATATCCTTTGGTCTAGGAATTGATGAATATCGATTTTCATCAAAAATTGCATCTCTTGACTCCACAATAGTGTGAATTGACCAAAAGTCATTTTGTTCTATAACATAGAACCTATAGGATTTGCTATGAAGAGCATACCCTATAAAGATGCACTCAACTCCCCTTTCACCCAACTTTTTACGTTTGGGTTCCGGCACTTTTACAATTGCACGACATCCCCAAACCTTGAGATAACTCAAGTTTGGTTTTCTTTTATACCAAAGTTCATATGGGGTAACCTTGTTCTTTTTCATTGGAACTCGGTTTAAAATATGACAAGCTGTTAACATAGCTTCACCCCAAAAACCATCACTTAAACCCGAATAGGATAACATAGAATTTACCATTTCTTGCAAAGTTCTATTCTTTCTTTCGGCTATACCATTTTGTTGTGGTGTATAAGCCGCTGTAGTTTCATGTATAATGCCTATAGATTGAAAATAACTCGGGTCATAGAATTCACCACCCCTATCGGTTCTAAATCGTTTAACTTTGTCACTTAGTTGCAATTCAACTTCAGTTTTATAGATCTTAAACTTATCAAGGGCTTCATCCTTAGTAAATAACAAGTATACATAACAAAACCGAGAGTAATCATCAATAAAAGTTATCATGTATTTCTTGTTCCCCAAGGAAGGAGTGCTATGAAAATCACATAAATCACTATGCACCAAATCAAGCAATGAAGTATCTTTTTCCACATTGTTTGGGAAAGAATTTCTAGTTATCTTTGTTAACATGCATGTTCTACACTTCTCTATACTTGGATCAAAAGAGGGAATCAAATCATGCTTAGACATGGAATACAACTTTTTATAGTTAACATGACCAAGCCTATTATGCCATAGAGAAGAGTTGTCATTAACAACAAAGCAAGTATCTTTCAAAGCATTCAAAATACTTAGTTTGAACATACTATTACAAAGATAACCAAGTCCTACAAATGTACCACCCTTAGACAATATGAATTTATCGACTTCAAACACCATCTTAAAACCTAACCGATTCAAAGTAGCACCGGAGACTAAATTTCTCCTAAGTTCCGGAGCATACAATACATCTCTTAAAAATAAGAGGCTTTCCCGGAACTAAACACTAATTCTACTTGTCCTACACCTAGAACTTTAGCCGTAGAATCATTGCCCATGTAAAGAACTTCTCCATTCTCAACCTCTTTGAAAGTCTTGAATAGAGACCGCTCCTTGCATACATGTCTTGATGCTCCCGAATCGATCCACCATGAACAATCATCCTGTACACAAAAGATTTCAGAAATCATACACACAAAATTCAGATTTAAATTAAGTGAAACTTGTGTACACATACCTTGCTTGGTATGGGTTTGGCTAGACTCGCCATTCCCACCATTCTTTTTGTTCATCTTCTTCTTCCAAATGGTGCAATCCTTCTTGAAATGACCGGGCTTTCCACATTCCCAACATCCTCGTTGAGCACCTCCGCCAAACTTAGGCTTCTTGCCATAGTTGCCTTTGGTGAAATTGTTAGCCCTCTTCTTAGGATTAGAAGACTCCTTTGATTTACCATCCTCCACCATGTTAACGGTGGAAGAATTAGGATTGACATCCTTTTGTCCATCTTGGATCCGAATGCCCTCTTCAATCCGAAGATGAGCACCCAATTGTTCAACATTCATATCGTCTTTCTTATGCTTAAGGGAATTCCTAACATCCTTCCAACCGGGTGGTAATTTATCAATTATAGAGGAAACAACAAAGGTTTCATCCATCACAATGTTGTGTTGCTTAAAACTCCCTAAGATTCTTTGAATTTCATGGAATTGCTCCATTACCGACCTAGAGTCTACCATTTTAAAAGCATTGAAATTACTAACAAGAAATTTCTTACTAGAAGCATCTTCGGCCATGTATTTACTTTCTAGTTCTTCCCAAAGAATCTTAGCGGATTCAACAAATTGATAAATATCAAACAAAGCATCGGACATACCGTTAAGGATGTGGCCACGACATATATAGTCATCATTCTCCCATTTGCTCCTCCTCCGAATTTCTTCAACAGTTTCATTTTCCCCTTCCTCGGGTTTGGGAGTGCTCAAAACATACGCCACACTTAACGAAGTGAGAAGGAAATGCATCTTCTTCTGCCATCTTCTAAATCCAACACCTTCGAACTTGTCAAGTTTGTGAAAATTTGCAGACATTTCACGAATTGAAGTCATCTTGCTATGGTATTACTTTTGGATTGTTAGAATAAATAGAAATTAACAAGGGTCACAAGATAACAATCTTCTAGGCGTGGATCACTTTCCCAAAAGTAATATTCCGACCCTAATCGTAAAGCACGGGTTCACGGAATTCACCTTCGAGATACAAAGAAGAAACAATAGTGGTCACGCTTACTATGAACACTATTCAATGAAAATGAGTTTGTGAGATTTTGTAGAGATGAAGAATTTATGATTTTTGATCTTTAGAGTTTGTATGCAAAAGAGAGAAGTTATTTTCTCAACACCCTTCATCATATGAGAGACCTCATATATATAACAATGCTACAACGCTTCAGAAAATCCGAAACATTACATTGACAAACCGTCAAAACACGCGAAATCACGCAAAGAGCAACGAAAGACAGAGACATCGTCGCGAGTCGCGAGCTCCAGCCTGTCGCGAGGCGCGACAGTGGTCGCGAGTCGCGACCAGCCTTCCTTCCCAGTCCAGCTTGCTGCTGCTGGGTTCGAGCAAGCTATGCCTACTGCCACCGCGACGGGTTGTGAGCAAGCCAAGCCCACTGGTCACAAGCATGATGCTGTCCCCTACTCGCATGTTATATTACATATATTGTTTGAGTAACGACACCATTACCAAGTGACTCAAACTATATATCATGAACTAAACTAACTTTATACTCTAAATCTCCAACAAAATGTTTTACGCCCTACCAAACAGAGCCTAAGTTAGATCATGTTGCTTTAGTCCTAAATCTCTCTGTAATGTCCATTTTCATAACAAGATTTAGCTGCAAATGCGTAAATACAGGCTGAATACACATATGGACTGTGCTCATACAAACATATACAAATCAGATGCGCATAATGGTGCATTTATTATTGATAGAGAATAAGTTTTCTTAGATAATAGGAAACTTATAGGTATACAAATATAATTCTACACCTAAGAGAATTGTTTTCTCTATCACTTGAATCGTATTTCTTTTACATGGAAAGTACTGTACACTATAAAACTACTATACTAGTGCAAATAAACTTTTTCAAACTTCCATCATCTCATAACTACTACTGTATATGAATAGTTAATACATGATCAAAATCTGAGGGGCTAAAATCTCAGTTACGTATTGCAATTTGCAAATATGTACCAACTTACCAAGGTCCAGTTCTCAAGAACATCTTGGAGATTTTTCGTCCTTCTCATTGACATATGCGAAGAATGTCTTGAGACAGGTAGACTGTGGTGGGGTTTGGCCACCTGGATCTTCTGCTTCAGGAGGCCGACGGGAACGACGCACCAAATCCCTCACCATAATTCCAAAGTATACAATGAGAGCGAAAAGGCAAGCCAAGCCACTTAGAAGGAACAGACCCCAGAAACTTTTCAACTCTAGCCTGTTTACTGTAAGCTTTGTATCCTGTGACCTGCAAGCACTTTTCCTCAGCCACTTATCATGGATCCTCTGTAAGTCACCATTCTCTGACATTTTCAGTATGGCTGTGGACATGTCTACTGCCAAGGGCGAGCCTCGTGAAAATGCCTAAGGGAGAGAAAGGAAGTTTTGTTTAGTCATTCTGAGCAAGAGGTCTGCCAAGTTCAAACTGATATGCATATTATTGCTCATAAATATTTTCTTGTATATTGAATCACACAAGTATGTCCTCCGTCTGGATTTAATGGTCACATATATCTTTTAGGATGTTCGGAAAAAGTTGTCATCTTTATGGTTGATGCTTAGATTTTCTAACATGCCGCTACTTAGAATAGAGACGGGAAGATGATAGAAATGATGATCCAATTATTATAACAATCTTTTTCGAGAAAGCACGTCACATGCTGTATTGTGAAAGGTTAAGACAATGTGACAACTGATTCCGGATTCAGGCAGTAAGATAGTAGCAGCTTTTTATTTTTATTGATGGCATTAGTAGCAGTTTTTTAGTAGCATATAGCATTAGCATAGTTGGTATATAATCATCAGAAAAGACACTTACAAATCCTCTTCCATTTTTGGTGAATCTTTGACCTCTGATAATGAATTCACATCTTCTTGAGAGGAAGGCCTCTATGCGTGTCATATCATCAACTAAGGCGACAACGCCACCTTTTTTTGGGCCCTTTCTAAGAGCTTCTGCATATGCCTCTTCATTTTCAAGAGCAACAAGCTGAGACTTGGGAAAGTGAAGCTCCTCGTGTAAATAATCCCCAGAAAATGAACCTTTTTGAAATCCTATGGGATATTTGCTCTCCATTAAGCTTTCAATCCCTGTTACAGGGGAATAAAGTTGTTGCACGGTTTGTATAGAGCTCAGACTTGCAGTATAACTTGATTTGACAATTAGAACTACAAACAACCATATGAATAACACTACTCGACCAAGCACGCTTAGAGTAGTTTCCCCTACATAAGGAAAAACACAGCATTATTATGCCTTGTAATTTAGGCTCTTATTTCTGAAAGGTATAAAGCTACTAAACTAGCATAATTTTCCACATACTATGAGAGCCGAACCAAGTTGAACAGCCGAACCTGCAATTCAAGCACAATAATGAATGGCTAGGGGTTAGTCTGGAGGCATAAAAGTCGAAGCTGTGGACTTCACTATGATAAAATAGATTTTAGATTAGGCAGAGGATCTCTTCAGAAAAGAAAAAGATTGAAATAGAACTATAGACGTAAGGATCAGCAAAGAAGCTGAGGAAAAAAAAAGGTTTGATGTGAGTTATAGATTTTGTGTTTCTTTTAATAAAAAGCTAAAAACAGTGTATAGAAAAAGTAGTTTCGAGTTTTCATTGTCAATTGTCAAAATAAAATTGATCGGTATAAATAATTAAATTTGAGTAGTTATACAACCTACTAGAAACTGACAATGATACCGAATGGATCCTAAATTTCTCGTCAGATAAAAGAAACAAACATGACACAAAAAGACCTTTGGTTTCATATCTCCTTCCCTTTTGTTTCTTTACAGTTTACCCCCCTTTTGGTACAGACCAGGCCCTAAGAATCTGGTCAGATAAAAGAAACAAGCATGACAAGGAAAAATCTTTGGTTTCAGATCTTTCCTTCCCTTTTATTTCTTTTACCCCCCTGTGGATAAGGAACAGACCCTACGAATCTGGTCAGATAAAAAAGCAAGCATGACAGATGACATAGAAACACCTTTGGTTTCATATCTTTTCTTCCCTTTTTCTTTCCTTTTCTCATCAACAGTAGTTATTAAAAAAGATAGGTATGTAAGAGATTTAACACTAACCATAAGACTGTTCTAATTTGATTGCGGGGCGAGCCACGAAATTCATCGTTAAACCGGTGCTCCAGAATCCATATGACAGCTCCTAAAACAATAACAGATAAACCAGTAACGCACCACATCCTTGGAGTTAATGGCCACAAGAAAGCCCAGGCATCGGACTCTTTGGTCTTAGCAGGGGCCACAACAACAAGACCTGATTCAACAAAAGGCTGCGTAAAATCTACTAGTCTTGCTCTTTTGGTGGTAATTACAATATCACCAACTACAGCATCAAACACCTGCAATAAAACAAAGAAAAAGCTTATAATGCCACTTTTTATAGATGGTAACAAATTGGGAGAATTCAGACATTCATTCTGCACTTACTCCACTAGACATGTTATTAATAAGATCATCAATATCTGGATTACTTTTCCCATCCCCAAATGGTATGACCTTATAAGGAACACCATATGGTAGCAAATTTAAAGCAGCAGTGAAGACATCAAAGCTGTATCCTGTGAATGAGTTGGTACGAGCTGAATAAGATACGAATTCAAGGTAAGTAAGACGGCGTGGAACACCAATTCTGAGAACCTTCCCATTGTTCGAGTAAACCCATCCACGAGGCCTCTCTGACGATTGCCCAGGCCAAATCACACTATATAGCTGCGGACGTGCACCAGGTGGTTTAGAATCATGCACAACTCCTGGTGGCTTAGCTGATAGACCTGAAAAGTTTGACCAATATCCTATTGTGTTAAGACCTGTTCCAACCACATTCATGATTTCGAAAGCAGGATTGATCAAATGTCTGTCTTGATCAAACTGAATATGACCTGTCAACCCCGTCCTATTGACTTGATATATATCAGAGAGTAGTTTTTCTCCTCCATTGGAAACTCTGATGGAATCAATGTGCAAGTTGGTGTAGTTGACCTTTAGATGATATAATGTTGAATATTTTGTAAATGATAGGTCACCCCCTTGCGATAAAAATGCATCCAGAGCAGAGGCAATAACCCAAACAGTATCATACGCGTAAAGACCATAAGTGTTCAGTCCAAACGACACATTTGAGTGCTCTCTTCTGACCAAATCGCTCCATCGAGCCATGAAGTTTTTCTTGAGCTGTGAATTGGGTGTATGTGCACGCAGGGTAAGTAACCCTTGAACATCACTCATTGCATTGGACGAAAGAGGAGGATCCGTATCTATGATATCAATGAGCCAACTTGTGGCAATCCAAACAAAACCACTTTCCAACATCTGAAGAGAGCGAGCCACCTCAAGTACCTTTAGGCCATAGTAGTCATTAGTATGAAGAACAAGAACCCTAGATTCTTCTGAGATCACCCGAAACAACACACTCCTTATGTCATCTTCATTTGGCTCAGGGCTCATAGGTGCTTTATAGGTTATCCTACACTGATTCTCAGCTAACTTGTCACCTAAAGACGCGATCCCATTCCTTCCATAACTGTCATCCGTGTAGATTGCGGTTATTTCCCGCCATCCAAAGTAATGGATGATGTCTGCTATAGCATCCATTTGGAAAAGATCATTTTGGGTTGTTTGGACCACAAAAGGATACTCCATAGAACACAGAGTTGGGTCTGTGGCTGAAAAGGACACCAAAGGGACTTGGAGTCCCTTTGCAAGGCCAGAAACCACATTAGCTGTCTCAGATGATTCTGGACCTATAATTGCTACTACACCACTCTCCATGAATGTCATCGCTGAAAGAATCGACAAAACATCAAACAAGATTAAAATCAAAAGATCAAAAAAATCACACTATCAAATTTTCAATAAAAGAAAGTTTTTTTTTTTTTGTTTACTCTGAATAAACCCAAGGAATCCATTGTTATGGTCATCCTGCATTTTGATGTTGAGCTTGGTTCCATTAAGAACTTCAGAGGATGAATTCACATCTTCCATTGCAGCTTCAATTGCAACTTTTGCAACTTTACCAATTGTGGAATTGAAGGAGAAAATTGCCCCAATGTTAATTGTTGTTGGTCTTGTTGAATGATTTGTACCAACCCCAGTTGCAAATAATAAAACCCAATTCTCCAATTCACATACCAATATCAGCAACACCCACAATACCCTCAAAATCATGGTGAGTTTGAACAAAATTTGAGACCTTAATCAAAATTCCTGCATAATTTTCAATCACTATACCTCATAAAAAAGAATCAAGCTCTAAACTTGCAATAATCAAAAACAGATTTAGCACAAAAACAATTTGGTTAATAGCAGTTACTTCTATTAAAGGAGTACTATACTCTAAGAAAAACATCTACTAATTAGCTTTTCTAGCCTTCAATTGACCCAAGTGAAGAAAGGAACATTAACAAGAATAATGCACGAAGCTTATGAAATAAGCACAACAAAATTACAGACACCCAAAGATAGTATAAAAAAATATCAAGAAAGATACTACTACCTGTACTAATCTAGTATTTTAACACATAAAGAATTAAAGCATAAACTAAGCACATATGAAACAAACATGAGAGGAAAAAGAAGAACGGTGGAAAGAAAATGAAAGGTATAAAAGTGGTCCAACTAAGAAAGTGGAAATTTTCATGTTGTAAATGTAAGAAAGGTAGCTTTTACTTTCAGGAAGAAAGAAGAAAAATGTTGGTTTTGAAACACAACAAAATTGCAGCTTCCAAATTTGGGTTTGAATGGAACTGAAGAAGAAATGAAGCAGAAATACAGGAGTGAGAGATAGAGGAAGATAGTTACTCACTCTTTTTTTATGGCATCGCTATCGCATGAACATGAATATTATCAATATATGATGATAAATATCAAAACTTTGTAACAAAGATTTACAACAGGTTAAGCTAAGCTATAGTCTACAGAAATCTGGACTTCGCCAATTAGTTTGCCACAAATTTCAAGTCTTTGATAAGAGGAGACTACGTACGGGTTCAATTGGAATTTGGTGTAATAAATTGTAGGAAAAATTGACATTAAAGGTCTCAACTTTGGGTGATAATTTTTAAAAGGTCTCAACTATTGATTAACCTGTGTAGGTCCCAACTTTATGAGGTCTTAACTTTTAGCGGGCCTCGGTGACTTAAAACTGATGATTTTTTTAAAAATCTCACCTAGTTCCTACATCCCTCCCTCAATTAACCCTTCTGGTGTGACCCAGGTTTTACAAGTCATGACCTATTAAGCCAGTTTCAAATCACTAAAGCCCGCTAAAAGCTAAGACCCCCTAAAGTTGGGACCTACACAGGTTAATCAATAGTTCAGACCTTTTAAAAATTATCACCCAAAGTTGAGACCTCTGTTGTCAATTTTTCCTAAATTGTATTAGTATAATACTCCCTCCGTCCCAAAATATAGTTTTCATTTTCCTTTTTTCACATTAATTTATGCAAGTAGAATCTAAGAGGGATAATAAAGATTTTTTGTTTATTTAAATAAATTGTGTATGGGAAATGATGATTTTAGGAGAGCGAATGAAGAATAATTGGTGAAAGAACATTAATTGTAACACTTGGGTTGAATAAACAAAGCAAAAAACAAAATTCAAGAAGCAAATAAATGATGGCACGATTTTTCTAGACAAATTACGGAAAAATGTGGAACTAAATATGGAAATGGAAACTATATTTTAGGACACTTAAAATGGAAATGGAAACTATATTTTGGGACGGAGGGAGTATATGGTAGTGGAATCTAAATGTCTTGTCAATATTTTAAGGATATTTATAGTAATTAGTAGAAGAATTTGTGTATCGGATCACTATTTAAGTTAGTGTCACTTGTAAATAAATGATTATTTTTTACTTTAAATGATTGATTTCAATATACTTCCTCCGTTTCTTTTTAAATGTGACACTTTCACTTTTCACGCATATCAATGCAAAATTTTGAGGACATATATCTCTAATTTTGTATCTGTAAAAATTATAAAAATTACATATTAAGACAAATCTAACAAAAATCCCACATAACTATATTTTTATTTACGTATAAATCACAAAAGATGGTCAAAGTGAAATTTATTAATAGTGTAAAATGTCAAAGTGTCACATTTAAAAAGAAACGGAAGAAGTAATTAAAATTGACCCATTTAAGATAATAGATTACCCACGTCTTACAAATATATTTTAATTAAAGTATACACTTTTATTTAAGTTCTTGAGAGTAACTCTTATCTCATTCAAGAATATAGTCGTAGAATGTAAATAATAAATATACTGTCTAGCTTTTTAATATATCATCAAAGATAGTTTAAGCTGGATAACTCAAGGAGGTGAACCATATGGCCCTCCTCTGTTAGCTTGTTCAATGTTCACCTCTAAAAACAGAAGTGTTTAGTTGCATTAGAGCTGATCAACTTCAGCCCGGCCCGGCTCGGCTCGGTTTTTTTTTTTTTGGGTGGGCTTTGGACAAGCCAAAAAAGGCGTTTTAGTCTAATTTTTTGCCCGAAAAGCCCGTCCGGCCCGCCCCGAAATAACGGGCGTTGGGCACAATTTTTTGGCCCGGATTTGGGCCCGGTCAATGGTCAAAAATTTTTTGGCTCGGCCCATGATCACCTCTAAGTTGCATCATTTGCATTTTGTGTTGTATTTTGTTAGTTGTATCATTTTTATTTAATGGTAAAAAAGTTATTGATATTCTACCTTTTTACCCTCAACTATTCCGTGTCCTTCCCTAACAAGAAAACGAGTAATTCATAGACAAAGGGATTCAATTTCATTTTCTCTCTCTTTTTTTAAACTTTTGTGCAAGATGGCTCCAAGATATTGACTAGTATGACTACTACAGTCTACAGTATTACATAGAGAGATGTTAGGTGCACTGAATTCATGTTCAAACTTTTGGAGGTTTCTTATTGTATTTATCATGTGGTCTTGCATCTCATAGTCGTACAAATTAGAAAAGATCATATGCTGATTCTTTTTCTATAAACATAATCACCACTAGGCACTAGCTAATATCCTTTTTCCAATCAATGTATATATAAAAATGTGTGAGCAGTTTATTTTTAATATACTTCCTCCCTTCCAACCTGTTGGGATTGTTAGGACACATAGTTTAAGGTGATATAGGTTTTAGTGTGATTATCAAATGTTATTTTATTAAAATGTAGAAGTTGGTGGAGTATATTTTATTATGGGAGAGATAAAGTTGGGTAACTTTTTGTTGATAAAGGTAAAATGTGGGCCAAAAGAGTGTAAAAGAAATAATATAGTAATAGTGGTATCATGCCAAGAATGGAAGTGTTCAAACTAATTTAGCACAAACATAAAATGAAATGGTTCTGACTATTTTGGGAGGGAGAGAGTAATTTAACTATTCAAATATTTGTTTTGATTAAAATATAAATATGAATGCAAACACTAAATAAATTTCCATTCTACCTCTACTTAGATTTTTAATGCAGTCATTTTTTTTTTAATATGTTTGGGAGGGAAGTTTAGCTGAAATGCTAAACATCACCCTACTTAAAATCGCCCCGATCCCACCAAACATTTCCAGCTTTACCCTTCCCTTTTTTTCTTTTCTTTTCCCAAACCACCACCTCCATCCCCACAACCACCCCCTCCACCACCCACCAGCAGGCCCTCACCCCACCCTCCCTCCACTCCCACCAGCAGCCCCCCACCCCAACCCCTGCAACCACCACGAGCAAGCCGCATAAACCAACAAAAAAAAAATTGGGGCGATCCACCACGGAAACATCCGGAATGGACATTTCCGCCATGGTGGAAACATCCAGACCAGACGTTTCCACCATGGCGGAGATGTCCAGGCCGGACGTTTCCGCGGTGGATCGCCCCAAATTCTTTTTTTGGTTTCCGCGGTGGTTGTGCGTGGTTTAGTTGGTGGTTTGCGTGGTTTCGGTGGTGGTTGTGGGAATGGAGGTGGTGGTTGTGGAAAAGAAAAGAAAAAAAGGGAATGATAAAGTTGGAAATATTTTGTGGAACCGGAGCAATTTTAAGTAATTTTGGGTCGATGTTTAATAATCCCTGGGAAAAGACACATTTAGTGGCTTTTACAAGATTCGCCACTGAGTCCGTTGGTGATAGTTTGCTGGAGTCAAAATAATTTCTTTTCATATCAAAATTTTTTGCGTCAAGCATTTTGGTGCCTTTTACTTTAGTACTTCTATAGCAGAGTCGCAGAGATATGTTTTTAAAGTCTCAAATGACCAAATACATAGATAAGTATAAATCAATTTTACTTGTTAACAAAAAAGTTAGGGTCAATTTTGGTTATTTAAAGTGAAGACTGAACCCCAAATCATAAACAGTTTTTTGAAATGGTTCATGGGCCACAGATAAAAAAAGTAAATATTTTCATAAAGACAAGTTGACTAATTAATATTAAGCAATTGCCCTGTCTGATAAAGAGAGATTTGAGGAAAAATTAGAGATTTACACTCATATGAGAGGATTTGACTAGTCAATCCTCTAATTTAAATATTTGGTAAAAATATGTTTGGAATAAATGATTGTGCCTAAAAAGCTCTTTTTTTTAAAAAAACTTAATGGGGTCATTTTTTTATATTACAGGTTTGGGAATGAGTGAACTAAATTACAGTTCTTGAAATTTACATTATAAATAATAAAAAGTACAATAATGGATTATACGCATGTCCTTATTGGTCGTTCTGCACAATTAAGTAGCAATCAAGTATCAGCCGCTTACCAAATACCTTTATATAGATTAAGGTGCTTGCTTCAGCTCTCCATGGATGTGAAATTATCAAGGTCAATCGAACACAGGTTCAAAGGGCTCAAGATCTAGCTACAACCAGCAGACTGGACCGATCATCGCTTCTATGTTCTTAGGTTCTATGTTTGTTTGTTTTGTTTCCTTTTTTCGTATGTTTTCGCGATGTCAAAAAAAAAACCTTCATATAAACAGCTAATCTGCTAATGCAATCAAATTAGTCTAACCAATTAATACACTCACCTAACACCTATCAATTACTCGTTAATTGCCAAATAGGGCCATTAACTTTTCTTTCTTTTTCTATATGGATGCACGACAGCACGATGGCCAATGAACGAGAAACACCTTTGTGGTCTATCTTTCAGAGGCTTGACCTGAAATTCTCATATTTTCGACAGTCTTTCCTTTCCTCACCTTACTCTATTTAAGGAAAACTTGAGCTTATTAGAGAAGTATCAAGTGAAATGTCAACGTTTGAGACACTTGAAAATTTAGCTTTAAATTTTAGCTATTTTATGCACTCACAATGAGCGATGGAAATTCATTATTGAGATCTAATATATTGATTGTTATGATTACACCATATTAAGACATCATCATTGGCTCAACTAAAACTACACAACCTAGTATTTAACTAATAACGATATGATTACCCATTGTCCACTGAACAAGCGAGGAAGCAAGAGTCACAAAGACTAAAATGATCAACCATGTACACGTTATATTTACTTGTTCATATGATGATGATTTATCGACATTGTGCTAACTTTTTAATATACATGGATAACATACATTCGTTAATAAAGTAGTAGTTTTTAAAGTTTACTTCATCTTAGAATGAT
Source organism: Beta lomatogona (assembly GCA_947646795.1). Taxonomy (NCBI): domain Eukaryota; kingdom Viridiplantae; phylum Streptophyta; class Magnoliopsida; order Caryophyllales; family Amaranthaceae; genus Beta; species Beta lomatogona. The sequence continues at coordinate 9,288,695 of CANSNZ010000063.1, read as the reverse complement.
TTTTAACTCAATTAGTCATTCTATATAACACACGATCTTAGTCTATCGTCATTTAAAAGAACTAACCATAATCAATTGTTTTCAAGTGGGTTAATGCGCCCATACACCCATCTTCCTCAAGTTAATGTCTTTGTCTGATCACTCCCTATGTCTAGGATCTAAGACTCTTATTGCATCTAAGTGTTAAATATCATTCTGTTTCGTTGTGGTAGTTAAACTTCTATATTCCATGGTTTCTTATGCACACGTTCGACCACGAGTATCTTTTTTTCTCTACTTCAAGTGTAGCCTAATGAAACCTCATATTTATCTTTCTGACCGTTACAAAGTATGCACATATTCTTATTCCCTCTTTTTTCTCCGACATCTCTTTTTTTTTTTTTTTTTTTTTTTTTGGGCCCCCACCTGTGACAAAGTATGCACATATCTTGGAGGGAAATAAGGGAATCCTCTACTCCCAAAGCTTTTTACCAGTAGGTGAGTTCCCCACCACCTCCACCAAGCAAGCTTGGTTTTCTCCGACATCTCATGCATGGTGCAAATTTCATGCTATTGGGTGTATACATGTACAGCTAAAACACAAGACATGAAGCATCACTTAATTTTAATAGCTAGGTCAAGATCAGGAACGTAATTTATATCACATTTGATTCACAATTACAACCAGAAAATAGGTTAACATTATGAAAAAAAAAATATATACTACCTCCTTTCTTTTTTTTTAAATGAAACGGGGGGAGTAAAGGGGGGATTTAGAATAGGAGAGAGAAAAAATAAGGTTAACACTTATTTTGAAAGGCCTAAAATAGTAAGTGTTTCATTTAAAATGGAACGGAGGAAGTATATAATTTTATATCATTACCAACAAGTCAAAGGTAAAACAGACTTACAATGACTAATCGTAAGATGTTAAAATTACCTCTAAGAATATAGTAAAGAGTGACTCCTTAAAATAGGAAAATTACCCCCGTGTCAAATTGTCAATACATTATTGTAAGTCCATCTTGTGAAGTATAAGATTGTGTGTATGATTATAGTTAGATCAAAAAGAGGCTAGAAAATCAGTACAGAAAATATATGCATATATTTACCCAGTTACGTTTCTTCTGCTAGCTGATATCAATCATCTTGTTATGTCCCTATAGGCTATACTACCTCATTGTTCCCTCCATTACTTCGAGCAGGGGAAAATTCCATATGATTAATCCTAGAACTAGTCAATGACAAATCTATAATGCTTCTATTCGATGCATATCCAGGAGTACTTCCTCTACTTGATCCTTTCTCCATTTGCCTTTTCTTAGAGCGCTTCTTGACTTCCTCTTCCTTCTCATCAACAAATGATAGGAATGTCTGAACTCCTCGAGAAGATTTCGACCTTGAGCTACTACTTTGGCCAATGGATTCTTCATCTTCGGGAGTGTAATGGCGGATGTACTGCTTCACAGTAAGGCCAAAGTATAATATCAGGGCAACAAAACAAGCTATGCCACATACAAGGAAAAGCCCCCAGAAGCTTTTCAGCTCAAGCCTGTTTACATCAAGTTTTGTGTCCTGTGAACTGCAAGCTTTTCTCATTAACCATTTGTCATGGATCCTTTGTAAGTCACCATTCTCCGCAATCTGCAGTAGGGCTGTTGACATGTCTACCGCCAAGGGAGAGTCCCGAGGAAATGCCTGAGGAGAGAAAGAGAGAGACATGTTAGTCAAGTAATTGAATGAGATTAGTACATTTGCAGCAGGTGACAATCAGGTGGGACAGGCCGGATTAAGAAAATCGGACACATGACCGGATACTAAGAGGACACGTGGGCCGAGTCTTAAGCCAGTCATTGGAAACTGGTTAGGTCATTAGATTAGCAAGCTTATTAGCGGTCAAGAACAAATTCTTAGTATGGTCATTCAAAGAGATACTTACAAATCCCCAACCATTTTTGGTGAACTCTTGACCAACAATAGTGTATTCACATCTAGATGAGAGGAAGAGCTCCATGTATGCCCTCTCATCAACAATCGCAGCAACCCCACCATTGCTGGGACCCTTTTTTAGAGCTTCATCATACCCATCCTCGGACTGAAGAGGAATAAGAAGGGACTTGGGAATATTAAGCTGCTCATTCAAATAATTGAAAGCAAATGAACCTTCTTGGTATCCTATAGGTTCTCTGCTTTCTATCAAACTGTCTATCCCTTTGACATGTGAAGTAAGTTGTTGCACTGTTAGCATGGAGGTCAAGCTAGCGGTGTAACTCGAATTAATAATTAAAACTACAAACAGCCATATAAGTAGCACAAGCCGGCCCAATGTGCTCACAGTATTCTCCCCTGCATAAGATAATAGAGAATATAAATCATCAACTTTAATATTTACTAAAGTCATTGTAAGCCATAATTAGTCTCACTTACTATGAGCAAAGAACCAAGTTGAACAGCTAAACCTGCAATCAAAAGCATAAGAAAAAGTTCAAAAATTAACAAGCCAAACATGAAGACTGAGGCAAGTAAAGAATTAGCGACAAGACTTGCCATAACATTGTTGCCACTTGCTGTCTAGGTGGACCACGAAATTCATCGTTAAACCGATGCTCAAGAATCCATACAACAGACCCGACAATGATGAAGGATACACCAGTTACACACCACAGCATTGGAGTAAAAGGCTTGAAGAAAGCCCAGGCATTAGATTCCTGGACAGTAACAGGGGCTACAACAACTAGACCTGACTCAACATATGGTTGTGTAAAATCTGCATTCCTTGTTCTGTCAGTGGTAATTGAAAGATCGCCTATAACAGCATCAAATTCCTAAAATAAACCAAAGAAAAAGCATAGTTACACGACCATATAGTACTACTACTTATGCTTTAATAGTTGCATAAAGCTAAAGACAGAAATAATTTTATACTTACTCCTGCACTAATTTTCTCAACAAGCTGATTGATATTTGGGTTATTTTTCCCATTCCCAAAGGGAATCAACCTATGTGGAACAGCATAAGGAAGCAAATTAACAGCAGCAGTGAACACATCAATGCAGTAGCCAGAGAATGAATCTGAGCTTGGTGAATATGAAATAAATTCACGATAATCCACACGCCTTGGAACTCCAATCCTTAGAACTTTCCCGTTGTTGGGGAAAACCCATCCACGAGGCTTTTCTGTGGTCCTTCCTGGCCAGATTACAATAGACAGTTTTCGACTTGAATTTGACTGGTTAGATGATCCAGAGTGTAGTAACTCTGGTGGCTTAAGTGACAAACCCGAAAAGTTAGACCAGTATCCTATCGTATTATGACCTGTACCGACCACATTGATGATATCGAATGCAGGATTGATCAAGTTCCTATCTGAATCATATTGTATATGGCCTGTTAACCCAGTCATATTGGTTTGCCATATGTTAGAGAGCAGGAGTGCTCCACCATCAAAGGTGCTCATTGCATCAAGATGCAAGTCTTTGTCTTTCAACTGACTTAATATAGAATTGTTGGAGAATGATATTTTTCCTCCTTGATCAAAGTATGCATCTAGGGCACGGGCAAGGATCCAAACCGTGTCATAGGCATAAAGGCCGTAAGTGTTCAACCCAAATGAGCCATTCCCATTTGCTCTCCGAACCAAATCTCTCCACCGAGAAATGAAGCTCCGCTTGAGTTGTGAATCAGGAGTGCTCACACGAAGGGTAAGTAGACCTTGAACATCATTAAGTGCGTCTTGAGAAAGAGGTGAGTTTGTATCTAGGACATCACTAAGCCAATTCGTAGCAATCCAAACATACCCCGTATCCAACATATTAAGAGAGCGAGCAACCTCAAGCACCTCTAGGCCATAATTATTGTAAGTATGAAGAACAAGGATCCTAGATTCTTGTAAGGCAACCTCAAACAAAACATTCCTTATGTCTTCTCTGTTGAGGATAGGACTCATAGGAGCTTTATAGCTTATTGAACATCGCTTCTTAGCCAACTTATCACCTAACGCAGCCATCCCATTTCTCCCATAATCATCATCAGTGTAAATGACGGTTACTTCCCGCCATCCATAGTAGTCTATAATATCTGCTATGGCAGCCATTTGGAAAAGATCATTTTGGTTCGTTCGAACAACAAAAGGATACTCGAGGGAGGAAAGGGTTGGGTCTGTGGCAGCAAAGGAGAGCAAAGGGATTTGGAGTCCCTTTGCAACCTGAGAAACTACATGAGCTATTACAGATGATTGAGGGCCTATTATTGCCACTACCCCACTCTCTATAATGGTCATTGCTGAAAGAAATAAGGAACAACAAGATTATGATAAAATCAACATAAAAAAATCTCACAGAATCAAACAAAAATTGCAACAAAACAATTGGGTTTCTAAAGTAATTTACCCTCAATAGCTCCAAGAAATCCACTGTAATTGCTATCCGACATTGAGATGTTGAGCTTAGTTCCCTTAAGAACTTGTGAGGAGGAATTTACATCATCCATGGCTGCTTCAATTGCAAGTTTTGCAACTTTACCAGTTGTGGAATTGAAAGACATTATTGCTCCAACGTTGACAACTTTAGGTCTTGTTGTAGAAATTGTATCAACCCCGTTTGCAGATAATATCCCATTTTCCAATATTATCAATCTAAATAACAGCAAAAATCCAAGCACCCTAAAAATCATGGTGGAGTAGCAGAAAATCTATCCACCTTCCTGCATATATATATTCATAAAAAGAGGAATCACTAAACCCCATAAAAACCCAGTTTTCATTTGCTGCAAAACAAAGAACAACTTGTCACATAATGTAGGTGATAATAGCAGAGAAGCACATGGTAGAAAGCTCCAATAACAAAACAAAAGAAAAAAAGCCTAAAAGTTCTAACTAGTATTAGACAAGAGGAATAAACAAACATGAAGCAACCATTTATCAATTAAATTACTTAGAAAGTCAATCAGAGATTACAACCTTTTTCTGTCAATAAACAAGGAACCCATCAAAATTATATTAAAGAAAACTTCAGAAAAAAGATGGAAAATCAAACATTACCATATTTGCAAGTAGCCAAAGTTGAAAATTTTTAGAGGCTAGAGCTTCACAGCATTAAATTTTCTATTGAAAGAAAAAATTCCAACTAGTAAGCTATGAAAGGGTAAATGTAAGACATATATATGTGGTGGTTGATATTTTTTAAGTGCAATTGTAATTTTCACACTGAAGAAAGTGGGAGTCTTTATGTAGTCTTCAGAGGTATAATTTGACAAAAACTAACCTCTTAGCCTGAAAAAGAACAAGAACAGTTGAAGTGTAGGCCATACAACTCAATTAAAATATGTGGATACTATTTCAGGAAAGTGAAAGCCTACAAAGGAAGACAGAGAAAAAAGAACAAAAGACAAAATTTCATGTTTAGGAAAAATGAGAATATAATTTTGCCAAAAAAAAAAAAATTAAGCAGATGATGAAAGAAATGAATTAAATGAACACATTAAGTTTCTTCCCTTCCTAAATGAAAGAAAGAAGACTAGATGATTGCATGAATGTAATTAGGATCTTCCCTTTCCCTCCTAATTTTTACATGAATGCTTACATCTCGGATTTTAATAACTCTGATATTATTTTCGGATTTATGTAATTTTACACTTTGCTCACAAAAAAAAAAACACATTATTCAACAAATTGTGAAGTAAGCAACTTATCATTTGTACTAGCATTTTAAAAAATATAATATAATTAAAAACAGAATTTGTAGAAATTAGTAAGTATGATACCTATTGTATTTCTACCACATGTTTTTGATGTAATGTAAGGTAGGAGAAGAGACAAATTAGCTTCCAATAATAATGCTGTGTTTTGGTCCTTTTGGAAGGCTTAAATTTTCTGGCTTGCTAATCTTGCCACTTTCCTAATATACAGAAGTGCTTCTATATCATAATTCATAATCTATCACTCGTGAAGACGTGATAGGAGCAAAGGGAGAAAAATAATGGTCCAACTTCTTCAAAATGGGCCCCACCTAGCTAGCATCATCTAAACATCATTATCAATTGATCTCCATAGAATAGGAAAAAACGAGAAATTCCCTGTTCATCTCCGTAAGGTAGGAGATGAAAATATATGTTATGCATAATAATTGGACCAATTCTGAAATTGGATGTGAGGAGCAGCAGTACTTTTGAAGTGGTCGTCATAATATCACCAACTCTTGCTATGGGTGCAATGCATATTATAAATGACACTGATGCCGAAACAATCCGTTGGAGATTCCTCAGTTCCGGCAAAATCTTTGGCCTTTGGTGTCATTTATGATACGCGTGTTGTACTCATGCTAATAATTGGTGATATATTGAATAGTGAATATTTATAGTACACCTGGGTGTACCATGGTTATGTTATACCCAAGACTATTTTCGCCAAATGAGCAAGATGAGCAAATGAGCAAACATTTCTACTCATTTAATAAAATGAGCAAACAATTTTATTACAAAATGAGCAAAATGCCCAAATGAGCAAACTTGGTGTCAAATGAGCCCCTAAAGTTCTAATTTATTACAAAAATACCCCTAGGTGTACCATGAGTGAACTCTATTGAATATTAGTGAAAGTTGGTGGTGTTCCTTGCACCCAAGCTATAATCGGTGTTGTTGATGTCAATTTTGCCTTTATTTAAAGATAGATTAGAGTATAGTAGTATTACTTATTTTCTATAGTTCAAATAGTTAGTTTTGTACTCTATATAACTATTAGCGAGTCGTATAATTTGTATTCGAGATGTAATGAATTGAATATATCTCAAATCATTGACTATATATAACAACTACAATTGCTAAATTCATGAGTACTTTGGAAAATCGGTTTTTTATTAAAAAGGAAATTATAACTATTTGCTTATATTCTACACCTATATTAAATACATTTATACCAAAAATACTACTTGATTTAAACTTAGTTAAATCTTCGATATGAACTTGTAATATCTCTAATTTATATGATTCCGAATTACATCTATAAGTTAATTTAGTACGGACATAACTACATATACCTAAAGAGTACACTTTTAATAGACAATTAAAAGACGTAATAGTTATTGAAGATAAGCTAAATTCTACCATATAGAAGTATTAAATTTCATTAGTAGTAGGTAACTACCCACTTTTTTTTTTTTTTTTATTTATTAAAAAACCCAAACCAAGTTTTATCCGTTTATTATTGGTCATTGCTAATAAAATCAATAATAGTATAATACCAATAGTGAGCTGTTTGAAAATCTTATACCTTGTCTTTCCAAGATCTTGAATGTCATGATATTGTCTATAAAACATTGCTAAGCATTTTGGAAGTAGTTGGGGTCTAGGGGACGACTTGTCTTCATCTCAAGTATTCTCAACAAGATAAAAATATGCCCTCAAAAATATATAGTTGAGCTAAAGGTAGTTAAGGAGAAATGATACACAAACACTCGGTGTATGTGGGCATACATACATCTGACTAGATGTATGTCTTACTACTTAAAATGTATACTGTTACTAAAAAAATTATAAACTTACAATCATTTGAACCTGTTTTGTTATTTAACGATATTTGAATTTACATAATACATAAACGATTGAAATACTATATTTCAAATTAAATTTTATTACATGGTAGGGATGAAAATATAACATTATTTTTCTACAAACAAATTAAATAATTGAAAACGACAGGAAAATTTAGTAGAAAATCAATAGTAGAAAAATGGTGAAGATGAATAAGATGAAGCTAATATATGAATAATCTGGAAAAAAAATACAATTCTTTTTTTTAGTTTTAAACAAAGGATTCATACAAATCTAAACAAAGAAAATTTCATAAAACAATTTTTTTAAACAAAGATAAAGAACAAATCATTAAAAACAAAATTATCTGTCGAAATATTGTAAGTTTATAATATTTTTAGTAATATTATACTTCCTCCGTCCCAATATATAGTTCTCATTTCCCTTTTTTCATGGTAATTTATGCAAGTAGAATCTAAGAGGGGTAGTAAAGATTTTTTGTTTATTTAAATAAATGTTGTATTGGAAAAGATGATTTTAGGAGAGAGAATGGAGAATAATTGGTGAAAGAGCATCAATTGTAACACTTGGGTAAGTTGGGTTGAATAAACAAAGCAAAAAATAAAATTCAAGAAGCAAATAAATGATGGGACAGGTTTTTCTAGACAAATTACGGAAAAATGTTGAACTAAATATGGAAATGAGAACTATATTTTGGGACACCCAAAATGAAAATGGGAACTATATTTTGCAACGGAGGGAGTATATTTTAGTAGTATCACATACACAAGGTATAAGTTTTAGTAGTAACACATACACCTAGTGTATGTGTGGCCCACATACATTAGTGAAAGTTGGTGGTGTTCCTTGCACCCAAGCTATAGTCGGTGTTGTTGATGTCAATTTTGCCTTTATTTAAAGATAGATTAGAGTATAGTAGTATTACTTATTTTCTATTGAGAGTGAGGGATAGCCTAGTGGTTAGAGCCCCTCAGGAGAGGTCATGAGATCGATTCCACCCGGCAAGTTGGGATCCCCTTGCGAGGTTTCCCACCTTATAAAAAAAAAAAAATGTGTACACCCAATGTATGTGTCGCCTTTGCAGTAGTTTTTTTTTTGGAAGAAAAATAATTTCATTCATAAGGGATAGCCAAATGGCACTTACAATCAATTCCTGAAAAATCGAAAATTCCAACATAGGTATATAACACCTTAGAAGTAGATACGCCTTTGCGGTAGTTAAGCCGCCATTGTCATACTTATTGCTATTTTCTTTTTCTTTTGCAATAGTGAGAAGTTATTGCATCATCTTAAACCAGTGCCATAATATAAACTTTCTTATAATATTGTTGGAGGATAAGAATATCAAAGCATGGAAAAGGAGTTGTTGACTTTATCAGTGATTTATGGAGCATCTAGCTAATGAAGTTCGTCCAAGTTATCCTTTTCTTATTTCTGTTGTTCCAAAATCCCAAGGAGTACTGCAAAGTCGGCTCATAATATGGAAGAAAAATGTTTAAATATTTTTTTAATTTTAAAAATTAATTAATTGATTACAAGTCATACATCCACAACATAAATTAATGATTTTGGAACAGAAGAGGATGAAATAAATAATAAAACTGTGGGAAAAAATTTACTCCTTCCATCCCAAAAGGATCTGAATGTTTATTGTGAGTTTGTGACAGATAGTTTAATGTGATAAGTTGTAGAACATACTTCTTCTATATTTTTTAGTTGCACCATTTACTTTTTCAAGTACTCTAACATGCTTTTTTGAACATTATTATTTCTAATTACATATAAATAAAAATTATTTCTTCAGTTTTGAAATAAATGAAACGCTTCTCTCCTTTGTGTAAGAGCTTTTTGAGAGGAGTGTTTCATTCATTTTATCTTTTAAAAAAAATAAAAGAATAAAATGAGACGAGACAAGCTACACAAGATCGACTCGAGATCATAACTCGACTCGAGTGAGCTCGACTCGAGCTTGAACTCAGCTCGAGATGTTGGTGAGTCGAGTTGAGCAACTCTATACTCGACTCAAAAACTCGTGAAAAGCTCGAAAACTCAATTATCAATAGCAAAATACCTAAATTCAACATTTTTCTACATCAGGGTTGCTTTTAACATGAAACACTTGCAAGCTACTCCAAATCTACTCGGTCAAAGCTCGACTTGGTCAAAACTCGGTCAAATTCGACTAAACTCGAGCTCAACTCGAAATGCTAACGAGTCGAATCGAGCTAGCTCAAACTCGAACGACTCGCATCATTTACACCCCTAACATCAAACATAAAAAGTTGATATACAGAATCTTCGCATTGAGACAAATAGCGAGAGAATATAGTCACAGTTTTATATAAGTTAGTAAATAGTGTCCGAAGTAGAATGATACAACTAATAAAAAACCGAGGAAGTATTCCAAAATCCAAAGCATGATACTTATATTGGGTATCTGAGTCCCGATAGGGAAGAGGGTGGATAAAGTACATGGACCTCCCACCTTTTTCTTTCAAGTAAGAAACTCAAAAGCCCAACCCAAAAAATAACAATCACACACCCAAAAGTCAAAACCCCCAAAAAAAAAAACAGACCTCCATTTTCTCTCTCCTCCATTTCCATTTTCATTTTCATCCTTCGCAAATCGCAAAATCCCCTTAATTTCTCTCTCTATCAAAACATCAAATATCAATGGCGGCAGCAAAAGAGGTCGTAAGAAAACCAGTAATGGCGACAGTACGACTAACCATACCAGCAGGAGCAGCTCGTCCAGGTCCACCAGTTGGAGCCATTTTAGGTCAATTAAAGCTTAATCTCATGGCATTTTGCAAGGATTTCAATGCTCGTACTCAAAATTACAAAGCTGATACTCCTATGTCAGTCGCACTCATCGCTTACAAAGATCAAACGTTTGATTATGTTATTAAATCTCCAACAGTTTCATGGTTTCTTAAAAAAGCTGCTGGTGTTGAGAGTGCTAGTAGTCGACCTGGACATCTTGTCGCTTCATCTGTTACTTTGAAGCATGTTTATGAGATTGCTAATATTAAGAAGGAAGATCCTGGCTGTAAACATTTGCCGATTCAGAGTATTTGTAACTCGATTATTGGTACTGCTAAATCTATGGGACTTAAGGTTGTTAAAGACTTGGATTGAATTTTTAATTTCAATTTCAGTTTTTTTAGGGTTAGGGTTTTAGGTTTTTGCTTTTGCGGATTTTGATTTTGATTTCTGCTGTTGTAGTCGCTTTTTTGTGTTGAATATTACATGCGTTTGATGTAATCTGGGTAAAATTATCAGATATTGTTTGAATAATTAGATTCTTGAGTTCACTTAAATTTTTTATTTATTTGAGTGATCAAATAAAGTGAAATTAGTTTACATTGTTACATTTTCTGTTTTGTGACATCATTGTGGTAGATGATGAAGGGAGATGGAAGTGTAGGAAATTGGATGAAATTGTAACAACTTTTCATGCTGATGTTTCTAAATTCTTGATTTTTCTTAGGTTTTGAAGATAACAACATTTTTTATCTCAGTTGAGGTGTAAAAGTAATGAAGTTCTTCTGAATATTTTACATCACATTTTAGCTAATATTTGCACTCTTTAGCCTCAAATTGTGGCTTTTTCCAGAATGCAATTGATAGTTTACACCCTCAAATTTCAACACATCATGCAAATGTGTTGTAGAAGGTTCCCATTGCATCATAAAAAAAAGATTTGAGGCATTTTGTGATGAATACTCTGGCAATGTTGATTTTCATGTGACAACAACTATTGAGGAACATTCTTTTGCTAAAATTACTGCATCAAGAACCCTAGCCCTCAAACGCGAGAAACCCCAGCCGACAAACCCCTTCTCACTTCTCAGAGCGGCGCGGCTCGCCGGCGACGATTATCTGCTCCCCCTAGTTGCCGACGAGCCCGTATTTTCTTCGTTTTCTCTCTCTTTTTGTTCTCTGCTCCCCTCTGAAATTTCTACTTTCGTTTCGACTACTGCAGACTCCTGCAACATTCTGTGGCATCTCTCTTACCAGTGCCTGCTCTGAATTTCAATTGGTTGGACGAATTCAGTCCTTTGTAAGAATTGGCTCGTCGGCTCTGGTTTCTCGTTGGGTTGGAGTCCGGATCAACCTGGTGAATACTCTTGGCTATCTATCTGTATTGCTCCCAAGAAGGCAAACGAGGTACCAAAGATGGCAACTCAGCATCTATCTACTAAGGTAAGTGTAGGCATCTCAATAGATATGGATCACGATCCGGGAGTTACCAGCATAGAGGAGGTTATGATCGTTACTGAAGAAAATGATGATCAAGGATTGACTATGGATTTCGATGTTGAGAGCATTGATGTAACACATTCTTCCTCTGGCAAGGAACACAAATTGGATACAATCAACCCCTTTATTTTCTCAACAAAGTCGCGGGCTCGTATGCTTACTGCAACCCATGATTCAACCCCATCTCGAGCTACTCCATCCATGCAGCGAAGGAAAGGGAAATACCTCAAGTCTATTTCCTTTCTGAAGGTAGGTATTGGCGTCAAAAGGGCACGTTCACTAGTTTATTTCCCTTTGCCACAGAGTAATGTAAGAGCAAAAAAAAGCTCGCTTTAGTTGTTTACTTTCGGCTTGTGTCTTGTAGACTTTTATGCAAATTTTCCCGATGTTAAAAAAAAAAAAAAACTACTGCTTTTGAAATTTGATAGTTCATTCATCCGATGATCATTCTTGGGAGTTGTCAAAGACCTCGCATAGACCTACATCTTATGCTGTGGCGAGATTCAGTTCATTCAGAGAGAGTATTACACATAATTTTCATCAAATATAGAGCCATTTACATGGCTACGTCTACGTCGATGTAACATGCCAAGTACAAATGTCACGAACATTCTGGCAATTCTTCTAATCTTTCTAAAACAACTATTCTATTACAAATACCAAGTAAGTGTTGGCCCAGTGGTGATGGGGACTGGCTTTGATAGGACGAACCCGTGTTCGAATCCCCGCAACACCCTTGGGAGAGGAATGAAACCTAACCACCCCGAACTTGGCCTCGATCCGGATGTAACCCGAAGGGTGAACCGGGTGCAAACACCAAAAAAAACTATTCTATTACAAATGTCACACCAATGTAGCCTTACATTTGACAGATGAACAAGACGTGCTTTTTTCATGAGATACCAACTGCAAACCATTTGTGTTAAACAAAACCCAAAGAATTTTGACATCAGCCAAAATGAACTTGGCTGGTGATGTCTTGAGATCATGCTACTTTATACACCAAGCTAAATGATACCATAACAAATTAACATCATGCCACATTCCCCAACAAGAAAATAGGACTACTGAAAGGGTAACATTAGCTTTCCTAAGATGTCTATTCCAAACTAAAATAATTGATAAAAATAGAGAAAAAGAATAGTTCAATATGGACTACTCAGAAGCCTCGATTTCTAGATGAGCAAACATGACTTTGTAGTCATCAGGCATGCTGAAGAAAACCTCGACTTTTCGATCATCTTGACCAATGGAGCGTGCAGCTTTAACTACTTCCAATGGAGAGAGTCCTGGAAGTTTCATCAACACACTAAATAACTTCTTTCTCTGCTCACTAATTTCCATGTTGTGTGTCGAAGCTTTTTTCATGTTAACCATAGTCAAAGTCAAGTCCTTTTGAGATTCAGCAAGACTTCTAATAGTTTTGGACATTTCAAGAAACTCTGCTTCCAAGGGATCAAAATCCCTAGATCTCTTAGATTTCTCATTACCAGGTTCAGACGGAAGGGCCATAGTGCTTTGAGTTATGGAAGTAGCCTCCTCCCTTACATTTGATTGTGTCTCTGAGTTTCTGATGTGAGTGACAGGAGGGTCAACAGTTGCAATTACTCGAACTCTTTTCCTCGATGGCCTCCTTTTCCCAAAAACTTCACATAATTTGTCGTAGTGTACAAAAGGCTTCATGAACAAAGATGATGCCCCCTCGTGATTCTATGCAATCAAATCCTATGTTAACCTTATTGCAAGAATTTCTTGAGCAAACAACAGAAAATAAATACATAGAAAGGTTCAAAACATACCTTGGCCCAACATAAAAATGATTCTTTATTGCCAACCACCATTTTTTGTTCATCATCCCACCAAAACCCGTCACCATTTTCCTCGATAGCTAGTATATAAGCGAGGTGCCTTTTTAAGGTTTTAATCTTTGATTCGATGTGAGGATCGGCTTTAAGGCCACATCCAGGTAGCTTCTCTTCCATTCGTTGCTCAACATAATAGCAGTAGCCATTTTTATAACCATTGTCAGTTTTCCAACTGGAACCGTTCAATTCAGAGAGGACGTCAACTAGAGTAGCTTCCTCCTTAACATTCCAAAACTTCTTGTTTTTTCCTCTTCCCCGGACAATAACAGGTTGTGCGTTAATTGTCCCAGCTTCAGGACTAACCATCTACAATGTGTATGTAGATCATTTAACAGTAACTACGAAGTTCAGGCATATAGTGGGAGAAGTACATATATAAGCCAAACAACAAATCAAACGACTCTAGGCCCATAAATAAAGAGAGAAATAATAGATCTGGTCTAGATCATCATATGGAAAATGGTGTAGAGAGACAAGTATAAAACCATGAACTGGAAGTCCAGACAAAATTTGCACAAATGTAGTATAAAATATCAGGGATTGCAATGGTGCTAAAAGGATGCTCAGTGTAAACAACATTCCAATGCCAGAAAGCAACAGATCTTCCATCTCCATATGATTCAAAATTTTCTCCATCCAAAGTTAGAAGCGTCAACAATGTCAACATTGATGGCATTGACACCATAGAGTCAACCAACTCTATTCCAATAATTAGATAACCCTTTTCAACAAGATGAAATGGATACCAGGACACCAATTTTGCATTCACTAAACAGTAAACTGAAAGCACCAACAGCATGCTAAATTCCCTTGCAATAAATAATAATAATATTTCTGAAGATAGAAAGCTTTCATGTGGACTAAGATTTATATAAAATTGACACCTTTCGTTTCCTATGTTTCCACATAAACCCATCTTCAACAGCTCTCCAGCAACTGTCAACTGATAAAGGGAAAAATTAACAACACCACCCAAACTATTGCTGACCTTAATATAACTCAACAATCGATTAACTTAGAATAATCTGACCTATTGGGTCAACCGACTCAAAATGGTCTCAATTTTCTGTTAACCTGTTGAAACTTTCAAAGGTTAATAAGGTTACGTATCACCTTCTAACTGGATTTCTTTGTATACTTAATTTTTTATATCTCTTCCTTAATCTCCCTCCTCTTCTTCCTTCCCTGACCTCTGCCAGCCACTGCACACGCACCTAGCCACCGTTCCAAGCATATCACCTACCTGTCTTCCCAATAATAACACAAGTTGATATCCACCTTCACCTCAAGTCCTCAACAACCCAACCAAACAGTCATGTCCACATCAAGACAAGTTCAAGAAGAAATTCTTGAAGAGAAGATTAGGTTAAAGGAAGTGAAAGTTAGACAAGAGGATGCAAATTCTGGGTTATAAAATGAGTTGAATTTCTGGGTTATTGATGAAAGAGATGATATCAAAGACTTAAGATGAGGAGAAGACAAATGTAATGATACAAGTGAAGGAATTGGAATTTTCAAAGAAAATGGAAGGGACAGGGAAAGTAATAGAACATTTAAGGATAGGGTCGTGGGTTGGTGGTGTTGAGTGTGGCTATGGCAGGGGGTGGAGGGAAGGGAAGGAAGAGAGATGGAAGAAGAGGAGAGACCTCAAAAAAATTTAGAAAACAAAATAATCGGTTTGAAGGGTTGTAGGTAAGGATGGGCAGTTTTGGGAAGGGTAGGGTAATAGTTGACATCATTCTGAATTAATCAATTGTTAATCTGAATTAATCAATTGTTGGGACTATTTTAAGAAAATTAGCGATAGTCGGAATTATATTTCCTTTCCTATTATTCTATACTAAGGCCTTGCTTGGTTGAGGTGAACAAACTATTTAGTATGAGCATCCAAGCCCATGTGTTTCTTTAACAAAATTTGGAGAATGGAGATTACTACTCGTGATCCCCACTTCTAGAACCCCCCCCCAAAAAAAAAAAAAAAAGGTTCTCTCATACGGTCATACCAATAGGTGAAGATTGGTTTCCCAAAAGCCCCCAACCAATTGAATCCAGCCCCCCTCCCTTTATCCTATACTACAAAATAGAGCGTCACCTTACCACTCTCCCTTAGCACTACCGCTGCTACTGGCATCTCCATTCCCCTATTTCCCAGAAAATACCTCCAATAAGCTGCTTCGTCAGTGCCGTGCCGATGATCTAGCCCAAAATGATGACCACCAGCCAACCATTTCAACACGATCATTCTCCCTCTAAATCACTGGAAATGACCACTGTCAAACCCTTGACTTCCTCAATGTCGTTCCCCCTTTATACATCACCACTATAACAACCACGAGCACTTTCAATCTGCTCCTCAATCAAGAATATTGATGGCCGTTTTCAGGCACTCCTTTGCTCAGAAGTCTCCCACAAAAGGTCTCAACAGGTGTAGTTTTGCCAGCAAGGAATGTATCCTCTGAAAGCAATAAGGTGTAGATGACGGCAATGGGAACTCTAATCTCGATAGGCGTGTATCTGAATGATGTTAAAGATAGAAGAGGGGGAGGAGGAGGTAGTGGAGATTGTGAGGTGGAGGAGAGACAATTATCAATAAAAGAGGGAAGGCAAAAGAGAGGAAGAAGGTGAAGGCAAAGAAGATAAAGAAGAATAAAGTGACTGTGGGGAGGGGGGGAGTTTGAAGGGTTTAACACCGAATTCCATACTTGATACCAAATGGCAAATGTTGAACCAAACAGGGACAAAAGAGACCCAGTGTTCCTAAATGTTTTTATATAAGCATCAAGGCAACAGCACACTAAACGGCCAAGAAGAGAAGATATGTAGGTATAAGACACATAACCATCAGTTGAACCTTACGGAATAGCCTAAATAGCTTGAGACTGTAGGTTGGCTTACTGATTCAGATTTTAACTCCAACATTACCCACTCCCCCCAAAATAACAACACCATAGATAAACATGTATCATATTCTAATAGACGTAACTCTCCTAATTCCTATCTACTGCAGCAAAAGTTTTATGTTCACAAAAATATGTAGCAAATTTAAGATGCATTTAAGAAACATACAGTAAAGATCCAATAACATGGTGGCAATCTTTTCGCTTCTGGTGTAAGAATGGCTCATTAATTTGTTCCATCAAAAGCTCTAGCACCTCATGGATAGGAACTAAACTAATTCCAAATTAACCATAGAACAATTGCCTTGGATCAGTTCTAGACTCTAGCCATGTGAAGGTCCCTCTTATACTCCACTCTATCACAAAACTATCTAGTTGCTTGACTTAATGCCACACAAACAACAAGGTGAAGAAAGCTTTAGCTGTGCCTATTTTCACTTTCTATGTATCAGATTTCCCCTTTCCACATAATTGATCCACAAACTTGTGCTGATAACCAACACACACCACTTCACAAACCATTACTTTTGTAATAGATGGTAGCTGTTTAAAAGGTGGACAGATTCAAGTCCCTTCTAATATTTCCATAAAATTCTGGCAAACTGAAGCATCAAGCAATAAGACACAAAACTAAATTTACAAGATACCAGTGCAAATGTGCTATAAATTGCTTACAGGGGCCTCTATCAAATATCTATTATATATCATTGAGTGTACAAATGAAGCTAATAGTGAATTCGTCACCAACATTGAAACACGATCAGTGGTAGATCCATTTAATGCATTTAGGTGACATAAAAAAATAAAGGATACCCCCAAATACACTGCTAAACTCCACAAGCATAGGTTTTGTTGTGTTTTTTTTAAATAAGGAAGGAGAAGGACCTCCTGAATTGGCACCTCTCGCACGTATATCCAGCCAGTTAGGCTCATTAAGAGTGAGGGGAAATGGTAAGGGAAACCTAATCCCCAAAGAGCGTAGTTTGACCCCATGACCTTTGAAGTCATGAGACCAAACCTTTACCACTAAACCAAGTCTAGTTTGGTGCATAGCACGTTATAGAGTACTATGCATATATAGCTTTCTGTCTTTCGACAGTAGATAGTATTAGATACCGACCAAGGATCAAGAAATTCAGTCCATATTTGGTCTAGTTTGAGGTCGCTAAGCTGTCATATGCAATCTCAGGACAAAAAAGATGTACACCATTTATAATAGTAATATGTGCAAAAAAAATGAAAAATGACAACCCACAATAGTAGCATCTACATTAATTGGCCTAATATCATCTATTCCAATTCTTGAAAGAACATTCAGTCGTAATTTCGTTAATCCTTAAGCCAAAAAAAGGGTTCCTTTCTCAATTAAGTAGGCATGAACAGTAATAAACAATGCAACCCATGAAATGAAAAATTGGAACAATCAAAAAAACCTTTCTCGATGACCCACAAATAATTCAACCATCATTGACAAAACCCAGAAGTCAAAATAAATTTTATTCATCAGACATCAGTAAAACAACATCATAATCAAACCAAACCCATAAATAAAAGGGTTAGGATTTTAGAGTAAAATAATTTACCTGAGTAGAAATTGGAGAAATCTCACGCATTATAAAAGCTTGAATAGAGAGAATGTTCTAGAATGCAAAAATATGCCCCCTAAATCCCGCTAATTTCTCTGCTCAGGCGCTCATCATTCATCAACACAGTTTCCCAAGGTTTTTGCTTTTGCAGTGAAGAATTTTTGGCCGCAGACGGGGGATTTTCACCTTCGTGTGACCCTTTTTTGCCCTTTTACCCACTTAATTTTCACGCTCTTTTTATTCTATGGTGGCGGGGAAATTCCCATATTTCCTAACTCGTATAATATGCAAATTATTCACAACCTCAGTCCTCAAGTAACTTAACAGGCCAAGTGGCTAACATTTTGTAGGGTGCGCTCTATTAAACTTATTAGACTTGATTGACCCTTATTATAACTTAAATTTGTATGTTTTGTTAGATCTGATCAAATCTAATTAGACCTAATCTGGACTTATTGGACCTGAAACTTATTTTTTAAGGTGAAGAGAACAGACCCTAAGTCCCCAAAATTAACAAAATGTCCCTTGGTAAATTTAAAAAATGTCTTTTTATTAATGCCGCCCTGAAATTTCCTGGTAACGCCATGTATTTTTGTACAAAAATACATGTGTTGTATTTCCCCATTCCCTCCTTTCCTCTTTCCCTTTTTTTATTTAACCTCCCACATGTCTTCCATGTTTTCCACACAAACCCCACCACACTTTCTTTATTCACTTTCATTCTCTCAAGATTTCCGGCATTGACCACACAAATGCTAATGTAATTAAAAAAAATTCGAATAAAACTAATAGAATGTCTTGAACCTGGCGCTTCGAAAAACTTAGCATGGGGGTCTCGCTGACCGGTTTGGGGTCCAGGGGCGAAGCGCCCTGGTTTGGGGGTTCGGGGATACATGGGGTTTAGTGTAATCATTTTTTGTTTCAGTCCCTATTTTGGCCGATTTTATTTAGCTTTATTAGAACATCTACCCATGCTAAGTGGGTAGAGTTTTTTGCAAGCTTATCACTTTGTGATCAGCATAAATCCGGAAAGATGAACAAGGGTACTGATGCCTTGTCAAGGAGATATTTGTTGCTTACTTCTCTTAGAAACCGAGTCATTGGCTTGGAGGTTTTGAAGGAAACCTATGTTGATGATCCGTATTTTAGTGAGCTCTTTGCAAAATGTCAAGTTCATGCTAATGGAGACTATATATCATGTTTATGATGGTTTTCTATTAAAAACCAAGAGGTTGTGCGTGCCTAAGCATAGTGTGAGGGAGTCTCTCATTCGAGAACTTCATGAAGGTGGCCTCGCTGAACATTTTGGCATTGAGAAAACCTACACTTTGGTGAGTGATTACTTCTTTTGGCCTAGATTGATGAAAGATGTGGAGTACATAATGAAGAGATGTCCAGCTTGTCAACACGCCAAGGGCCATTCTCTTCCTCAAGGCCAACACTTACCGCTTCCTACGCCACAAGCACCATGGGAGGATATAAGCCTTGATTTTGTCACGGGGCTTCCTAGAACTAAGCATAACAAAGATGCAGTGGTGGTGGTGGTTGATAGGTTCTCAAATATAGCTCATTTCATCCCTAGCCATACTACTCATGATGCAGTTCAAACGGCCCTTTTGTACTTCAAAGAGATGGTTCGTTTACATTGACTTCCAAGGAGCATGGTGGGTGATAGAGACACAAAGTACTTAAGTCATTTTTGGCTTACATTGTGGAAGAAGATGGGAACCAAGCTCAAGTTTAGCACATCATCCCATCCACAAACTGATGGCCAAACCGAGGTAACCAATCGTACTTTGGGAATTTTGTTGAGGGGTTTAGCTACTAAAAGTCCACGGTAATGGGAAGAAATGCTACCCCATGCTGAATTTGCATACAATAGGGTGCCTCATAAGATTACTGGTTTGATACATGGGGTATAGTGTAATCATTTTTTGTTTCAGTCCCTATTTTGGCTGATTTTATTTAGCTTTATTAGAACATCTCATAATAAAGTAAAATTTACCAGAAATTGACTTGAAAATGCCGAAAAATTGCCCAGGCACCTAATTTAGGGTCCCGAAACTGTGGTCAGGCGCCTAATTTAGGCGTCCGAACCTGTGGTCAGGTGCCTAAATTAGGCGCCCAACCACAGGTACATAGCCTAGACATTTTTTCGGCATTTTAAAGTTAATATAGTCCATTTTTTGACTAAATGAAAAATAAAAATTCATTAATATTAATAATGCAATAATGTGGCCGGAACAGTTGCACGTAATGTAAACGGAAAGGTTGCCGGAGGAGTGGCAGCGTGATGATACCATCCAACCTCCTTTAATGTGTGATGAGAAGTGACCGGAAAATTGGCCGGAAAAGTTGACGGAGTTATGTCGCTGGAGTTATTGTCGCCGGAGATCTTGATGGGAGTTCCTTGTTGATGAGAGAGATATAGTGAGAAAGTGAGGGAGAGTGAAGAGAGTGAGGGAGAGTGGAGAGAGTGGAAGAGAGTAGGAGAGTGAATGTTAGAGTATAATTAGCGTATAAATACATATATATGTATTTATACAGGGCGTTACCAGGATATTTCAAAGCGGCATTTAGCAAATGAGCTAATTAATCAACATTCTTCCCTTAAAAAGAACAATTTTATGTGTGCCACACCTATTTTGAAAGAATAGTTTAATAAATTATCAATTTCGATGGGTCGTGTGCTATTGATTGATCATATGAATAATTTTTGACAATTGTATTTTGTTAGTAAGAGAATTGGAGTTAAACTGTAGAGATGGCCAACAGTTCGGGCCAATCCAGTCCAGCCCGTCTCTTGGGTCGTGTGGGCTGAGCCCGTGGAAAGCCCAGTACGGGCCGGTTTTTAAACCGTGAAATTGATGGGTGGGCCGTGGGCCAGATTTTTTGAGCCCAACCCACTAAAACCGCCCAACTCGGTCCACGAAATCGTTCAACCCAGCCCAAGTTATTATTCAACCAAATTGTGTATATTTCAATCAAATTGTATATATTTTAATCAAATTGCATATATTATAATTCAATTAAATTCAAAAATAATGAAATTATTCATTAATATTAATAATTGTATATATTTTAATTAATTTTAAAGGTTTTATGTACAATAATAAATGATTCCAATGATTAAATAATTTTGGTGAAAAAAAAATTCTCATGCCGGCCCGCTAGGCCCACGAACCGCCAGAACCGCTTTCCGATTCGTGAAAACTAGTAACAAACCGGTGTGGGCCAAGATTTCCAGCTTGTGGACCATCCCGTCCAAACCGTGAATTTCACGGTTCGGTCCTGCGCCGTGAAATCTCAGCCCGACCCACTAGGGTCCGCGGACCAGGCCGCCCAGCCCGCACCAGTGGCCATCTCTAAGTTAAAGAGTTAAGAGAGGAGAGTGAGAGTATAATAAGGAGCAGAGTTTAAAATAAAATAAAAAGTAGGGCACGCATGGTAAAAGTAGAAGAAGTTTTTTTTTTAAAGAGAAATTTCATTAATTAATGGTCAAACGACATCTACAATAGGTATTAAAGAAAAACAAGATACAATTAAACAAGGCTAAATCAAATTCGTCTTTCGAAGAAACTACAATGAACCAGATCGAGCAATACAACGCAACCCCCTTGTATTTGCTGAATCAAGCAGCCATTGATGAGGAAGTCTATCATTCTGACGTAGTTTGGGAAGAGCATTCTTGATCGAGCCATGTTGACCGCATCCGAAATTCCAATACCTTCATGTTGAGTCTCGAACTTCAACCAATGAGAACATTTTTTCATACCTAAAAACGAAAAAACCATACTCACAACTCCCATAAGGGGGAAGGAGATCTCCAAAATAGAGACTAAAATCCCCATAGAAGGGTTTGAAAAAATCTCATAAAGAGAGACTAATTTACCATGGATGAAATTATCCATGGCAGCCCCTAACTGATGAAGAACGGGTAGGGGAGGCTAGGGTTTAAGAGAGAAAAAGAGAAAGAAGTAGAAGAAAGTTTAGCTGCCTACATAATTGGTCGTGGAGATATATGTTAGAACATCAAACTATGCTCTTATATAGCTTTGTAGTATATCTAAATTATGATGAGAGTTGTTAGGGACGTATACAGGGCTTATAGAGGTTGAGCAACAATGTAAGTGCAAGTAATCATTGACTTCATACAATTTTCTTCTTCATACATAATTTATTACTGTTGGAATAAGAGTTTCGCAAAGGCAGAAATAGATAACTTTAAAGGTTGTGCCGTGATAGGAGATCACTGACTTGAAAGCAATTACGGCCCGACAATGGTGGTTATCGATCTTGGCCGGAATGCTCCCCAAGGTTTACACAGCAGCTAAGAATGCCACCACTAGCAAACTGAGCTTTAGAGAATAGCACGAAAACCCAGGAATAGAGAAGAGAAGGGAAGAGAGAAGAGTGTTTGTTGTTTTTTTTTTGTGTGTCTGACTGAACAGGATGGCACTGATTTTATAAGGAAGAATCAAGCCAAAAAATGGATAGCAATCAAGACAGAAATCAATGGGCGGATAATTAGGGATTGCCATGAATACTGTAACGGTAAAACGTTACAGAATTCCAACAGCCACACACGCGTAGCTCCCGGGTCCAAAAATTTAGTTAAGTTAAGTTTATTCCCCAAAGCCCAAAGCCCAAGGCCCATGGCCCTGGCCCGGTCCGGGCGGGCGTGTGTGATAGCAAGCCCAAACCAAACATATCATCCAACCACAAAAGCATCTCTAGTCACAACTCAATAGATGGAAGGAGGGAGGAAATATATAAACATGAAGAAATTCCCTCCCACAAGCAATGTGGGACAAACAAGAAAATGAGCCAAGGTTTTTCCAAGCCTTAACTCCAACAATCCCCCACAAAGGCTCGAAAAAGCAAAAGAAATTCCCGGGTAAGGAAAGGAAAGTACTTAAACACCAATATCTTTCGATTTGAATTGATGCATAGTGAAATGAGGCAACAACTTACTATCTAGTGAGTGAATTACTCTTGAACTCACCAGAGTTCCGTTGAGACCCTCACAACACATACCTACCTTAAGATCGTGCAATCTCCGCGATACATCACAAGCGCTTTATAGCCATGCGCATACCTTGGGTCTAATAAGTGCTCTAGAAAGACAGCCCAGTCTTTCATAGAAGGCGGCTTAACCTCCACACTTACGTAGGTAGTCCATCAAGTGTTTCTCAATAACACCACCCCGGAGGGATATGGAACTATTAAGAGCAAAATGCTCAACCTCTCAATGTATATCCATCAAGTGCGTCTCAGAAGCACCACCAATAGGCTATGGATAAAAGCACTACCATGTGTCATAGGAATGGGAAATGTAGTGCAAGTTAAGATTTCATGGCTTCGTTTGACCACAAACGGGTATCCACCATAAGATCTCAACTAATGGGCTTTAGCCCCATCCCCCTCGACGACTTTAGGACAACTCTCCTAGATAACCCCTTAGTAAAGGGGTCTGCAAGATTTCTTTCGGACCTCACATAGTCCAAAGAAATCACCCCATTTTTCAGGAGTTGTTTGACGACTCCATGTCTGATCCGTATGTGTCTCTTCTTACCATTGTAGACACTGTTCTTAGCAACACCAATGGCTGCTTGAGAATCACAATGAAGAGAGACAGTGAACCCCGTCCACCCCATAAAGGAACATCGGACAACAAGTTTCTCAACCATTCGGCTTCTTGCCCGCCAACTCGAGGGCAATGAACTCGAACTCCATGGTGGAACGTGCTATACAAGTCCTGTTTCGAAGACTTCCACGATATAGCACCACCACCAAGGGTAAACACATAGCCACTAGTTGAACTAATCTCATCATTACCGGATACCCGGTTTGCATCACAAAATCCTTCAAGAACAAAGCAGAAATTTAGAATAGTGCAAACAAAAATCAACGATTCCTTTTAGGTATCCGAGAAGACGATGAAGAGCACTCCGAGTGTTCATTACTAGGGTTATGTGTATATCTACTAAGTCTACTCACTGCATAAGCTATGTCGGGTCGAGTACGATTCATGAGGTACATCAAACTACCTATGATTTTTGCATATTCACTTTGAGAGACACTTTCACCTAAGTTCTTGGTCAAATGAATACTTGGAATCATAGGGAGAACTCACCGGAACAACATCAAAGGAATTAAACTTTTTAAGCACTTTTTCCATATAATGAGACCGACTAAAGGAAATGCGACCGGAGACTCTCTTAAGTCCGACTCCTAAAATCACATCTCGCTTCCCCCAAATCTTTCATCTCAAATTTTGAAGACAAGAAAAGTTTAGTATCATTAACCACCTTTAAGTTGTTACCAAAAATCAGCATGTCATCCACATAAAGACATATAATCACACAATCCGATCCTATCAATTTTGAATAAACACAAGAATCGAAATTGTTTACAATGAAACCATTTGACACCACAAGTACTATCAAATTTTTCATACCATTGTTTTGGTGCTTGTTTGAGACCATATAAGGACTTCCTCAATTTGCACACTTTATCTTCTTGACCTAACACCACGAAACCCTCGAGGTTGAGACATGTAAATCTCCTCCTCTAAGTCACCATTCAGGAAAGCGGTCTTAACATCCATCCGATGTATAACTAAGTCATGAATAGCAACGCAAAGAGCAAGCGGGGTCCTAATAGTGGCTATCTTAGTCACAGGAGAATAAGTGTCAAAGTAATCTAGTCCTTTCCTCCGAGTGAAGCCCCCGATGACAAGCCTAGCTTTAAACCTCTCGATAGTTCCATCAGGTCTCAACTTCTTTTTAAAGATCCATTTACTTGTCTATGGTCTTTGATCCCTTAGGTAAGTCGGTTAACTCCCAAGTAGAGTTAGACACTATGGAATCTAACTCACTCTTAATGGCCTCTTTCCAAAAACTGGCATCCACAGATCTCATTGCCTCATCAAAGGTCTTTGGGTCCTCTTCTATCATGAAAGCATAAACTAGTTCATCACTCAACAAGTCAACACAAGAACTTTCGATAGAAAAAGCAAAGAACAAAATCGAACCAAAGTCTTTTGCTACTCTAGGTCTCTTACTTCTCCTAGGCTCATCTACGACGGAGGAACCGCTAGCATGCATGTCAACCGAACTACTACTCAAAGTCAAATCAGCAGGAGTATCACAAGTAGGTAGAACATCATGCGTAGAACAAGTAGATAAATCAACAAAGGGAGAGAAGAACAAGAAGGCACAGATGCAACATCACCTTTTTTCAAAGGAAAAACATGTTCAAAAAACTCAAGCATCTCTGTACTCACGAGATAGACCTATCACTCGAGAGACATGAATCTATATGCAGCATGAGCATAACCAATGAATACAAGCATCAAAAGTCTTAGGTCCTATGTTTGACTTTTTATAGTCGGAAGCCCAACTTTGGCTAGACACCCCCACACTCTCGAAAAACTCAAGTTTGGAGGATAACCCTTCCATAGCTCATAAGGGGTCTTATCTAATCTTTTGTGAGGAACTCGGTTAAGAACATGACAAGCCGAAAGAACAACTTCCCCCCACATTTCATCGAGCAACCCAGAACTTACAAGCATAGCATTCATCATATTTTTCAAGGACCTATTTTTCCTTTCTCGCTACACCATTTTGTTGGGGTACATAAGGAGCACTAAGTTCATGAATGATTCCCAATTTCTCACAATGGTCATTCCAAGAGAAGTTCTCATATTCTCTACCCCTATCAGACCTAACCCTCTTGATTTTCCTATCAAGTTGGTTTTCTACCTCGGCCTTATACTTCAAAAAAGCTTCCCCTGCCTCACTTTTGGTCTTAAGAAGGTATAACTTAGTGAACCTCGAGTAATCATCAACAAAGGAAATATACCAGAATTTTCCTCCTCTACTTCTAGTGTTCTGAAAGTCAGCTAAGTCTGTATGAACCAATTCTAGAAGTTGGGTGGTCCTTTGAGTCACGCTTTTGCAAGGTTTCTTGGTAAATTTTGCTTCAACACAAATAGGACACTTAGAGAACTCGGTTGAGGACAGATTAGGAATCAATTCTAAGGTCCTTAGTCTCTTAATAGAGGCAACATTCACATGTCCTAATCTACCGTGCCATAAATTTAAAGACTCAAAGAATATAAGCGGAACCACAAACAGTTTTATTAATAGCGAGATACGAAGAAGCAACATTTAAAATAAACAAACCCCCACTCAGATACCCTTTCCCCACAAATTCCCCACCACGAGTCATTACAACCTTGTCAGCCTCAAAAACAATTTTCAAACCAGCTTTGTTTAACAAGGCACCAGACACTAGGTTACGACGCATAGTAGGAACATACAAGACATTTGAAAGGGAGAGGGTTTTTCCGAGAGGTAAGTTTTATAGTGACCTTTCCATGTCCAAGCACTCCAGCGGTTGTTGCATTCCCCATGTAGACGCACTCACCTTCCATTTGCATCCCGGAAGTCATGGAGCGGCTCTTTGTTCGAACAAAATGCCTTGAAGCCCCGGTGTCCGAAATCCAGTCGAACGATTCTCGACCGAATTTGCTTCAACCACCACAAAGAAGAATAACATCATCCGAAACAGCAAGGTTAGCTTGAGGAGTTTCTTTTTGGACGTAACCTTGGCGTTGAGGACATTGGTAAGCCTTATGATCAGGCTTTCCACACACATAGCACACAAAGGTCCTCTTTTGAATCTTACCACTTGGTTTGTTCACTTTTCCTTGCTTCTTACCCTTGTTGAATACCTTCTTGCCCTTACCCTTGAACTTATCAGAACTTGGCGCAAAGAACAGATTCCACCAGATTAGCTTTGGAAACATTGACAAGAGCCGAGTCCCGATTATCTTTGATCCGGTTGGCCTCTTCAATCCTCATATGGCTGATCGGTTCCTCGAAGAGATAGGAACTCTTTCCTATGCTTCAGATTGTTACTGAACTCCCTCCAGGGAAGGAGGAAATTTTTCCAATGAGAACATTAGCCTGGAAAACCTCACGCATTTTCATGTCCTCATTTAGAACATCGGCACATAAATTTTCGTAGACATGAACTTGGTCCATGACAGGTTTGTCATCAACCATTTGGAAAGACAGACCACTTTCCTACAACATATTTCTGTTTCCCAAAGATCATCAGCCCCATATTTTTTCTCAAGGGCCTCCCAAATCGCTTTAGATGACTTATGAACCATAAACAAATCAAACAAATTATTAGTCATCGATTAAGGAGATGGAAACGAACTGTTTTATTATCTTTTTCATATTTCGAATTTGATCCTCATTCTGCTTAATGACAGCAGCAGAAGGAGAAGATGAATCAGCAGAAGCCGTAATGGCAGTGGGACAGTCATTGAACAAGACATAGTCAATATCCAGTTGCTCAAAAAACATAAGAATTTTCTGAGCCCAGCGTTTGTAGTTATTTCCATCAAGGGACTCAAGTTTGGACAGATGAGCCATTGATTTGGTTGAACTTTCTGCCATTGCAAATATTAGTAATTGCTTTCAAATTGTTGGAATAAGAGTTTCGCAAAGGCGCGAAATAGATAACTTTAAAGGCCAGTGCCGTGATAGAGAGATCACCGACTTGAAAGCAATTACGGCCCGACAATGGTGGTTATCGATCTTGGCCTGAATGCTCCCCAAGGTTTACACAGCAGCTAAGAATGCCACTACTAGCAAACTGAGCTTTAGAGAATAGCACGAAAACCCAGGAATAGAGAAGAGAAGGGAAGAGAGAAGAGTGTTTGTTGTTTTTTTTTTGTGTGTCTGACTGAACAGGATGGCACTGATTTTATTAGGAAGAATCAAGCCAAAAAACGGATAGCAATCAAGACAGAAATCAATGGGCGGATAATTAGGGATTGCCATGAATACTGTAACGGTAAAACGTTACAGAATTCCAACAGCCACACACGCGTAGCTCCCGGGTCCAAAAATTTAGTTAAGTTAAGTTTATTCCCCAAAGCCCAAAGCCCAAGGCCCATGGCCCTGGCCCGGTCCGGCGGGCGTGTGTGATAGCAAGCCCAAACCAAACATATCATCCAACCACAAAAGCATCTCTAGTCACAACTCAATAGATGGAAGGAGGGAGGAAATATATAAACATGAAGAAATTCCCTCCCACAAGCAATGTGGGACAAACAAGAAAATGAGCCAAGGTTTTTCCAAGCCTTAACTCCAACAATTACTAAATGACAATTGATGATATGAGAAGAAAACACTAAAAAAACAAGGGATTAATTCAATTATCAATTTTCATGATTTTAAGTTTGATTATCACTTTATTGGTAAGGCCATAAGACAATATCAGTCGTCCATTAAACAACATGGGCTATCATTGAGTGTAAAAGATAGTGTAATGATTAGGTCTTGTTTAAAAAGATGGGAAAGGGAGACAAAGTGTGAACAACTGGATATAATGACTAACATGTTTAAGGTGTGAAGATTTATACAAGTTTATTCCAACATCACCATGTCAGTGGAAGCAACAACTCAATATGAAATGGCCTTAAGGCTTTCACCCCCTAGCCTATAGGATGGCAATTTGCCTCAACTTCTTGAGCTTTAATTTAATTTACAGCACATCGAAGAATTAGCAAGAACTTGGGACGTTTTGCCGCCCATGTTGCATATATATATATATATATATATATATATATATATATATATATACACACACACACACACTATAGTATACTACATCCATTCTTTATTAGTTTACCTCTTTTGACTTTTGACACTATTCACATACATGACTTTGACTATTTTATATATATATATATATATATATATATATATATATATATATATATATATATATATATATACACACACACTATAGTATACTTAGGGGTGTCGAAAACAGACCTGACCGTTGGGTCAACCTGATTCTGACCTGACTTGAACCTGGTTCGACCTGTGAGGGTCGATCTCGCACCCGATTGAAACCCGACCTGGAATTACCCGACTCCGACCAAAGACTGGCAAGATTATATGCTTGACCCGACCAGGCATGCACCCGCATTCAAACTCGAACCTGACCATACTCAATCAGATAGTACTAAAATTTAATTATTTTTTATATCCATAAAATCATTTAAATATATAAATTTATAAACTTTCTTACATTTAATAATTAATTAAATAAAAAAATAAATTACATTTAATTTAAGAGTTAAACTTTAAATATCATGTACATGTTTATGTTTTCTATAATTACCTAATGTCCTCATTTTCAAATTATTTTAAAAAATATCTTATTAAACCCTATACTCCAAATTTATTACCCCATTTTAATATTCTACTAAATTTTCCTCATTTTTTCTACCAAATATTCTACCAAATTATCCCATTTTAATATTCTACCAAATAATATCTCAAATTCTCGTAACACTATACTAAACAACAACATATGAGCTTATAAAAAATCTGCAATTATAATAAATTATACAAAAAAATCAAGATTTAGTGAAATTACATAAAAATCACACAAAGAATAAATGTGGAATTATATGAAATTACACAAAAGTCAATAAATCTAAATTACACAAACGACCTAGATTCAAACAAATAACCAACTACATTAACAAATCCAAATTCCTGCCAAATTGACAAAACGAAAATCATAATTTAAAAAAAATCAACAAAACAGCCACATTCAACAATCCCAAAATCAACAAAACGAAAATAATAATAATGAAAAAAAAATCAACAAAACGAAAATCTACAAATTACAAAAAATGAAAAAAAAATCATCCTATTGGTGGAATACCCTAAATTACAAAAAAAAAAAAGAAACTAAAAAAATACAAATAAGCTAAATTACAAGAAATTGCATAAAACTAAAATATTATTTGCAGTATCCTTGTAATGGCATTGTGGATCCTCCTCCTCCGAGTCGTACCATCACCAAACAGTTTAACAAATTGAAGAAGAGGAAGATCGATGAGGTTGATGAATATCAGATCACCACCGCTGACAACCTCGAAAATCCTCGTCCTTCTTTTGAATCTGCCTTGGACCGCAATCTTGCCCTCTGGATGTTCTGATTTTCTGACGTTTTGTTTTGGTGAGAGGAGTGACGGCGGTGGTGGTGTAGAAAGAGTGTGAGAGGACTGACGGTGGTGGTGGTGTAGAAAGAGGGTGAGTCAGGGCAGAGGGGAGAGAGAAGATGAGAGGATTGAGGATGATGAAGAGGGAGGATGTGAGTGTGGATCGAGGAATGAGGATGGGAGGAATGAGGGGGGTTAGGGTTAGAACGATGGTGGCGGTGGTGAGGAGAAAGGGTGAGAGTGGTGGCGTGAGAGAGGATCCGAGAGCCGAGGAGGAGAGAGTGAGGGAGCAGTGAGGAGGGTCGGGGGGAGGCCGGAGGGCGTAAGAAAGATATGGGGGAACAAACACACTTCTTTTATACCTAATAATATTAGGGTTTTTAAATTTAATCCCATCCGTTGGATCGAAATCATCAACGGATGAGATTAGATCCCATCTTTTTTTCCTCTTTTATGTTTCAATACACAATTAATGGTTAGATTTTAATTCTTTTCAGATCAATGGTTCTAATTCATGATCCATGATATCATTCTTTAACCAATAGAAAAATAGAATAGTCTAGCACATGGATTGATGACCTAGCACATGGATTGATAATCTTATATTTTTATAATCTTAATAGTTGTTGTCTTGGTTTAGTGACTTACAATCTTTAGTAATTAGTTAATTATTATTATTTTATTATAATTTAAAATTTTAATTATCTTTATTGAAGTTATTATTAGTATTATTTAAGTATAACTATCATTTATTAATTAGCATAGTATAACTATTATTATTATTATTATTATTATTATTATTATTATTATTATTATTATTATTATTATTATTATTATTATTATTATTATTATTATTATTATTATAAATTGTGAATTGAGTTTCTAAATTTTAATTAGACTCCGTGTAACATTACTTATACAACAATCAGTCTATTACTCAATTAAGTAATAGTATAATTATATTTATTTAAGTGAACTTATATGTAGTGTTACATTGACTTAGATTATCGACTTACAATGATACATTCATTGATCTCGTCTGATAACAACTTGTTTCAATCCAAATACATATTTTTAGTTTCAAAATGCATTTCACATGAAGACTATTAGCTAAAATAATGTATTATTCTTGAATTAGCTTATAATCTATATTGATGCGTTCATTAATCTTATCTAGTAACAACTTCTTTCAACTATCAATTAAGATCTTGTTAAAATGCAAAAAGATATAGTAATATAACAAACCTCCTATATGTTATAATAAACTATGTTATTCAATGTCTCCTATTAAGGAAAGCTCTACAACTCTATAGTGATTTACTTCTTAAGCTAGTATTCTTATAGTGTTAGTATGCAAATATCACTCAATTATGTAATTGTTTGTTTATAATATCTATTTAGTGAACTTATAGTGTAACGATATAACTTATATATATGAACTTCGTTGAGTTGATAGTGATTGTTTGTTATATTATCATCTTTTGCCTTTTGACACTATTCACATACATGACTTTGACTATTTCTTGTGATTTGTACTTAAGGAAAAATATAGTCATGTGAGATCTTGTTAGATTCATCTCAATGTGTAGTATCCAAATATCAAATGTTTGTAATTTTTGCTTATTGATAATTAGAGATATTAAGGTTTAAATTAGTGTATCGGCAAATATGCCCCATAGAAAGGGGTAAACTAATAAAGACCGGAGGGAATAATTTATAATTGTTTGTACATGAAAAAAGCCATATGTTGAGTCGCTTATAGAGGAACTGAAGGAAAACTTGTATGCATCAATGGGTGAATTAGAAAAACAATTGGGAGTTAGTAATCTTTGCACATGGCAATATGCGACATTTAGTTCATCAAACAAAAAACAAAGTACATATCTAAAATATAAAAATCAAAGTGCTTATCCTTTTTTTTAATAGAAACTCATTGCAAAGCAGGGCTAGAAATCAGATTAATAAATAGAGTTCAGGATATCATGATCCCACAATTTTTGTCTAGGTTTTCAAGGCTAAAAGTGACCTAAGTTATGAGCTTCAATCTTCCCATCAAAGCAAAAAAATATACTTGAACACATCTGCAATGATTAAGTGAAGATTAACAATTTGCCCGTGTGAAGTCTGAATAAGTCACGAATGATAAAGTATTGGTAACTCTTGGCATCTCACAAATATTTTGGTACTAAAGCTAAGTCAAAGTGGTACCAAAGCTAAGTCAAAGTGGTACCAAAATAGAAGTCATTTGGTACCAAACTTACACTTTGTAAGAGTTACTTTGGTACCGAACTTACACTTTGGTACCAAGTAAGAGTTACTTTGGTATTTGTATCACAATGACTCTATTTTGGTACCATTTGACTTAGCTTTGGTACCAAATTTTTTGTGAGATGCCAAAAATGAGACGTCAATCCAAGCTCCTCACAAATAGTTCATTTGTGTCCTACCACCCTATTTTAATTTGAAAATATCTTTAAGTTGAAACTTTTTTCAGTCCTTTATATGCTTACAAGATTGAGCAGTTAGCAATGTACGTACAGGTTTTGTGCGGTGGCTATAGATTTTTTTTATTTGCGGTGCATTTATATTTTATGGGTCTAAATAGTGAGAATCATATCATCACAATATGGTAACTTGATCTGGAAGTCACTGTGAAAATTAGCAGATTTGGTTAAGATTTGCGACCAGTTTAAGTAAGTGTTTTCACGTAACACGCCTCATTTATGAAATGGGTTTGGTTAGTGTTGAACATTCAAACAAATTCGACACAACAATGTTTACTTGCTAAACAATTACGAGTATATATCAATACGACTTGTCAGTGGCAAAAGATTTTTCTTGAATTTGTCTTGCTAAATTGCAATATTATGAAGATATTTTGTATGATATTTATGTGATTTTTTGACACAATATAATACCTTTCTTCCCCCAATTAATCATATGATATTTATGAGACTATTTCACACAATTCATTCCATTTCAATCAATTACCTCATATTTGTGGGATATCTTCTCAAATTTTGTCATTTTTTGGAAATTTGCAATCTTAGTATATTTCCTTGATCTTTCCCCCTTCTGAAATTCTGGAATGTACTCTAGCAAAGTTACTTTTATGACCCTTGACAATGATCGTGTACCAATCTCACATAGGCCAAAAGGATTTTGTCTTCTTAACCTACTTACTCCCTTTTTTTAAAAAGCATGAAAAAGACTCCTAAGGCCCAAAAACTCTAATCTTTCGTTTGCCCTTTCATCTTTCATTTGCCCTCTCATCATTTTTTCTCCCCCAATCTCTCTTTACAAATACAAACCCCATAATTCCAATCCCCCTAATTTCCCAATATCTCAAAATTTCAATTTTTTTCCTTCAAATATCAGAACTTCGATATAAAATTCCTAAAATTTACGATCTTTCTGAAACCCATCATTCAAAATCAGTTCTTTCTCATTTGGGCATTCCCAAAATCTTGAAATTCAAACCTGGGTATTTTTTTTAAAGGTTTTTGAAAGAGGAGAGAGAAAAAAAAATGGGGTTTAGAAAGAACGATAATGAAGCAGGATCAAGCTCTCATTCAATCCCAGTTGCAAGAGAAGACACCCCACTTGTTGGTAATTCTAAGCAATCATCTCAATTTAAAACTTTGGCCAACATTTTTATTGCAGTAGTAGGATCTGGTGTTTTAGGTTTACCCTATACTTTCATGAAATCTGGTTGGCTTTTTGGTGTTTTTACCCTCTTTTCTATTGCTCTTCTTACTTACTATTGCATGATGTTGTTGGTTTATACTCGAAGAAAACTTGAATCTTTAAATGGGTACTCAAAAATCAACTCATTTGGTGATTTGGGTTTTTCTGTTTGTGGCTCAATTGGGAGATTATCTGTTGATATTATGATAATTTTATCACAAGCTGGATTTTGTGTTAGTTACATGATATTTATTACAAATACTTTAGCTCATTTGCTCAATAGTAGTTCTTCTCAAGCACAAACTTATTTGGGTCTTACCCCTAATAAATGGTATATATGGGCTGTATTCCCTTTGCAATTAGGGGTGAATGCGATTCCGACATTGACTCATTTAGCTCCTTTGAGTATTTTTGCTGATATTGTCCAACTTGGGGCTATGGGTGTTGTGATGGGAAAAGATGCAATTGTTATTTCTCATAATAAGCCAGTTGTTCAAGCATTTGGAGGGTGGAATGTTATCTTTTACTGTATTGGGGTTTGCACTTATTCCTTTGAGGGAATTGGAATGGTTTTACCTTTGGAAACCGAGACGAAGAACAAGAAAGGGTATGGATTGGTATTGGGTTTGGCAATGGGAATGATTTCTTTCTTGTATGCCTTATTTGGTCTTATGGGTTACCTTGCTTTTGGAAATGAAACCAGGGATATAATCACTACCAATATCGGAACCGGGATTATAAGCACTTTGGTGCAATTAGGGCTTTGTATTAACCTTTTCTTTTCATGCCCATTGATGATGAACCCAGTTTATGAGGTTTTGGAGAGAAGGTTAACTCAAGGAAGCTATAACGTGTGGGCTAGGTGGTTGATGATTTTAGGGGTGTGTTTGGTGGCTTTAATGGTGCCCAATTTCGCCGATTTCTTGTCACTTGTTGGAAGCAGTGTGTGCATTGCTTTGGGGTTTGTTTTCCCTGCTCTCTTCCACTTCATTGTTTTCAAAGACGAGGCGAGTTTGGGAAGGCTGGTTTTGGATGGAGCAATTGTTGTTATAGGCATTCTTCTTGGTGTCTCCGGTACTTACACTTCTCTTATGGAGATCTTTGGTACCAAAGCTTGATTTTTTTGCCATTACTTGTTGTATCTGTATCTTCTTCAAATTGAACATCACATGATTTATCTTTCGCATAAATTTGTATAATATGCGTGTATAATCTTAGGTTTTGGTATGATTAATGTGTTTTTGTTTGATCATTTTTTGTATGATCAATCAAAGATATGGAAATGGAATTGTATCATAATGTCAAAAAATAAGCAATGTTCAAATTGTTCTTGTCATCCTTTCTTGGTGAGATATTCCGTGCATAAATTTACTTATTTTGGTTGCATTTTGGTATAACGTGGTCTACAATATATAGGGATGCAACTGGGGCGGGGTGGGGCGGATTTTGGCATTCTCATCCCCAACTGGGGCGGGGTGGGTTCGGAACTCATCCCTATTACCGCCCCATCACCCACTTGGGTATCCATCCCCACCTTCCCCGCCCCACCATCCACTTAATCCTCATTTGAAATTCACTAAATAATACTTATATACCATATATAGTTTCCAATACTAATAACAAAAAATATATACAGCTAGAAAAACTATTAAAGAGTGTTATAGACTTGTAATTTGTTGAAAATTTAATATTTTAAGTGAGTAAGATGTAGGGTGAGTGGGGATAGGGCGGAGTGGGGCGGGTACAACTTAAAATCCACCCACGCCCCATCACCCATGGCGCCCCATCCTCGCCCCACTACCCGCCAAACTAGGGGATAGGGTCTGACCTGCCCCACTTACATCCCTAATAATATACACCCTCCGTTTTTTAATAGATGTAACATTTGACTTTTTACACTTGTCAAGACACAATTTTGACCCACAATATCGCTAATTGTATAAATGTAAAAATTATAAGAAGTATATATTTGGAAAGTGTATATCAAGATGAATCCAACAAGATCCTACATGATTATATTTCTCCTTATAAATATATATAACAGTTGATGGTCAAAGGGAGGTGGATGAATAATACTCAAAGTCAACGTGTTACATCTAAAAAAGAATAGAGGGAGTATATTGGCGGGTCTGCAAGCTCTTTTTTTTATTTTTTTTTTAATTTTTTGCATAGATCGCATGAATAACAACCAAACTCCAGCTTTGAACGTTTGTTTGCGTAAGAATGTAACTTTCTTAGCTCCGGTTTTTATTCACTTTCTCTTGTTATGCGACGTTGTTTGTTTGCTAGGTTCACTATCAACTCTTAGTTCACGCCAAAATTGGTAAGAATTGAAGAAAGAATTAGCCTTTGAATTATGAATTTCATTATCTAGCTCGCCAGTTGTCACTTAAAATAAGCAATTTTCTGTCTTTAAATAAATCCACTTGCTGGAAAGTGTGGTGGAGAATACTGGGTTGCTAAATCAGCTGCTTTACCATGAAAACGACCTTGCAGAAAGTATATCCATTTAGCAAGGACTTATTAGCCTTGTTATTAACTGGTTAAAACTTGCTCTTTTTCTTGTGTGGGTCACAGAGACGGTGATGTAGAAGATATCCGATCCCAAATCTTGGTTACCACTATCACAAGGCTTCATTAATTAAATTAGACCAGGGCATCTACAAATGAGTTACTTATATTGTTACGTTACGTATGTACATCCACAAGACCACAATAATCTGGAATCCATCGATTTTCATTTCTAGGTGATTTGGTTATAGTCTTTTAGGTAATCAGGTTGAAAGCCCTAGTACAAGCTTTCTCCCAACTAAAATGTAAGGATGAGGATTTGGACCCGAGCATGCATTGGGAGATTGCTAGATGGGAGACTTACCATTCACCCTTCCTTAATCCTTATTAGCGTCGGGCGTGCATGGCTCGACAAGAGTTGAGCGACAAAGCATGAGCTCACGACTAGTTCGGATGGACTTGAGATGGACTGTGGTGGCTACTAGCCAACTTTTTCTTGAATCTAGTAGTGCTTCATATTTAGCCAACCCTCTTACACTAAAAGCCGAAATTTATTTTTGATCCCCCACTTTTTATGGAAGAACCATGATGGCTAGGCTAGCTCATGTTGTTGAGTAGTAGACGAAGCATTTTTAATAGTTAACATGTATGTTACTTTTTATTCATAAAAACATAGTATAATTCGTAAGATATTGTTAAAAGAAGTTAGATCTACATCCTGGGGCATCTTCCTCTTCCTTTCCCGTATGAAATATATTCCTTTGTTTTCTTTGTAGGAGGTTCACTTATAGCTCATTGATTTGATTAGTTCATAGAATCAATCATCTCCACACTTTCATCCTTGTGCAAACAACTTTCATCTTACGCAAACCATTTCAATCTAAAAAATGCTAATAATGGGCATGAAATGAAACCACATGAAGATGAAGTGAGAATACTAATCAACTTCAACCATCTAACAGTAACTCATACTAAATAATTTCTAATACATTAATATAAAATTCATCATCAATATATACCTTCAATTGTCATTTTCATTATCTTCTCCTCCTCTCTAGTTATTAATGCCTGCCGCATTAGCGAAAGAAACAATGGTTATGGGGAAGTATAAAAAAATTTTCACAATCATTTCATTTGGTGGTGGTGGTGCATTTTGGTTCGAATTTGATGGTAGTTGTGGTTTGAATAGTGGGCTTGAATTTTGATGGTGGTGTGGTGGTATGTTTTGGGGTTCAAATGGTGGTGGCAGTGCTTTATATGGTGATGGTGATTTTTAGGGTTCGAATGGTGGTTGTGGTGCCGGTAGTTTTCTGAATTTTGGTGCTTTTGGGTGGAGCGGTGCTGGTTGTCGGTGGGGCATGGCGAGGCATGACTAGCGGCTGGTTTCGCTAGTGGTGCAAGGGTTGAAGATAATGGAGGGTGGTGGTGATGGCATGATAGGTAATAATTAGAGGGAAAGGGAGGGAAAAGGTTGAAATTTATCAAAATACGAGTCAACGTCGAAATCCGGCTGTTCAATGCCATAAAATAGACCAAGGTTGTTTCTCACAAAAAAATTTACATTTAAGGTCATAAGTTGTCAGAAAATTTTTAAAAGGTTGTTTCTCGAAAAATGTGAAATATAAAAGGTCTGCTTTAGTAAATTTCGCTATTCTTATTCTCACTTCATCTATATTAAGAATTAAGTTTTTAATCTCAATCTATATTCAAACGAAGTAACAACATTAGATTGATAAATTACCACCAAACTTTAATAATTGCCACATACCAATCATCACGTTATGTGAATATCATCTAGCTTAGTTGGTAATGTCTTATAAAAATGGTATCTAAGACTTAAGATCAAATCTTGTCTACGTCACTAACGCTAACATCTAAAAAAAAACAATCATAACGTTACATTACACGAAACAAAACGAAATATGGGCAGGGCCATTAGTTGAGAATAAAAACTAATATTTGAAAGTGCATGCGTGATTTCTTTACATTAAATATCCATTCATCGTCATGGTTGGCAGTTTGGGTATGACATAATGCGTAAATACGAATTATGCTAAATTTGTACAAATCATTTTGTCTCCAAGTGCATGTCTAACGAGCAGCATTTGGCCTTTTGCTGATTGCTACATCATATTGATCATAGTTTAAGCATCTAAGGTTGGTGGACCTCTTTCATAAACTTACCTCTCGACTCCCATTACTATAGTCTATAGTATGTAAATGTAATCATCTAAACCTTATACTTCATCCGTGTCATAGAAAATGTAATGTTTGCGTTAAGCGAAGGAGTTTAGGAGAAGATTGGAAGTGGGGTTTTGTTCCTGTCAAAAAAAAAAAAAAAAAAAAAAAGCGGGGTTTTGTTTTATGCTTATGTTGAATTAAAGAATTGGAGACGATATGAAAGTTTAATTATATTTAACCTCTTATAATTGTGTTTGATAAATGTAATTTATCAATTGGAAGAGAAATTTGGGTTCAATCAACTGGTTTTGTAAGAGGCTAAGAGCTAAGGTTTTTGAACTTATTTGAAATGAGAAGATTATAATTTTGAGATCTCGAAGACAAATCTATCTTACATTTTTTGAAAAAATTACCGACAATATTTTCAAAAATAATATAAATGTCCTTACATGTTATTATATCATCAAACAACTATTTATCAACACTAGCTAATAGCTATAGTCGTAATCAATTACCCTTGTGGCTAGCCTCCTCCTCTCCCCTCTCTCCTCCTCCTCCTCCTCCTCAAAAAATCCTAATCCTTTTCTTCTAGTTTGGTGCTGCCATCATCCTTTCGATGGTGGTAAGCCCCCAATTCTTCTTTTTTCTTTTAGTTTTCATTGTTTTTGTTATTAATAATCTTCCATTCTCTCTCTTTTTGAGAGTTTTCTACCCAATTTTTGGGCTCTTTCTCTCCTTTCATGGGAGTTTGGAGTTTGGTTTTATTTTCTTCCCACGTGGAAGTTTAAAATTAGTACGAGAAATTGTTGCTATTGGTTGAAGTTCAAGACCATTAACATCGAAGTATTGAAAATTCGAATACTGTCAACATGGTTAAATCAAGAATTTTCTTCCCCAAACTATGTCAGAATGATAGACTTTCCCATCAATACATGGGGGTTGCGTTTTATTGCCCAATCTGGTTCATTGTAGTTTCTTCGAAGACTAATTTGATTTAATCTTGTCTGTGTATATCTTGTTTTTCTTTAATATTTATTGTGGATGTCGTTTGGCGTTCAATTAATGAAATTTCTCTTTAAAAAAAGATAATAGCTATACTCGTAACTTAGCAATTACCTTTGCATAATTGGCTAACATAATTAGTTAGTCAAGTCCACTAATAAAATCAAATATCAAATAGAAAATTACCTCCATTTATTTAGGGATTGTAACTCTTCAAGGGTGGTGTGGAATATGGTGTTTTAGTCCAACAAAAACATATCCCTAATCTAGGATCTTTCTTTAGAAGTCAATGGTCTCATTGTGTCCAGCTAAATATAGGAGGTCATAATAATTGGTCCATGGTGTTTGAAGTTACTATTTGGCATATCTGAAAAATCCGGAAAGAGGCTGTTTCTGGAAAAAAAAAATGAGGCATGTTGCATCAGTCTTTAACAGATTAACTGTCGATTTGGTGGCTAATATAAATGTTTTTCAGGATAAAGGAAAAGGATAAGCTTCAAACACTTCGGATATTTAATGGAAGTTGCATGTTGCTGATTTCCATAAAATCAACTCATATACTTCCTCCGTTTCTTTTTAGTTGCAACACTTTTTTTTTCACAAACTCCAATGCAAAATTTGGGTAGGAGAGAGGTAAAGAGGAAAAAAGGAGAGGGCCCCATGTGATTGGAGAGAGATAGAGAGAAAGCAAAAGCAAAAGTAGAAAGTGTTGCAACTAATTAGAAATTTCCCTTTTAGGAAAGTGTTGCAACTAAAAAGAAACGGAGGAAGTAAATAGTTGCTG
The DNA here is from genome assembly GCA_947646795.1 of Beta lomatogona. Taxonomy (NCBI): domain Eukaryota; kingdom Viridiplantae; phylum Streptophyta; class Magnoliopsida; order Caryophyllales; family Amaranthaceae; genus Beta; species Beta lomatogona. The sequence goes on along the minus strand of CANSNZ010000063.1, from coordinate 9,248,349 downwards.
GAAAAGTGTGGATAAAGCTAGTGGAGGAGGTGTTATTAGGAAGGATGATGGAAGTTGGTTCGTAGGTTACTCATTCAAAACGTAAAAGAGCAAGGGATCCTGCTCATGTTGAATTGCTTGCAATCAGCAAGGACTGGAACTAGCAAAGGACTTCAGTCTAAAGAAGATCCAGATTGAAATGGACGCACAGATGATTAAAGGAGGTGGGTGACTATGAATTGCACCAACCGGAAGGCGGAAGTGATAGTGCATGAGATAGATTGTTATATCAACAATAACTTTAAAGCACAAATCCTGCATGTCAAAAGGGAAGCTAATTTAACATGGTGGCTCACAGGTTGGCTAAATATGGGATGAAAATGAAAGAAGAGACAAATATCCATGTCCTCATTCCAGATTGTGTTAAGGAGGGCATGAAGAAAGATTTGTTGGGGGTAACGATTTTAGAGGATTAATTAAGGATGGGATGATTACTTACTCCTTTATGTGTTATGATGTTTCTAGGGTTTTGTTAACTAAGTACAAGTATTTTGGGTTAAGTAGTATGTTTAGTTTTTTAAGTTGTAAGAATGTTTATGTTTAATTAATCACCTTTTGTGTTAAAAAAATAACAAGTAGCTAATAAAATTATTTATCGGCTCATTACCCAAATCAAACCTAGACTAATAATACTACCTTTGTAGTTTGATAGTTCTAGAAATGTGTTGTGTTTAAGTGAATATGATTTATATGCAATCATATATAATTGCATTTATAAATTGAGTTATATGCACTTGTCTTTGTCTGTTGCATGTAATGCGTCAAGCACAAGAATAAAGTATAGATTAAGGTTATCGTATTTGTTAATCATAAAAGGAATAATAAACTTTAATTTTTTTCAAAAGAGTAAGTCAACTAGATGTCTCACATTGGCGATCCACTCTACTACTATCCGATCATTTTTTTGTTGTACCAAATGAAGCTTTTTTTTTTTTAGGAGTACCAAACGAAGCTTTAAAACAAGGTGTAACGTCCTTGGAGGGTAAAGTTGTAAAAGGAACCAGTTATGATCCAATCCCACCATTTTGTTAAAAATAAATAAATAAGAGGCCTTCGATTTTGATCTCTGAAAATCCAAAATGGAATGAAAGAAAGAAGAAAAAGAAAGAAAAAGAGAGAAAAGTGGAAGAAGTCTTGTATTGAAGGCCACATATAATAATAACAGCAAACAACATCTCTGTCCTGTCTTTTCTCTCTTTTCTTCCCCAAATCATATGAAATAGTTTATGCAAATTACCATTTCATCTCATTAAGCCAAAAAAGTAAGCTTTTTGAGACATACCCAGATTAAATTAGATCAAATCAACCTCAATAATCATCCTAAATCTTCTTTTTCCCCAGAAATAGTACAAAAGGAAATCAATTAATTAGTGTGAAAAGAAGATAAAAATTATGTCTTGTTCATCATCTTCTGGGTCAGAGGAAGAAGAAGAGGAGTTTGAATCATACAGGAAAGGAGGGTATCATGCTGTGAGAGTGGGTGATTCCTTCAATGGTGGACGTTACATTGCTCAGAGAAAATTGGGTTGGGGACAATTTTCTACAGTTTGGCTTGCTTATGATACTCTTACCTCTGTATGTTTTTCTTTCTTGTTGATCTGTTCAAGATTATTTCATTTTGGGAAATTTCCTGAATATTGTTTGATTTGGATCATATATGTGTGGACCCATGATTTGGATTTTGTGAATTATTGTTGGGGTTTGTTTTTTGTTGAAGAATTCATGAAATGGGTTGTCTTTTTCTTGCTTAGATTGCATTTATTCTTGTGCTTAATGATAATAGTTGTCTAGTTGATTGATCTTTATGCTATGTTATCATCTTGTAATCATCTTAGTTCTTTTTGTGATTGGAGGGTGCCCTACCGTTGGATTGGATCATTGGAAAGTGTATTCATGGTTGAGTGATTAAATTGGAGTGTTTAAGATCACATTTTTTTGGATTTTTCTCCTTTTTACGGGTATGATTATACATTCTTAAAGTTTTCTTCCTAACTATTGCTTATACTGGTAACTGTCATCTGATATGAAATAACAAATTTGGTAAAGGAATGTGGATTTTGTATACTTATGGTCGGGGTTATGTATAGTGGAAACCTTAAGTGATGAGTTAATTGCTTGCCTTTTTCTTGTACATGGGTTTTTGTTGCACATTGAATGAAGAAAAGAGGAAATTTATATGCATAGATGTTTGAATAGTATGCTTACTTTGTTTACCTTACCTATATCTTATTCCATATTTTAATTTATTCTCAACAGCAAGTTAGACTTTGTTTAAGATGTAATTCCAAGTCTTATTGAAACTTTTTTGAGGCTCCGTTAACAAAAAATTAACTTAGCATACTCCAGTATCAAGAGATTTCCATTATTTGGACTCGCCCCCCTCCTCGAATAAAAAGAAACCGAGTTCGATTTTTCTGTAAATTAGGTTCGAGTGACCATTCTTTTCCTCTAGAAGTTCTTCTTTTATTGTATTGTAAATAAGCTAACTTAAGCATGTACATGGAGCTTGCTATGTATGAAGTATGAACTATTTAGAGACTAAGTGCATGCTCTTTTGGTTATATGAAGAGCAATTTTTATGTTGTAGGGAAGCATTTTATACAGATTTTTATATGAGTAATTTGAATTTGATTCATATTTAAGAAGTGGAGAGCCTTGCTCTTTCGGCTGTACGACATTCTTAAGGATAGACAAATCTAGTATATATTGGGGACTAATCTTTATTTATTGAAGGAAGGACATTTTACTCTTGCAAGTCGCGACTAGAAGGAAAAGCATTTCTACAAATTTAACTGCTGGTTTAATATGGTTTGGGGTGAGATTTCGTGCATTTGGACTTCCCGGGACCTTGCATAATAGCAAGATCTATACTAGGTATAGGATCGTTCTTGCTGTTGTTTGCAGAGTCCTACTTAACTGATACATTTCGAAAAATACTAAAGAGGTAATATCTGCTGAACATATATGTGGATTTGCTGGGACCTAAGCTACCTTGCCTGCCCTAAATTATACTCTAAAATTTTGCAAATTTATGCTACATGAATGCAATTCTAGCTTCCTAATTAGTCTCTTCCTAGCATGGCTAGCACCAGTTATTATTCTAGTCTGGAAGATTCATATAAGCATGTAATGCGATAATGTGTAGTTATAAAATATAATTAAATGCACCCTGAATTAAGTAGGCCCAATTTCGTGTTGGCGTTGTACAAAAATAGTGTGAGGGTAGGAACTTGCTTTGGGGGAGGAGAGCTAGTAGGATGAGAATTAGAGAAAAGAGTGAGAGTAGGGACTTGCTTTGGAAGAGGAGAGTGAGTAGGATGAGGGTTGGAGAAATGTGTGAGGGTAGCAAAACAGAATTGTTGTATTTCAGCTTTAACGTATGTGATTTATGTACTATTGCTAGTCGAAAATATATTAATGACGGTGACGGTGTGCGTGTGTTTGTGTGTGTGTTTTTGGTTGGGGGTCTTAAAGAATTTGGTGAAATCTAACTCAAAAACAGGGTCATCTTGCGTCCTTGAACTGATAACCATCTTTCGGTTAACCTAGCCTCCGTCGTCCCTCGGGACCAAAAGAGCATGTTTTTTACTAACACACAAAGAAATGCATTGGTTTTGTAAAGTACACCCTCCATTCTTTATAATAGTTACACTTTCCTTTTTGAGCCGTTCTTTTTCGGTTACACTCTTACTTTTTCCTATTTAGGTGATATGATCCAATGATTTTTTTCACTCTCCTTTGCTTTTAGCACTCTGTTACATTCTCTCTCTTGCTTTTTCAGTTCCTCTAACACACTTTCCAGTTTGCCTTGGTTATCCCAAAAAGTGAAGTGTAACAGAGGGAGTATTTAACTAGTATTCAATTATCCTTTGATATTATTAAATGGCTTATAATCTTAATATGGATTCTATAGAGTGACTGAGTGACTCTCAATTTTGCATGCATAACATAGAGTGACAATTGTTTTGAAATGAAATAAAATAGGTTTATCCCTCATATTTGAATTAGAGGGCGTACATGAATCTGAGGGAAGCAAAATTTCGAATGTTCTATTAAAAGGATTTTGATTTTTCTATCTCTTGGTTGAAATGATAGAATACATAACCTCTTTATAAGTTATAATAATATGTAACTAAAGATATCAATGGGAATATGTTTTTTTGAGTTAGAAGATCTGGTTTTCTCTGGTGTGGTCTGGTCTGATATGATTCACACAACAATAAGTAATAAGCTATGGGAACAAGATGAACAAAACATAACCTTCGTAGCCTTTGAGTTTAAAGCTAAATAATGCTGCAATTAGATTTAGAGTGAAACCTAATTGGATGGTTCACCTTTTGAGTGAGATTATTATGAAAACCTATGTTTGTTTGTTTGCAAATTTGGAGAGTTTTGAGTAATGGAAATGAACTGCATTTTGACCTCACATGTTGTGACAAAAGGTTAGGGATTGACAACTATGTAGAAATGTCCTTGTTGGAATCCAATTAAGAAATTTGTGGAGTTATTTTATTTGATGCAATCTCTTCACCTTTTTTACTTTTATATGTAACCTGGGGATGGAAGCCTGGGTTACATAGTCTACTTAGTTATATTTCTATCATCGTTGATGAAACTAGGTTAGGTTTCCTATCCAAATATCTTGTCTATGTTTTCCCCATATACTTTCACAGTCAAATTGAACAACAAAGTAATTCTTTTGTCAGATTAATGTAGATCAAAAGGTGAGAAATCAGAGGACCAGTTTTGGCCGCTTTGCTCTGAAAGTTTCAAAGTTTTAGCCATTGTTATTCTCGAAAATCTTCAGTTTGAACCTATTTTCATCTCTCACCAATCTTTTAATTCTGATCCTCCAGCTCACATAATCACTTGATGATTGGGAATTGCTTAAAGTCTGTAAATTTGAAATTAGTTATTCTGTCTTATTTTCTTTACTGATGCTGTGCTTCTTGATAGCTTTTACTTTTACTATCTACTTTACTTTTACATCCATTTAAGGTGGTTGTGCTTGTATCAGGACTTTGTGGCTTTGAAGATCCAGAAAAGTGCACCACAGTTTGCTCAGGCTGCTCTTCATGAAATTGAAATCCTTTCAGCGATTGCTGATGGAGATTTAACACATTCCAAGTGTGTGGTTCGATTGATTGATCACTTCAAGCATACAGGCCCAAATGGGCAGCACCTGTGCATGGTTCTTGAGTATCTCGGGGATAGCTTGCTCCGTTTGATCAGATACAATCGTCACAAAGGCATGAATTTAAACAAAGTTAGGGAAATTTGCAGATGTATTTTGATAGGCTTGGATTATTTGCACCGGGAACGTAACATAATCCACACAGACCTAAAGCCAGAAAACATTCTTCTAAACTCTCCTATTGATCCATCTAAAGATCCGGTTAAGTCTGGTTTTACCCCAATTCTTGAAAGGCCTGAAGGGGGAAACCTTAATGGTGGAGGAGTTTCAATGAGTTTAATTGAGAAAAAACTTAAAAGGAGGGCAAAGATGGCAGTGGCCAGGATTTCCCAGAGAAGGGTTTCAATGGGTATGGCACAGCACCCAAAACCAGAAAGATCTTTGGAAGGGATCGATGTGAGGTGCAAAGTTGTAGACTTCGGAAACGCGTGTTGGGCTGATCAACAGTTCATGGAAGAAATACAGACAAGGCAATATAGAGCTCCTGAAGTTGTCATTCGTTCAGGTTATACCATGTCAGCTGACATGTGGTCATTTGCTTGCACAGCATTTGAGCTTGCCACTGGCGATATGTTATTTACTCCTGAAGGTAGACAAGGATTTACAGATGATGAGGTAGACATTTCTCTTTATTAATGGAGCTCTTATTAGTTGATTAATTATGTCAAATGCTTCATTAAATATTGTTAATGTGCGCGCTACAGCCGCTACTGTTGTGAGTTGATGATGGCGATCTCTAAATAGCATGATTAGCTATATGGGGTGTTAGGTAAATGGCTCTTGGGTTGGTTTTTCAATACTTTGACTTTTTGGGTAGTTGAAAAGTAAAAAGCTGGTACTAGCTTTTATATATTGATTTTGGCTTTTGCTTTTATTTTGCGTTAAACAGCCAACTCCACTGGCTGTTTTTACCATAAACATCTAATAATCCAACAGCCAACATAAATAACCAATACAAACAGCTCGTCATGCCAGCCATCTTTAACAGCCAAACACCGAGATTATTTCATTGACATCTCGTACCAGGTGAAATGAGATTTAATTACCCTAAAATAGGATTGCTGAACTGTTGAGATCTTTATAACCTGAGCCTGAGGTCCTCAGCAGCCACGCTACATGTTATATATTTAATTATTGTATCATCTAAAAGTTTATTTGTGCTGACTTACTGTACCCATCTTAGACTACTGATTTGGTGCATGAAAAAAATGCCGTTTTTGCTTACTTTCTTCTGTGAAATCTCTCTCTTGCACTTGTGCACTGTGGTGGGCTAGCTATATTCTCTTCTGAAATGAATTTTTACTTAAAATCATTTTTCTTTATATAAAATCTTGAATACTTTTCTTATGGCATTTCTTTTCAGGATCATCTTGCCCAAATGATGGAACTCCTGGGAAAGATGCCTAAAAAGGTGAGCAAGCATCTAAAAATTTCTACCTTTGTAATTTCCTAGTCATGGTTCCTGACATGCACTCTCTGCTAATACTTGCTTGAGCAGATATCCAGTGGAGGAGCGCGTTTTAAAGACTTTTTTGATCGATATGGGGACCTAAAGAGGATCAAAAGACTGAAGTATTGGTCGCTTGATCGATTGCTTGTTGACAAGTACAAATTCACTGAAGAAAACGCCCGCAATTTTGCTGAATTTCTGTGCCCAATTCTTGATTTTGCTCCTGAAAAGCGGCCCACTGCCCAGCAGTGCCTGCAGCACCCTTGGCTTAACCTGACCTCTAACGATATTTCTAATGACAAGAAATTAACTGCCGGGATGAAAAACCTTCACATTTAGGTGAATTCTTGAAGAGAGGACAACATTTACAGGTTTGCTGCATGTTCATCTCTTTGATTGCTTCCTGCACAGTGAAGAAATTACCCCCACGATTTAATCTTGGTTTTTACCTTAGTTACAATAAGGTTACATTACAATTTACAAGAGGTTCTATAACCCTCCTTCCCCCCTTCTATAGGGTTATACAATTTTCATTATACCTGATGTAATATAATGATTTGATTCCCTTCTTTTTTTTTTTCTTTTGGTGAGGAACTGAGTCACTGACTTTATAACGAGAATTTTGATCAAAGTTTATAGTTCAAAAGGATGTATATCTGGGTTTAAAAACGTAAAAGTAGTGATAAACTTACTTTTGTTATACTAGTTCTGAATGGCTGTCATTAATGTTGGGGTCTATATTGGGCCAGTTAATTCTCATGTAGTCATGTTGGCTCTTGTTTGGGTATCTTCGTTACGAGGTTGGCTTGATATAGGTCACATCGGGTTTTTAGGATCAAACATGATATGAAAAAATAGCTTCCTTCACCTACTAAACCTTGGAGGAAACAACGGATCATCCACCATTGGACACTATTGAACTAAGTTGTGCACTTGTGACCAATATTTTAATGTTGTTATTGACGATCATTTGGGAAGCGTTTTATGGCCCATTTTGTAAGCAAATATAAATGTTGGTAATCATAATGCAATTTACAGTTACTTGAAAGTCCCTTGTCAATATTCACGGTAATGTTACTTTCATTACATCTTTCACAACTTGGAAATGTGGTATTGAGTAACGATGAAAATATATGAAGAAAAGCATATGCTAGAGGAATTAACTTCTATTACCATATCGCTTAACATGAAAGTCACTTAGAAATATAGACTATGATTCTTTATCGTTGTCATCAAATTATTACCTTTTGCCAAATGGGCTATAATTAAATCCTACATGGGCATTTCTACCACATCTATACTAATATATTAAAAGGCGTGCGTGACAACGTATACACGCCACGTGGCACCTCTGTTATTCTACTAGAATTGTTCAGTGTGTACATATGTCATGTCAATTAACAAAAGTAAAATTGGCTTGCAACAAGATTTGAACACGTGACCTCTTACTATTATACATAGCACAATTACCATCTCAACCAACTTTTAATCATGCTTTAAATGTTCATTGTATTATATTTGTACCTTTGAAATTTCGAGTTTTCTTTGATATATTTTAGTGCGAATGGAAAAAAATGCATATCAAATTTGGAAACACAATACCACCCGGGGCAACGCCCGGGCCCAAATACTAGTTGATAGATGAAAATACTGTAATTCACAAAAAGTCTTCTCATATTTAGGAGAGCGGTGTCTCTCATCTCATAATTGAAAGAGATGGCCTTGTGGTAATCCACATCGTTAACAATGATGTTCGCCAAATTATCAATTTGTTTCCCTCACAAGCATAATGTTTGAAATAAAACATATTATTTAAACATTCATGCATGTTTACTATTATTATATATAAAATTATATGAACATTATATAGTTAACAGTATTAAATTTTTTCCATATACTTCTTCCATTTTTTTTTTAATAATTGTATTTAAAGGAATAGGCATGTTTGTCAATGTACAACTTTGAACGTTTATATCTTTGATTATGCATAAATTAGATAGTAAAACATCAATTTTATTAAAATACACATTACGACGAGTTCAACAAAAGATACTGACATTTGAAAAAGACGTCAAGTATTTCTAAGTGAACATATTAAGCATTATCTATAATTCAATATAAATATAATTAGATATGCCCGTAAAAAAAATAGATATGACTGATAACAAAATATATAAATTCAGATAAAATTTAGATTTAAATTAGATTATGAAGCCATCAAATCCTCAAGAATCAACAACTAATTTGACATATTTTAATAATTAATTTTTAATCTATACTAATATATTAAAACGCGTGTATGACAAAGTATACACGCCACGTGGCACCTCTCCTACACCATTAGAATTGTTCAATGCGTACATATGTCATGTCAACTAATAAAAGTAAATTGGCTTGCAACAAGATTTCAACCCGTGACATCTTGTTATTATACATAGCACAATTACTATCTCAACCAACTTCTAATCATGCTTTAAATATCCACATTATTATATTTGTACCTTTTAAGTGTTGAGTTTTCTTTATGATATTTTAATACGGATAGAAAAAATGCATATCATGTTCCGAAAAAAAAATACCATCCGGGGCAACGCCCGAGCCCAAATACTAGCTTAACACCTAAATCATGAAAAAACAAGAAAAAATGAAGAAAAAAAATTACCCCTCCCTCCCCACCACAACCTAATCAGCCATCCCACCCAATCCGTTGACTAGCAACCCTATTATTTCTCCTTGACTCCTCCTTCCATCTTAATTAATGATGAAAGAATGAGTGAGACGGAGGAGGGAGGTGGCTCTAGTTCTGGTGGCCTGGTTGATGGTGTGAGCGTGGTCTGTGGTGGATGGGGTGGGGTTCAAAATATATAATTGTTTAATCGGTTTTTCCACGATATATCCTTGATAAAAAAATTTTGCACCATATAACCTTGTGAATATCCAAATTCACCATATACCCCCGACGTTTTAAAAAATACATCAACCTACCCTCAAGACTAACGGAAGTCTAACACAATTAGTCATTAACCTCTAATCCCCCCTCTAACCCTAATTAAATCATCTAACCCTAACCCTAACCCTAACCCTAACCCTAACCCTAACCCTAACCCCCTAATTAACCCCAATCACCCATCCCCCCACCCCTTACCCCTTCCCTCCACTGCCCCACCACCCCCGTAGCCCCCCTCCCCACCACCCGAAGCCCCTTCCCCCTTCCCTACCCATCCCCGCAACCCCCCTTCCCCGCAGTCCCGCAACCCCTCTCCTCCCTCCCCCCCTACCCCCGCAATCGTCGCACCCCTGAAACCCTCGCCTCGCCCGAAGAAGAACGAGCTTACTTGAATAGAACTCGCACGTGCGCAAGCTAGGCTGGCCGAGAGACCAAGCACGCCGGATCGTGCACCTAAACGCCGGGAAACGCACAAAATGAAAAAAAAAAAACAAAAAACTTTGAACCTTAAAACGGCCGAAAATCGAACCAAGCTTGGTGCGAGGGTTTCGGGAGTGCGACGGTTGCGGGGGAAGGGGAAGGGGAAGGGGATGGGGGTTGCGGGACTGCGGGGGGAAGGGGAGGAGGAGAGGAGAGGCTGCGGGGGGAGGGGGGGGTGCTCCGGGAGGTGGAGGGGAGGGGTGCTGCGGGGAGGGGGCTTCGGGGTGGTGGGGAAGGTGATGGGGCAATGGGGGGAAGGGTGGTGGTTGGGTGGTTAGGGTTAATTAGGGGTTAGGGTTAGAGGGGGTTAGGTTTAGATGATTTAATTAGGGTTAGAGAGGGGATTAGGGTTAATGACTAACGGTGTTAGACTTCCGTTAGTCATAAGGGTAGGTTGATGTATTTTTTAAAACGTCGAGGTTATGTGGTGAATTTGGAAACTTGCAAGGTTATATGGTGCAAAAAAAATTGTCAGGGGTATATGGTGAAAAAATCGTTGTTCTAAAGTTAATTGCTTATTTAGGCTCTCTTCTCTCCAACTTATTTTTTCTTAACTTAACCCATTTTTTATGAATTTATCTTACTTTTGCTAAATTTTAATTTTACTGAACTTAATTTATTTTTGTTGAACTTATCTTTAGTGAACTTATTTTTGCTGAACTTAGAGTAGATTTTTGTTGAACTTAACTTATTTTTGTTGCACTTAACTTACTTTTGCTTAATTTATTTTTAGAGTATTTTTGATGAACTTAACTTATTTTGCTTAACTAAAATTATTTTACTTAACTAAACTTATTTTTATTGAAACTTATTTTAATAAGATGAGGAGAACAGAGTCTTAATGAGGAATGAGGTAGGGTGGTTGTCGGAATTAATTAAGGTTTCGTTTGGTAGGGAGAAACATTTTCCTAAAAAATTATTTTCCTCTATTTTAAATTTTACGGTTTTTTCACCAAATACCCCTAACAAAAAAATTTATTCACCAAATACCCCCACTTTTTTCAAAATTCACCAGATACCCCTGACCTTTAAAAAAATTCACCAGATACCCTTTTGTTGACGGACGTTAGTCCTCCGTTAGCGTTTATTTACACGTTTTCCCTAAGTCAACCTAATTAGCCCTAAGTCAATCTAATTAGCCCTAAGTCAACCTAACCCACTCTCTCTCCCCGGCCCCACCAGCCCCCCCACCCCCCACCCTAACAACCCCAACCCACCATCCCCCCCCCCCCCCCACGCAGCCTCCCCCTCACGCCGCCCCCTCCCCCTCCCCTAGCACTTACTCCGTTTCAAATTACTCGCTACACTTACTATATAAGGAAGTTTCATATTACTTCTACACTTCTTTTTTTCTTTTTTATATAGTTAGTTTTAAGCTGTAAATTTACCAAACTACCCTTACTAAAAATATTAACAACACTTAATCATACCTAACTAAAACTAATTAAACATTAAACAAAAATCCACCACCAAACCCAACCCTTTCCCCCACCATCACCAACAACTTCAACCCCTTCTCACTCCTCCATTATCCCAACCCATTTCTCTCTCCTCTCACCACCACCACCACCATCAACCTCTATTTCTAGTTCTCTCTTCTCACTCTCGCCCACCACCACTTTCTCTCTCCTCTCTCCACCACCACCCATCTCTTTCTCAACCTCTTCACCTCACTCTCTCTCCTCTTCCCACCACCCCCATCTTTGCGCCGCCACCACCGCTGCGGAGAACGACGCTCATCCTCTTCACCTCTTCCTCTCTCTCGATCTTTACCACCACCACCCGTTTCTCTCTCCTCTCGATCTTTACGACCACCACCCACTTTGACAACCACTACACCGAAATTCGACCACCACAACACCTTAGTAAACCACCACACCTAAAATTCAACCACCACAACACCTTAGTAAACCACCACACCTAAAATTCAACCACCACAACACCTTAACTAACCATACCCAAAATTCCAAATTTGGGTTCGAACCACCATTTTTTCGCTCTCCTTTCATTATCTTCATCGTATTTTTCTTCAAAGCATTGAGGATTTTTTTTCTCTCTCCTCGAATTAGGGCTTTGGTGGTTCGTATATGGGTTTTGGTGGTGGTGGTGGTGGTTTGTTTTGTTAGATTAACGGTGTCGGCAGTTTTTATGGTGGTTAGGTTTGTGGTCGTGGTGGCAGGCTGTATGGTGGTGGCCGGTGAGGGCGGTTTCTGTGGCGTTGGTGGTTGATGGTTTACGCAGTTGGTGGTGGTGGTTGGTTTAGGTTCTAAATTAAACTTAATCACATACCCCTCATATACTAATATTACACTAACAAAAATTGCATAGGGAACCGTAAAAAAAGAAGTGTAGCGAGTAATTTGAAACGCAGGAAGTATATATAATTGTATTCACCCAATTCTTGTTGGATTTGTAAGAACTAAACACATCAAACGTATCTAAACTTATCTAAACTTACAAGATCTCAAAATGATTTTTCAAGGTAGATAGAAACACACCCTATATTGAGTGATTATGGATGTTTATGAAATGAGATGAAGAAAATTCCAATATTAGGGCCAAGTTCATCATCATGGACAATAGTCACTAGTCAATAATGATGAATTTTCCAGATTAAGTTACATATAAATTCATTATACATTACCACCTTATCTACGAGTAGGGTGTTAGAAATTGTCTAATAACATAAAATGGTTAAATTAAAAAAGATCGAACTTAGAATGGGACTACCCCTAGTAGTGACTAAACAAGAAACAGATAGTAGTAGGCACACTCTTTTGTTTGGATAGCCATATATAGGAGGGAAAATGAAGCTTCACTTTCTCCCTAGATCTCCTAAATCAAAGAGGGATGGAAAATAATCCTTCCCTCTCCCTCCCCTTCCTTCCCCCAATCCGTTATCCAAACAAGGGAACTTATTATCTCTCCCTTCCTTCTCGTTCTCTCCATTTCCTCCTACCCAAACGAAGAGTAACAAAGAGTGGCAACAACCAATTCACTATTTATTAGAAATAGGCAAATAGCTTTATGCATTTTCAGCAATCTCAGGTATTGAACAAACATCAAAATATACGCAAAAGGATGTACTCCACTAACGAAAAAGCATAGAATTTTGAGGGAGAAATTGAATCATTCATTGAATAATTATCAGAAGATCATACATTGTACTCTCTTGTACATCTAGACCTACATCTACAAAGTGAAAACACGTATTCCGTGTAGCAGCGAAAGCACTACACATTATTGCAACACCTATCCTATATCACACATCGATATGAGAAACTGAACAGTAAAAATATACATTGTTCTCAACAAGCCCATACAATGCAACAAGCAAAAAGATACACTATAATCATAAATAAGACTCTTTCTACAAGAAGATCATGATGCAACTCTACCTCGGCTGGGACGGACGCTCCATCATGGTGGCGACATGTCGACAAATATCATTAAGAATGCACAACTTTGTCTTGATTAAGGCACTGGGAAACTTTGAAATCCTGGCACTTCCAAGTTGGCCCAACCTCAACAGGTGTAACATTTTCTGCAGGAGGCTCCAAAGAGAGCATAGATACATGACGGACCGCTGATCTATCAGTTTTAGCCCTAGTTAATGATGAGTTTGTCAGAATGTGATCTTTAGGGTTTGCTTGATCCTTAGAGCTACATATGCTTAAAGGCAACTTTTTTTGCTTGATTCGACCTCTCTTTCTACCATTAATACATACATCATCTGATGCTTCAAAGGTTTTCTCCTTGGAATGACTTGATTCGGCCTCAACACTGTTCACCTCTACCTCATCAGGCTTAGTAGATTTTAACACCTTATCATCAAGTTTAACAGTAAGAGGCTCTTCATTAGACCCTTCACAGTCCATACCTCCCTCGGTAACATCCCCATTACAATTGGCAATGCCGCTCTTCTCAGTGGGTGGTGAGATTTTAAGCTTCTTGCGCTTATGATTCTTAGAGTCCGACCCTGGAGAATGTTTAGAAATTCGCGGGGAGCTGTTTATAGCACGATGCAGTCTCCTGGCTAGCTCTTCATCAGTCCCACAGTTCTCAACTGGTTGGTACTTTTTGTACAAGAGTTGAACAGGGACGTGCTTCTTAAGCTTATTCTTCTTTTGGTGCTTACCCTTGTTGCTCGTCTCCTCGGATATAGATGCAACCAAATCTAGGGCACTCTTAGCAGCAGCTACTGCTTTTGCAGCAACAGAAGCTTTCTCCTCAGCAGCAGCTCTCGCAGCTTCAGCTGCCTTAGATGCAGCCGCTGCAGCTGATCCTGCAGCCTGCGCTATCTCCTCAGGGGACATGTTAGATCCATTCTTGTAAGATCTCAACAGATTATTGAGACGGACATCAAACTCGCTCAAAGGACTTGCACTAAATGATGGGCCTGGGCTTGGACTAGGACTAAGACTTGGATTATTCTCTTGCGAGCATTGGGAGGTGCTCTCTGAACAGCTCTGTTTTTTCAACCCAGCTAGTAGCCGCTTTCGAGGGGGCAGACGAACATCAGCATCTAAGTGATTCGTATTGCATTCGTCGGCATCCATGTGAATTTCCCTCTCTTTCAACAATCTCTAAGGACCCAAAACATTGATTTTCCACATAATAAAACAACTGCTACAACTGCATTCATGCTACAACAACAGCAAGAACAGCACCCTCTCACAATTCAATTCAACACCAAACCCTCCATGTACATCTGAATTCACCCAACAAAAAAAAAGACCCAAATGGCCAAATTTTAAGCAACTTGATAACCACTCATAATTCAGGATCTAAATCAGAATTTCTATAACCGATTGAACATAAATCAATACAAAATTCATTAAACAACAAAGCAGGAAAATAAATAAGTCTAAACTAAATAAAGGGTTTATTGTTATTCAATGTAATAATCTCACACAAAATCAACCAAAGAAAACATAAAATAAATAAGAACAAATGCTAATCATCAAAGTTAACAGCTTGATCAAACAAAATTAAAGCAGAGTTTAGCAAACGCCATTAAAATGTGAGCTATGATTTCATTCAGGTGATCGAAATAGCAAAAACCCAGCTAAGAATTTTGATCAAGGAAACTAAAATGAAGAAGATTTACCTTTTTTTGAGAAAATCAGAGGAAAAAGATATGACGAGTTGCAATTAGGGTTTGGGGAAGAGAGAGAGAGAGATGAGGATGGTGAGAGGGGACAAAAACCAATTGTAGGAGGAGAATTATGGAAGATCTTAAGGACAGATAGTATTAAGGGATTTTTATTTTCATGGGATTACTAATTATAATAATTGTAAGAAGTAAAATATAAATAAATAGCCTCGGAAAATAAATTTGGTCTTATTTCTACTTGTATTAATTGATTAATGTTAATCCTATAAGATAAGAATTTTCACCGTAATTTTCTTTTGGTTGTGGTAGACAATAAAATGGAACCATTGTTTGGAAGTTATGAAAATATGAAAAATCCTATGCTTTGGATTAGATTTTCATGTTGTTTTTTAGTATTTTATTTATAGTGTTTTTGTATGCTTAAATAGCATCGACTAGCAAGTATAGACAAGATGTGTCTTGTCTTAATCTATTAGTTTTATCCACATCCATATATATACTATGATAATAATTTTTCATATTGAGGCATGTTTATTGTTATTTAAAGAAAGCATCTAATTTAACGAAAGTCATATTACATAGAGAAACGTCGACAGACAATGTTTTAAGGTTAAAAAGGTATTGAAAACTAGAGGTATACATAGAGTGATAGAGCTACATAAAATGATCAAAATGTAAGTTAGAAACATCTTTCAATTTGCTAGGTCAATTTTGCAGCTTAATTTTAATTGAACCTATAAAATCTTCACGAAAACTTAAAATCGGATTAATTAAGGGCAAGAAAACGGATATGGCCGATTCCAACTACTCCTAGGTTTAAGGTATGATTTATTAGGTTATCAATATACATCTTAAGGTTAGTGTGGACCATTGGATGAAAATTTTGGACAATGTTATATGAAAATGATAAACTTTAACCCTAGATGCCATTGCCATGTAATATTGAAAGGAAAAAAATTGTATCTTGCTGCCATTGTTTTAAGCTAAGAACATTAACGGCCCGTTTGGTAGTCGTTAATAAATTACGGTAATGGGAATGAATTTAAGTGTAGATTACAAGGAAAGCACCCTTCAAATCTCCATGGGGAGGCAATTTCAACCCCCAAGTTTGTGTTTTTTCTCCATTGGGAAGCAATCTCACCCCTAATTTTCATTACCACTCATTACCACCTAACAAGGTGGTATTGAATGGGAATGACAATTCAAGAAGAAAAATAGACACTTTAGGATAAATTAACATTACCATGGGAATGAACAATGATTTTCTTCACAAATATACATACAAATTCATTCCCATTACCACCATTTATAACCAACTACCAAACGGGCCGTAAGGGGATTATAGTGTGTTGTTTAGAACAAGTAGAGGAATCACATTGGAAGTTGTAGTCTTTGTTATTGATCGAAGAAGGTAGAGGAAGCACACATCAAAAGGTATCATCAAACTCATATTGAAGTCATATTAACATACATGAACATGAGATTCATACTAATTTTATATATGTCGTCTTTAGCCAAAATCTAACAAAAGTGATACTAGTAAGTGTCATAATAGTAATTTAGAATCATCTGGTGGTATTACAAATTAAAACATCATATGTGATATTAAGACGTGTTGTGCCTTACTGACCCGTTATTAAACGCGTGGAGACTCTCAATAGTAACCCACTTTTTTCATATATGATCCTTGTCTTGTTAGGGCCTGTTCTCCCCAGCTTATTTTCGCTCGATTGATTCGGTTCGGTTAGTTCGGTTCAATTCGGTTCGATTCGGTTCAATCCAGTTCGATTCGGTTCGATTCGGTTCCTAAATGATAATCATTACTATTAATTAGTTATAATTTAATTCAGTTCAATTCGGTTCGATTCGGTTCGGTTCAATTCAATTCAATTCAATTCGGTTCGGTTCGGTTCAACTCGGCCGTTCGATTCGGTTCGGTTCGGTAGTTTTTATGCTTAAGAGAACAGGCCCTTAGTCTATTAATATTGGACGGAGGGACTATAAGATCCTAATCTTGTTTATAAATTGTGTTAAACGGGTTCAACGTGTCATATACACGTTGACAAACTCAACACTAACCAACTCATTTAATAAGATGTGTCATGTCGTATTGACCCATTTAATAAAATGGATTGGATGAGATCCTCAATACTAATCCGTTTTTTCGTATCTGGTTTGTGTCGTTTTGTCATATTATGTCAACCTTTGCTAACTTCACTTGCGAGATATGTTAGTTCAGTAGGAATATTCTTCTTACCTATCTAAATAACTTTTTTTCGTAAAAAAAACAGTACTTACGGTTCCATTCGGGTTCACCAGCAATTTTCAGTATTTCATTTTATTAATGTAAAAGTCATATAATATAGTAGTAAGAGGCATAATGAACTTGAAGGTTAGTCATATTTATACTAAACATCTTAAATTTGAAAACTAATAACAAACAATTTTAAACTAGTTTTTGGTTTTCATATTTATGTTTTTAGTTTATTTTTGATAAAAAAATAAAAAATTGGAAACAAAAAAAATAATACCGAACAAAGTGTTGAAAAGGATGGCAAGTAGAAGTAGAATTTTTTAACAAAGAGGAAAGGATATAGAAAAAAAAAAAAAGAGAATTTTAGCCTTTTAAACACCGGAATTTGTAGATGTCGGCCTTTTTAAAATAAAAGTTGTTAATTACAGCCAAAAAACAAATCAACATTTACTGGGACTCGTTATATTTTCCAGTAATTTTTGTCTAAAATTGACGTATTAAAATTTAAACCTATCTATCATTTTCACCCCAATTAAAATTCTTTTGCAGTCCTCTGAATTAAATAACTCTTATAAAAGATAAACTCGAGATATCTTAATTAAATATGGAACTTTTCGTCCTTTATCTCTTTTCTTAAAGTCTCTTCCTTTTCTCTATCCCAACTTCTAAACCTTAAAAAAACCAGAAGTCTCATATAAGAGTGTCTTACCATGATTTTCGGTAAAACGTGGTTTACATGGCGTCCTAAAAAGGATCACTTGTGGTAGAAGTGACTCCTTTAAGACACGGGATGATCCATTATCTCAAAGTGATCCATTTAACTCGTAGAGTGACCCCCTTTTAATTCACAAAGTGTCACTTTTAGGGAGCAAAGTGAGGTGGACTGTACAATAATTTTTATAGTAAAGTGACCTTACACTAAACTTAGCAAAAAAGAAAGAGCTAGTTGCACTTACTTCATGACTAATTGAGTTCAACAAATCGAGCTCGACTCGGTCAATACTCGACCTGAGCTCGAAGTCAGCTCGATATATTAAAAGAATCGGGCTGAGATAGCCTGGACTCCTAATAGGCTGTCGTATACCTGTCAAAAATAATTCCTAGCAAAACCTTCTAACAATGCAGTAGGTTAAGTACGGTCGAATCCACAGAGAGATGGTCGTTTCAAATCTAGCTTCTAATGTTTGGAAAAACTAAACAAGATCAGAGATATTTGAATAATTAAAGTTTTAAACTAATCAAACTAAAAAAATCTACGGATACGATTCACCATGTTCATATATATAATCTATCAAAATATCATCAATAGTTCAATTAATCAGATATATAAAGCACAAGTTTATCTTACGATAGGGTCTTAACGCTCTCAAATCAACATATGCATACGATCGCTAACATTATCGAATTTGCTAATTGTAGATAAGCTTCTAAAGGGTATTATCTCTCAATCTATGACTCATTATTAGCAATATTTAATCGAGACAATTGATCGGATTGCAAGATTAACAAAATAAACCTAATCAATTAGAAATATCATTGACTAATAAAAAACATCAACAACGTTAATTAATCAAGATTCATAGCATATGATTAAACATGGATTTCCAAACCCTATAAATATAAACTACTCAATCATGGAATAAATATTAAACACTAAATCTATATAGGAAAACATAATTAAAGAAATCAATGAAAGAAACTAATATAACTCATGAAGTAATGAAGAAAAAGAGAAACTAGGGTTTACAAAAAAGCTAGAGAGGAAAAGGAAGAAGAAAACTAAACTAAAACCTATAAAATAACGTAATGAGAGAGTAGAAAGGAGAGAGTTTTTCCTAATCTAAATAATACTAGGTAACCTCATAAGACTAGGAAAGAAAGTTACAAGATAAGGAAAGTCTCAAATAAGTCATTAAATGGACGGATCGTGAAGCTGCGCGTACAATGACATATTCCAGCAGAATATCCCAACTTCGGAAAGACATAACTCCTTGATTAGAAGTCTCCTCGGGGAGTGCCACCTATCGTTAGAAAACTCTTTTACTCTATTATCTAAATATGCTGAAATTATTCAATTCTAGGAAGTACATAAAAAGTTATGGCCAGAAGAGTAGACGTGACTACTTTTCCACATTTCTTATAATGATTTTCCGTTTTGTTTTCTCTCAAACTCGTAATATGAGATATCCATGACGATCCTTATGTAATGCACCCTTTTCCAAATGCTTATAAACCTCAAGTTTGGCTAATCATACTCCAAATACGTTCTCAATACCTGAAATTCATCAAAAACACAAAAACATACCAAATAGGAGTAGAATAGCGAGAACTTAAGAAAATGATGCAATAATGAACCTAAACATGAATCTAAATGTTCTAAAATGCAACCTAAATGCACCTAAAAACTATATATAAATATGACTTATTAACTCCATAAGCTCGTGAGCTGCTCGATAAATTTTTAATCATTATATGTATTACAATAATTCATATATCAACTATTTTGAGGATAAAACATTAATTTGATTTTTGTAAATTACTTAAAATTATCAACATACCAAAACTAATAACTTACTTTGAAAAAGGTGGCCAACGATGCGGGCCAATCCAGCTCACCCGATCCGGCCCGCCTTGTAGGACATGCGGGCTAAGTCCGTGAATAGTCCGAACCGTGAAATGATTGGATGGACCATGGGCGAGATTTTTGAGCCCACCCCATGAGAGCCAACTAGCAAAACCGCCTAACCCAACCAAGTCCAGCCCGCGAAACCGTTAATATTTCTATATATTTATTTATTTAAAATACTATGAAAGTTTAGATTGTAATCGAAGATGTAATGATAATAAAGATAAATATTACGGTTTTTTCACCATATACCCCTGACAAATTGGAAAATTCATCATATACCTTCAATGTTTCGGATATTCACCATATACCCCTCGAGTTTTTAAAAAGTTAAGTCGTTGTTTGCATTATTTACAACTTTGCCATTATTAACCTAAATAACCCTCCCAACACCCTAACCTCCTAACCCTAATGCCCTAATTAACCTAACCCCTAACCCTAATGCCCTAATTAACCTAACCCCTAACCCTAATGCCCTTAACCCTAACTAATTAGCCTAAATAAATGAAACTCCATATCTCACCTGTCAAAACGATTTTTTTTTACAAACGCACGCCACCGACGACCCTTCAAGGGAACAAATTTTAGAACCCATCAAAACGAGTACCAATATGACGATATTATGGGCACGCTTCCCGATGCGATCTTAAATGATCGATTTCACCGACAAACACAACTTTTTTTGAAAAAACGGATGCCACCTACGACCTTTAAGGCACGAATTCTGAGAAGCCCATCAAAACAAGTACCAATACGGCGATATTCAAGGCACGCTTCCCGAGGCGATCTTAAACGGTTGAATTCATCGGCAAAACGACTTTTTTTTGAAAAAACATACTCCAACGACGACCCTTTAAGGGCACAAATTTGGAGAAGCCCATCAAAACGAGTAACAATACGACAATATTGCGGGTACGCTTCCCGATACGATCTTAAATAACCGATTTCACTAGCAAAACGACCTTTTTTATAAAACAGACGCCATTTAGGGGCTGTTCTCTTCGGCATATATCAATCGAGCTGAATCGAACTAAACTGAACTGACTCGAGGAATGACTGAATTAAATTATAACTAATTAATAGTAATGATAATAATTTAGGAACTGAACTAAATTGAAAATAAGTTGGGGAGAAAAGTCCCTTACGGCCCTTTAAGGGCATGAATTTCGAGAAGCCCATCAAAACGAGTACCAAGATGACGATATTCTAGGCACGCTTTCCGAGGCGATATTAAACGACCGATTTCACCGGCAAAACAACTTTTTTTTTGGAAAAAACGAACGCCACATATGACCATTCAAAGGCACGAATCGTTTTTTTCGAAATCGGCAGTTCAAGATCGCCTCGGAAAGTGTGCCAATATCTTGTTTTTTCAAAAAATGTCATTTTGGCGGTGAAATATAGAGTTTCATTCATTAAGGTTAATTAGTTAGGGATTAAGGGCATTAGAGCAACTCCAATGGTGAGCTACAACACCTTGTAGCTAAACTTGCCACATCAGCATTTTCAGCAATATTGCTTTCTAGCTACAAAGTCTTCCAATGGTAAGCTACAATATATTGTTAATTGCTTGAATGGTCCCACATCTCAATCAATATTTTCAACTTTAATTTTTTATTCAATTATAATTAGGTAGGAAAAGAAAAATTGTGCCTTTATTGTTGATGGAGATGTTGGAGATGCACTCACCAATCATATGGAGTATGAGCATCACCTTCCCTTTTTTTCCAATTTCAAGCCATATTGCCTTTATGAAGTCAAGCAAATAGCTTGGTGGAACAAGTGTTGCTCTCAAGCGGTATCAATTATTTTGCTCCAATGGTTGAGCTACTTGTTCACTACTTTCAAATATTGCAAGCAAGTCCAAAATTACAACCATTGGAGTTGCTCTTAGGGTTGGGGGTTAGGTTAATTAGAGCACTAGGGTTAGGAGGTTAGGGTGGAGGGGAGGATTATATTTTAAATTACTTTCCAATTGTATATTGTTTAATACTATGATAGCAAAAATTATTAAGGCCAAAATTATACAATAAATGCTATATATTAATATATCATAAACTGTAATATCTCGAAAATTTAAACTTTGCTTAAATTAAATAATAATAATTAGTGGTTAATATTATCCTTTAATCATAAGTTACGATTGAAATTTTGTTACTCTATATCCAAGTAAAGGATAATTAGTTCATTAAGAAAATATATGTTGTATGTATGGCAAGAGTTACAAATTATGTTAGATTAAATAATAACATTAGTTAAAGTAAGAAAACCCAATAATAAACAAATGACAAATTAATTACTACACAAATTGATGGCAAAACGAAAAGAAAAAGAAAAATAAAAGAAAAAGAAAAAGAAAAGGAAAAATCAAAATAGGAAGTACTGTTCATCTCCATCTCCATTTTTCTTCACAAAACAACCCAACAAGGAGTTTTAAATTCAAGACTCAATTATTTTACACAAACAAACTCTTCTTCAATTAAAAACTTCAATTCAAATCAAACAAACCCAAAAATGCAATTTCTCATCAAATCAAACCCACCCAATTCATAAAAATTAAACCCCAACAATGGCTATAAATAGCCATGGTTGCTCCCCCCATTATCACCCATTCACAATCTTAAACACCTCGCCGGAAATATATTGTCTTCGTCGGAAACCACCACCAAAAACACCCCATTTCCCTATTTTCGCAAAACACTCAACTCTCTCTCTCTCCCCTATTTCGAACCAAACCACCCGCCCACCACCCTCGCATCAGCTGGCTGCGCCGCGCCGCGCCTCCGCCTCGACCACCGGGCGCCACTCACTTGTCTCACCAAGTAACCCGGCCCGCGTCTCCCTTCCTCTCGCCCAACTTTCTTTCTATCTCGCGCTCCCCTTTACTGCCTCCTCGTGCGGCGACGATCCTCGCCCGAGACCACCGGGACCTCCGCGCCTCCCGGCCGCATAGCCTCGTCACACTTGCCGCCGGAGCTCCGGTCCACCGCCCGGCTTACCTTCCTTCCTCCCTTGTTCTTTAGTACGCTCGGTTGAGGAGAGGTATGAGATACCTCTTCAACGTTATTTTAATTTTTGGTTTTTATAGTTTGAGCCCAAGTATAAACCATCTTTTGTTAACCATAATATGGGCCTAAAATCTGGTTTTAGTTTTAGTTAAACCAACCAACAAAATTCATATATTAATATTTTATAGTTGAGTTAATTTACTTAGTATTATGAATTTTACGATTAGCTTGCTTAAGATAACTAAATTGTTTTACAACTAGTTGAAGATAATTTACTTAATGTACATAGTAGTATAACTAAATCGTAAGTAAAATGATAATTCTAATAATTAAAGTAACGTAAGCTTATATAATGAATATATGTAACGTCAACAACGATATTCAATAATAAAAGTATTAATAATAACTAAAGGTCGTATGTTAAAATAAATCGAATATTTATACTTTTGTTGCGTCATTTCATGGTTAGATTAAAAGGAAAGGACATTACAGACCTCCCCGGGCTTTCAAGGTTATTAAGCGGGAATTGAGGTAACATCTATTGCTAACACACCACAATCCCCTTCGAAATGTGTTTGTGAAATGATGTTTACAATTATGTTAAGGATTTTGTGATGTGATTCTTTATATGGATTGTGGGATACTTAAATTGTTTTCGAATGAGTTTCGTAAATGATGATCGTATGAGTTATTGATGCTCAAGTATGATTTATGAAAGATCTATGGCTTATGCCGATGAATGCTAAACAAACGAAACATGATAAATAAAAGTGAAAGAGGTTACGGCAGTATAATGTTACGCTTATCTACTTTATGGTCGTGCACGTACTTTCGCACCCGCCGTACACCCAACAAGGGAGCCGGGCTCCTTGAGGGGTACCGCATGTTATGTTACTACTCTATTTTGGTGCGAGCGGTGTATCCAACAAGGGAGCTGGGCTTCTTGAGGATTATCGCATGGTGGTGTATCCAACAAGGGAGTTGGGCTCCTTGAGGATCATCACATGGTGGGAGACGTCCCGCATGTCTATACTTGCCAGATTACCATGTTAAAAGATGAAAAGATAATGGGAACTTATGAAGTATCAAGATGCTATTTATAATTGTTTACTTTGCTATTATTTCATTATGGATTTGAAATATGTTTTACTTTATTCTCTTCTCCCTGTTTGCAAATAAAATGAATTGAAATGAATTTACGTTGTTAGGGTAGTATGTTACTGAGCTTCGGCTCACGATGTTGCTTTTGGTTTTAGGTACTGATGAAGGTGACGGGATGGCGTAGAAGTGAGGATGATCAATCACTTTACATTTATGAATACTATTTTGGTTGTGTAATATAAACTCATGATCACTAGAACATGAACTCAGTTTAATTATAGCTACGTAGTTATCTATGCTTAGCTATTTATATTAGAGCTGATCAACTCCAGCCCGGCCCGGCAGGGCGTTTTTTGGCCGACCCGACCATTTTTTTTGGACGGGAAACACTTTTTAGTCTAAATTTTGGGCCCGGCCCGTTTTGGCCCGCAAAAGCCCGCTCGACCCGGCCCGAAATCTTGGGCTTTGGGCACAAATTTTTGGCGCCGAGCTCGCACAATGGGCAAAATTTTTTTTTGCGCGGGCGGCTGGCCCATGATCACCTCTAATTTATATCTATATAAGTAAGAGGCTTTGAGCTTCAATGATTTTAATATGTTTAGTTTCATGAAGGGCTGTTTGCCTGGTATTTTCCCGAACGGAAAATACGGCAGTAGCGCACCGACCATCTAAGTTCCGCTGCTATTGATGCATTAATTAACTTAAACATGATGTTTAGAGGTCGAGGCGTTACATAAACACTACTCATTGACTCATGCTTAATTAATTTGTTTAAATAATTTTATCTTATTAAAAAACCACAACCCCGTCCCGGCCCAGCCCATCAAACTCATGGCCCGCTAACCCCGATCAATGAACCACAAAAAGCTTAGACTAGGCCGACGTGAGCCGAGCAAACTGGCCCACTTGACCATCCCGCGAAACTCATGGTCCAGTCCCGGGCCATGGCGAGCCACCCAGGCCGCTTCAGCCCGGACAAACCGCCCATTGGCCACCTCAGTATTACTACTACAGAAAAAGTTCGTAACCAACCCTCCAAATTCAAATTGCAATCAGTGGAATTCGCGCTAACCCTCGCCTGCGATTACAAGGGAAATTCCATCCGATTACAGTCTACAACTCTACATTTATCTTCATCCACTAATTCCAGTTTTCTTTTTTACCTAAAAGTTCGATTTCTAATTTCCAGCATCAATTCAAGTTACTTTTCGAGGAAAGAAATTGAAGTATCTTTTCGACGATTCCAAAAATGTGAAGGTTTGCTCAGGACTCATTTTACTATATATCAAGTTTTAAGATTTAAATTTTTGTTGTTTACCATATAGTATACGAATTAGAATCTTTTAATTATGTTTACTAGTACGAAACCTATAAAAAAACTAAAATACAGATTGTGGGGTTTCAGTTGAACCTACTGAAACCCCCTTTGCTGCTTGTATGGTGTTTTTGAGGTTGAAATGTCAGAAATTTTCGTGACCCAATAAATTATCTTATATTTTTTTTTTTTTTTTAATCCCCTATTCTTAATTAAAACAATTTTCAGAGCAATTTTTAAAGTAGAAAGTAAAAAAAAAAAAAAAAAAAAAAAAAAGTAAAGAAAAATAAAATTTTTTTTTTTTTAAAAAAAAATTTAGTAAAAAATATCTAAATTATCCAGAAAAAAAAGTAAAGGAGTATTATAAACTGGAGAAAAAATGGTTTTTCCTGGGAATGATGAATGTTTGTGTCAAAAATTGCATTGTCACCAAAAGAAAGGAAAAAAAAAGGGAGTAGTAAAAGATAAATAAGAAAAGAAATGACAGCTGGATATAATTTGTTGAAACTATAAGATTGTTATTTGATCTAAAAAGGATTTAAAAAAAAAAAAAATCTAAAAAGGGTGTTAGAAGATGAAATAATTCAGCTTTATATTGGTGTAGTATTGCTTAAAGTGACATACTACTACATCCGTTTATAATTCATGTTATACTTGCAATTTCATGGTCTTCAATGTACTACTTTGACCATTAATATATTCAATTATATATTAATATTGAGATAAATCTAAGAACTAACAAGAACCCACATGTTTTTTCATCTTTATGAAGGTCATAATTTGTGGTCAAAGTATATATTAGTTGCACCATTTGTTTTTCTTTCGCTCGATGAGTATTCGGTAATTGAATGAAAGTTACAGTTTGGATGGCCAAAGGGATTGGTTAGTTGTGG
This sequence comes from Beta lomatogona, assembly GCA_947646795.1. NCBI lineage: Eukaryota > Viridiplantae > Streptophyta > Magnoliopsida > Caryophyllales > Amaranthaceae > Beta > Beta lomatogona. Next base: position 9,221,926 of record CANSNZ010000063.1, on the reverse strand, counting down.
CGTAGTCTTGATGGAAACCATCAAGCCTTTGTCGGAGGGTGTCCAAAGTATGGTGCGCTCAGGGTTCATCATCAGCTGCTTGACTACTGTTGTCGAAGAGCTCATATATAACAGCCTAGATGCTGGTGCAACAAAGGTAGGTTTTTCCTTTTGTTACACGAGTAGTTACATGCGAACTTTCTTTTATGTGCTAGACATAATGTTATCTATTATCGATTACCCTAGGTTTGATTAGCCATTATCCATTATCCATTTGTTTGAGGGTTCAGTGTCTGTGGCTGTTATCCTGTTAACCAGTGGTTGTGCTAAAGCAGAAGATGAAACATTCTCAAGTCCTATCATTAAGCACGTATATGGTATTGGATATATGGATTTTAACAGCCATTGTATTGTTTCAGGTATCAGTCTTTGTCGCTGTTAATAATGGCTATGTTAAAGCAGAAGATGATGGTCTGTAACATTCTCTGTTGACTTGTGTCAAGTTAGAGTAGCTAGTTGTTCATAACACTAAATGGCTTGTTATATGTGTTGCCTATGCAGGATTAGGTATCAGCCGGGATGGACTGGTGTTGCTGGGAGAACGATATGGTAATATGGACTTTCTTTGTTAGAATTCATGCCTTCCCGTGCATTTTCATGTGTAGTGTCTATTACATGTATATGTTCTAACTTCTAGATGATGAACTTCCTGACATTGTGCAAGATTGAATATTTTGACCGCCTAGGTCTCCAATCTTTCCTTCACGTGAAATCATTACAATTTTGATGCAGGGGAAAATGTCTTTGACAGGCTATTTAAAGAACTAATATCCATGCCATATGCTACCTGCTGATTTTTATATGTGGATTGGATTCCTTTTTCCACGTACCTAACAATAGGAAGTTAAAATTTTTACTCCCTCTGATCTTCCTGTCCGTTGACTCCCATTCTCTCTTCAGCTGACTTTTATGCAGTAAATTTGCTGCATAGAACCACTTGTGGAAAATATTGGGCACAACTGTATCAATGGTGATTGGTGGATGGATAGTAGTGTTCAATTCTTCAGAATTGATGAATATAGATAAGATCTTTCTCAACATTACAATAACTGCCATAGCACATCTATTTTGCAGAAACTTTCTAGTCAAAGAATCACACTTATCCAACCGTGGCATTTCATTCAGCAATTTAATTATTTGTCATCCAAGCATATGCATGATTGAATTTCCTACATGTCCATGCATCCTCTATCATACCTGTCAGTAGAATAACTAATCGCCATGTGGTTGTGAATTTTCCGTTGGTTTCTTTATTGTTCGTAAACTGCTAGCGAAGCGATGCTAGACTTAGAATAATTAATTGTACTATCAAAGTGGATTTGTTTGCACAATCTTTGTATGTTTAACTTCTTCCCCGAAAGGGTAATGGTTTGAACATCTTAATATCGTGATGTTTAAGTTTATTGAATGGAGCAAGTATTTGATATTTGAAGCTTGTTTATGTGGCCATTGGCTGCCGAGTTTAAGCATGTACAAATTCATCTGGGTAAATCTTATTCAATTCCATCGTCTACGCAACAGAGTTAGTTTGAATCTGCAAGGATTTGCAAGAATATGATAGGTCTGCTGCAGCTGCGATTTTAAGCTTAAGCTCATGACTGGGATGCTGTTTAGGGCCTTAAGGCCAAGATTAGTATAGCTTAATGTTCTGGGGGGTGCTGGAAAGGTTGAGCGAAAGGAAATGGATGCCTGACGATGTTTCCGGCTGGTGTGTATGGCCGCAACCTTTTATGGTTGTTGTCATGTATATCTATAGTAGCAGCTGGGGTAGCTTGGTTTAGTGGAGGAAGATGGTTGAGCTGGGTGGAGAAGAGAGAGAGAGAAGAGGAAGAGAAACTATGTTGTGTTAGTAGAATGTAACTGTTCGACGTAGTCGATAACTTAGTCAGTATTGAAGTTTTGGGCAGAGCCTTTAGTTTTAGGTCAACTTTAGATATCTCATTACACCCTCCTCCAAATTGTAACAATAGCATGTTAAGATCTAAGATAAGGTTCCCAGGAATATTGCATTCTTATCCTATGATTTTGTTTTGTCCTTGAGATCTTGATTAAATGTGTGGTTACTTTATGCAGCGACATCAAAACTTCGGCATTTTCATGAAAAAGATTCTTGTGTGGGAAACTTTGGATTTCGGGAGAAGTTTTGTGCTCAATTGCTGATATCTCTTTAGTGGAAATTGTAACAAGAGTTCAGGGAGGCCCAATGGGTATCGGAAAGTTATGAAGGTAAGAGTGACTTACCGTCTCATCCTCCATTTCTTAGTGTCTGGAATTCTGGATATTCATGGGATCATCTCATTTGTTTTCTTGGTCACAATCACATTTGGATTTTTTTTCAGGGTCGCAAGTGTCTTTGTCTCAGTATTGATAATGATAGGCAAGATGTCGGCACTACCGGTAATGTGCTTCCTTCCACGGTGATATTGTGGACCTCTCTTTAAATGTATTCTCTTTTCGTTGGTCGATATAACCATAGAAAAAAAGGCGGACGTAGCGCGCTGGAACGGTCGCGTTGTCGCGAGAACGGCTTGTAAAAGGGAAATAGAAGCGTTTCGCGCCGACGCGGCGTGATTTTTTTTTAAATTCACATTAATATGTTCTAACCTTATTTGCTTTATTTTAGTTTATGAAGCATTATTACAACATAATATAATTAAATCTATTAGAATATCATGTTATATTAGCTATATAATTATATTATAAAATATTTTTGGCTAATATATGAAAAGAATGGATGTAACGGGGATAAAAGCGTTCTAACGCGGCGAGTTCACGTTACGGAACGGCAACGCGAGAAGTATGTGATTTTTATTATGGCGTTCAGAACGGCATTTCGCTGAACGGCAGATCCAAAATCGGTTACAGAACGGCCGTTTGTAGGAACGGGAGAGTTTTAATTCCATGGTCGATACAGTGCTTTCTCCTAACCAACATGTTACTGCCTCAATGTCACGAGGCAGAATTGGTCACGTAACATAACGTGAATAAATGTTTTCTTCTTTTCTTTCATTTGACATATTTTTAGCTTTCTTCAATTGACGTGCATCTTAGATCTGGATTTTTGAGTAACAGTGTTTGTCTTAAAGGATGCTCTTGTGAAAACTATTTGTTATCCTTCTTCTTTTATCACAATGCCAGGGCTCAGTGCATCTTTTATTCTATTTTTGGGGAAGGGTTTTGGGTGTCCAAAGACTTAAACTGAATGGAGATAAAATGGAAAGGATGAGGTAATCTACAGTTCTTTGTAACAATGTGTTCTCTACTACTGTTTTCTTTCGATTTATGGACATGTTTCATGATTGGCATACTCAGCTGTACTCTCTATGTAATTCCCTGTCCCTTCCCCCCCTCCCCCCAAAAAAATCAATAAAGAAAAAGAACAGAAGCAAATTTTAAGTGTAAGTTGCCACATAATCAAGGCCCATAAGACTCCTACTTTATGTCTTGATAACTAGATCCGCAAAGGAAAATGCCACTCATACAGTTTTATAACCCTCTAATTTGATCTGAATGTTGCACAAAATTCTTCTTCACAGAACAGTTTTTCTCATGTGCTTTTCAAGTTTTGCTGTAATCTGTACTCTGTAGACAAATTGTCTTCTTGCACAAGTTTTTCCTTTTGATACTTTCAAGCCGTTGGTGGAAGTTCTCACTTATCTTTCATATTTTCAAACATGGGAATTTGGCAATTTAAATATATACAGTCATTGTTCGTGATTTATTTTACAACCAACCTGTGAGGAGAAGACAAATGCAGTGCAGGTACCCTTCTTTTTTAATGATGATTTCAATGTGTAATTGATAATATACAAGTAATATCTGAGGGTTTTGTATTAATTGTATGATTGTGTGAGCGGTTCCTTTTTTGCTGTAGTGCCAAGAAAGTTTTGCACTCAGTTAAAAAATGTGCAGTACGGATTGCCCTTGTGCAGCCAAAGGTTTCCTTCAAAGTCATTGATATGGAGAGGTGTGTCCAATGTACAACTATAATTATATTCTGGTTAGATATGCATATGCTGCAATTGTATCTGATGGTGTCTAAATGCAGCGGAGATGATATACTTTGCACACGTAGCAGCCCTTCTCCTTTGTCAGTGTTGTGCAGCAATTTTGGTATTGAAGCCTCTAGTTTACATGAGCTGAGCTTTTCAGAAGGATCGTTGAAACTTACAGGATATGTATCTGCTCTGTCCAGTTCTTTCGCCTCGAAGGTCAGTCTGTTTGTACCTATGTTATAATTGTTTAAGCATACAGTAACCTGCATGAAATAATTTTTTATCTGACAGTTCTTTTTATGTTTTGCAGGCAGTTCAATATATATGTATCCAAAAGTTTGAATATCAAATATAAACTTGAAATTCATGTGGAAATTTAGATGGGCAGATGAGCAGCTCATCCTTTGAATATAATTGGCCTTAACATATGCAGATGTTAACTCAAGGTTTGTGGTTAAAGGCCCAATTCATAAAGTCTTGAATCGTCTGGCGGACATGTGCTATGAACGGTTGAGAGGTGACAGAGGTGAGAAGAGAGGTCAAGCACATGCAGGTCCATTGTACTGTTTGAATCTTACCTGTCCTCGCTATTCCTACGATTTGAACCTTGAATTTTCGAGGGCATCTGTAGAATTCAAGGTATCATTTTCTTGTTTATTCTGGTTGGTATTTGTGCAAGCTGGTTAGAATATTACTGTGATTTTTGATTTAGTTGCAAAGAACATAGGACTTGATATTTCATTACATCTTCACTAGAGATCAATATATGTGGAGGGTTCTGTCTGATGTTATCTATATGGAACGACAAGAAACATGATTGTACGGTTACATAATTTTGATTCTGAGTCTACGTTGAGGTCTTAATAGGTGCACAGTATGAATATATGCTGCCTACATTGGGGTAGTTGGAAATTACTTTCTGTTACTGCTGCTGTACTAAAACTTTGTTTTGGCAATGGCCTCTCAAAGTGAAATTGTCTCATATCGGAGAATTCTTAGCTTGATGCTATATGAAACATTTGTGTAAAAGCACCACTTAGCAAGATAAGCTCAGTAGCTTGTAGCAGCATTTGTGTAGAAAACGCCACTTAACTAGAAAATCTCAGTAGCCCCCTAGTTTTTATCAGTTTCGCCGGCACATGGATTGTTTGGTGGCACCCATTGTTTTCATTATGCTTATACATCTCTCCTTCATTAATTTGACATTGTCTACAGGTTCAAGTTATTAGGTAGGCAGAGTATTGTAGCATCCCTTAAGATTTGGCTGAGGTTTAACAGGCTACCTTGAGCAAAGTAGAAGAAGTTTATTTTCATGACTCACGCCCAATCCTCTAAAAGTGATTATATGCACTAATCATCGATTGGGAACTAACAGCATGTGCAATCTGAGACAATTTGTAAAGGAATTATGGTGATAGAATACATGGCCTCTGTATCTAGCGCGAGCAGGGGAAGGGGTGAGGAAGAAGTCCTGCTTAGTTCTTTGTTATTATTGTCTCTCATTTCCTTAAGTACTTGTTCACTCTTACCCTCCAAGTATCTAACTTAACAAAAGAAAATATAAGGGACATATTGGAAATTTATAGGACCTGAATAGAATACTTGCTTGTGTGCTTCAAAAGTCAACTTTTGAAAGATAGACAGGGTTTTGGGCTCGCCTACTCCAAGTGATGGGCTATTGGAGGCCTTGAATGTTTCCTCTTTCCAGGCAAAAAAATGGATTAATTTTATTTCTTTACTAGCATTAGATTTTAACTTTTATGTGCTTTCATCATTGTGAAGTTCAAGGTGAAAGTCCTATCTGATTCCAATACATTTGTAACTTTTCTTTTTCTTCATTTGCTAACATTTTTGTTACAATTTGACTAATTAAATTCTCAACTTGTGTCGCCGCTGAAGATTTAATCTGGTGTTGTAGGATTGGGCTCCTGTACTTGCATTTATTGAAAAATCAGTCACGTCCTTGTGGAGTGAGGAAAGAAAGAGGGGTAAATTTGTTGCTTTTCTTTCACTGTTGCTTGCTTAATTTTCAAGATGAATGGCCTATCACATGTCTATGTCTTTCTTTCTCTCCAGGGATTTCTCATGATCATGAAGCTGACCATATCAGGAAAGATGGCATAGAGAAAGTAGTTGAAAAGACTTCATCAGTGGAAAAAGGTTCTCTGTACCTTTTTAATGAACTTTAGTTGAATCTTTTAAAGTCTTTAAGCTGTTCCTTGAGAAATTAGCCATTAATCATTATGTAACATCTTTTGCCTAAACAAAGGAAACTTATTGTTTCTACTTTCACCTCCCTGTCAGTGGGAAAGAGAACAATGCATGTTTCATGCACTGAGATGATTTTAATCAGCTTTTTTTCTGATGCAGATTGGTGGTTGAAGACCTGTGAAATGTCTATGAAGAGACGTAGAACCCAGAATAGTGAGGATCATCATGCATGCACTAAAGATTCACTGGAAATGCAAGTCGATGACTGTAACTTGTTTCTTTGGAAGAGCAATTGTAGGCCGCACATGAATTCAGAAAATACCACTGTGAAATTTTGGGAATCAGAAACGGAGAGGGAGTCTCCTCATCGGATTGATTTTACTGTATTAGAGGATGGCTCTCACTCCAAGTGTAATTTTGATGTTAAAGATGGTATTGGAAGTGGTCTTTTGGAGCCTGATAAGGAACTTGCGAATAGAGATTCTTCGAGAAGTGATATCTTTACTATACAAAGAGAGTCCGACTATGTGAAGAATTGTCTCTTCAGTTCAAGATGGAAGGATCAGGTCAGTTTAGATGATCCATATGCTGGGAGCTGTGACATCGGTAGCATTTGCAGTCCTGAGTTCATTCCGGTAAATGTTTTGATTAGGGCCAATGATAATCAGGGGCAGTTGTCTTTGCAAAGTTGCTCATGGGAGAATCCACCTCAAACACCTTTGAACTTTGATAAGGAGTCCCAGTTTCAGATTGATAATGTCAAGGCCAAGAGACACTGTAGCAATTTTCATGGCAGTGGAGATGCTCATAGCCTTAGTCAGAACTTTGATATTTTTCAAAGGGATCAATCTTGCGATGAGATAGCAAATACTTGGCCACTCCTTAAATTCAATATAGGAAGTCATACAAGGGAAGATATTGACATTGGTCATATGGAATGTGATGTTCCATCGCCATTCCGTGGAAGATCCTTTGATAGAGAGTACTCTTTAGAGTCTCCAAGTAAAGGTGGCAGAGTACTCTTCCCCTGTTCTTCAACAAACTGTGGTCAGCAATCTGCAATTGCATATCCTTTTGCTGATTGGGATTCTGACAATATTATTCATAATGAAGGTTTTGAGAGTAGATTAGGAGCAAGTAATAGTAATGGTTTTGAGAACTTTAATCATGTAACAGAGGAATCTTATTGCAGGAGTTTTGGTGATAGGTGTAGCAACAAGAATTTCACTTTCACAAGTCGTTTGAATTCAACACCATATTTCACAAGTAAAATTTCAGGTGTTGAAAAAGGCGTATGGGAATCTTCCCCACATGGACATAATGTTGATAAAATATCCTCTATAAGATGTGGTAATCCTTTACTTGAAGAAATATATTCACCTTCAATGGACAGAAGGTGTAGGGACTCATCAGTCTGTTTGAGTCCATTCATATCCCCCAACAAAGGAATCCAAATGGACTTGCAAGGATGTCAAGAGTTTGGACAGGACAATATTCTTATGGGAAGGCCAGGGAGGAACTATGACAGTCCTGATAGCCTCTTTACTGCCAGATGTGAATTAATAGTAGCTAATGAAACTTCATCTCCATGTCTGGATTTCCAAAGCAACTCAAGTTCGTACAAGCCATCAGTGTGCTGTTTTTCACCTGTAACTGCTGATCGAGGTCCCAAACCCGATCCCCGAAGATATCAAGTTTTCGAGCCAAATCACAGTGATTTAGAATCAGGAAGCTCCGAGAGACCAAGAAGGAGCCTTTCAGCTCCTCCATTTTGTAGGGGCAGGAAGAGATTTCACTCGGTGAAGAGTTCTATAATTTCTACAACTAAAAAATCTGCTTTGCAGACAGCTCCCGAGTTTGCATTGTCTCAGGTATTGCAATTGGTAGATGCTTCTGTAGGCTGTAGATCTGTTTAGCAATGTAAGTGTGGATGAACTGAGATCGCATGTTGGGTTATGTGCAGAAAGAGGCAAGTCGCAGCACCCACCTAGACCAGCACAATCTTCTAGTGTAAATCACTGGCATGATGGGATTAGATCTGGGGAAGAGTCCCTGTTCTATGTTGAGTATGTGTTTTGTTTCTGTTGTTAGACTTGAATGCTCATGTTCCATTATTGAACACATAAATGTTTACGCTCTGCTGGTGTTTCCAGACAAATGGTGAAGGAAACCTCAAAAACCATACAAGTCAGTGCTTGGTCGCAAGATGGCAGGACAGAGTCTCCCTTTTTGAGCAGTGGTATATATTTGATTACTTGTAGATTCAGTTTTCCAATATGCTGTTTGTCCATAATAAAAAGCTCCTCAGTGTTGTTGTGGCTGTTAAGAATGCCTATGTGATTAGAACACATTTTCCCTTGCTTTTCCTATCTATAGTATGTATTACCTCAAAGCCAAGCATTGAAGCATATTTTTAGAATAAATATAGTGTAACTGCCTTGAAAAGAGAAAGTGCAACTTTTGGTTTGGGATGTTTCTGAATAATAATGCATATCTTCATTATGGGATGAAGGGGGTAGATATCTAAAAAGCAAGGACAGAGGATGTCGAATCATTATGAAAAGAACTCAAATACAGTTCTTGTTTCTCCGAACTTAATCTCAAACGAAAGGTCCCACTAAAGTGAAAACATGTACCTCTAATTTCTGACTTGGTGAGATCTACTAGCATGGTCATTTTAAGACTTCTGAAATAGGATTCCTTTCTGGTTTATACTTGCAAAGGGCTCTAATTGATTTAGCTAGGAAACCATAGTGCAGTACACTCTGCATCTATGTGGAAAGTAAACCTTTGGTTAGAGACATATGACTTTTTTTTAATCTTAATTTTATTCATTAGATTATTGGAGCACAGTTCAGAAGGTTTCCTCTAGAACTTGAAAGGTGTGCTTACAGAGTAGGGCTGCAATGAACTGGTATTAGGGGGAGGGGTATTTTAGACAATATCTGTAGAAGTTAGTTATAGGTAGCTTGGGGAATATGCTAGGGAGTTTGTTAGGGGAAAATCATTATATATAGTGATAGTTAGAGAGAGAGAGAGAGAGAGAAAAACATGTTGAATATTGATGAGAATCTGATGAGCTTTTAAGAGTTCATTTGGGAGGATTCAAGCCTCTTGAAAGCTTGAATATCTTTACATTTTGCTATATTTTCAGTTTATCAATCAAATCTTCTTCTTCTTCCTTATATTCTGCCATTAATGATGCTTAAGCTATACTAATTTATAGCAAGGGCCTTGTGATTTCCCTGCTGAGCCTTGAGGTGAGGCCTAGAAGTTTGAAACATTTTTCTGGGAAACAATGCCTTCTGAAACTGTCTATTCTTTGCACCTGTTTGTGCAACAAGGAGGAAGATGTGGGTTTTGTCTTCTGGCTTTTAACCACTGGCAAATTTTTTTCTTTGGTGTAATTATAGATTGTAGTCCACAAGAGTGGAGCATATTATAGTAAAGAGTTCTTAAATCTTGCCACTCCAATCTCTAGAATAGTTGGAGTATTATTCTTGAAGCCATGGCCCCGTAGTCTCTAATTAATCTGCAATGGTCAATGTTTTTGTGATCAATTTAGGCCACTTGAAGGAAGTTCAGGATTCCGGAAGCTCACAAACTAAGTGGCGAGAAGGCTGTCCTGATTCTAGATTGAAGGAGATTGCCAACTATTTAAGAGTAAGTTTAATATGAAGATATATTGTGCAAAGGTACTGCAAATGTGTGACAGTTTCTAAGCACTATTTCAAACTATTGACACAGGCTGGAGATAGGTTGAATGGACCTAGAAATGAAAATGAAATTCTGGATATCCAATCTTGTATGCTTGATCTTGCTGGTAATTCATTAGTTCGAAATCTATCAAAAGAAGTGGCTTGGAGAATGCCAAGGTGCTTTCGCAGATTGATAATAAGTTCATTCCAGTTGTGGCAAGCGGAACCTTAGTGGTGCTTGACCAGGTCTGTTACTAATGCTGACTGTTTCTCTTGCATGTTTCTTATAAATATGGAGCCACTTGCGTTGGCCGTTGATTTACTACTTCAGGTTAATGGGACAGAATTCTTAGTTCTTTTTGTCTTTTTGCATTACCTATTTTGTTTCACACTAGTGGAGGGATGTGGCTTATTTTGTAGCACATGTTCCTGCACCAGTCTGGGATTATTGGAGCTAGTTTTGCCGAATATTTTATTCATAATTCAATTTATTTAGCAAATAACTTGCAGCTAAGTTTTTATCTTTGAACTAAATTTTTTAGCAAGTTTTGTCAAATAAAGCCTAATGGGGATCACTAACTGTTATTTTTATCATGCACACAACAAATAAGGGACTTGGGAGAAAACGATAGTTAGGGCATTTAAGGTGTTTAATGTTATAAGTTGTGTCGATATATATACATAAAGGGATTGGGCCTTTTTCCCTATTTGCTTGCACTAATGATTGGGCTTTGCTAATTAATGTTGATTAATTATAAAAAAAAATATACTCCATCTGTCCCAAAGTAAAATAAATGCAACATTTTTATTTTTGCATCATATACAAATGTCTCACTTTGACCATAACTTTTTATGAATATATGATATCAAATGTTAAGTGTAATGTTTAGATTTATCTCAATATATATTATCAATATATCACTTTTTCGTAATTTTTACTAATTAATGTTAGAGATATTCATGGTTAAAGTTGTGCATTGGAAAGTGTGTTGGTCAAATTGTTGCATTTATTTTGGGACAGAGGGAGTGTGCTATTGATGAAACATTTTATTTTTAAAAATTTTCTCGTTCATTTAATGTATACTCACTCATATTGTTTTATTATGATAGGATGGTCATATATGTTGAAATAATACGTTTTCAACTAATAAAATTGCAAATGCGAGGTTAAAACCCATTAGTGTTTTTTTTTCCGTTCTATTATATCTATCACAAGCCGCTTAAGCGACGCCGCGTCTACATCCATGTTTCCCATGTTGTGATTGCTCTTGGGATACATTGTCGGAGGATAGTCGATATATGTTGAAGATTTGCTGTCCTATGAAGCCTTTGCTGCATAGGAGTATAATACTGTTAAGAGAACTACTAGGAAAATTCACTGCTTCCTTCGCCCAGCTAGAGCCTCCTGAAACCGGCTTCATTTTAATGTCACGCACTAAACATTGGAGAAATTCCATGCTCTACTGAATTCTGGCTTCCTGCTTCCTTTGAAATCCCTTGTGATTCTTGTAATAAAACAGGAAAATGGATTAATTGCAAAAAGAAGTGCTTGTTGATTTTATATTCTTTTTGGTTGCAAATGAGGAACAAGCCCTGAAAAGTTCATCGTCATATTATTGAGGTATATAAGACACGTATATGGAAACTTCTAGTGCCTCTCTTGTAGTAGATTGCTAAATTGATTTTATTTGGAAGCCTTGATTTCCTACGGAAGTTTTGTCAATTCTCAACCCACATTGCTGGTAATATTGCCTCTTTTTTTGAGTAACTCATGTGTCCATGATACTTGAGTTTCTGAAGTTTCAAAATTTGAGTGAAAATTGATGTGCTAAATTTTATTAGATATTTAGGGGACAAAGATTAGAAATCTTTGTCGAAATATGTTATCTAATCGACCCCCTACTACCATTAGTTGGGTTGTTGGTTACCTAGTTTGCTTAATCACTGAATGATTGACATTTCATTGGCAGGTGCTCATAAATTTTCAGCATAATTTTTTTTGAGCATTTATTGATACTAGATAAATTGAGCTAGTTAAGGTCTTTCTTGTTAATAAACGGCCATGCAAACCCTTGATGCGAACATGAGGATATTGGTCATTCAGTTTATACCTAGTTACGTAATCTTAAGCACGTGGATGTATACCTCTTTTTTCTTGCTTCAAGGACTGGTCATTAATTCGATTTGTTTAATTTTACACTTCTTGTATCTTTATTGGGAGGCACAAACAGTATTAATTGTCTTAACTCATCAATGTCTTGCTAATGGTTGGACCTATGACTTGGTGTTTACTCTTTTCAGCATGCTGCAGATGAGAGAATTCGACTTGAAGAAATGCGTCAGAAGGTACTAACTCTAAGCAGTTATTGCAGAATGTTGTATGTTTTTTTTTTTTTTTTTGGGGGGGGTGGAGAGAATAAACTAGTTTTAAGATATTGTCTGCTTATAGCTGACTTGTTGATGTTCAGGTTCTTTCTGGTGAAATGAAGTCAATAAGCTATCTGGAAAAAGAGAAAGACTTGGTATGATGTAAATTATGATGGAAAGGGGGAAGGCCATGGTGGAGAGACTAGAGGGGCCTCTCGTAATTACAAATTTTACAACTTTCTCCGAGTGCTGACTTCTGAAGCTTGCATTGTAGGTTTTGCCCGAAATGGCCTACCAGCTACTGTGCAATTATGCTGGGCACATAAAGCACTGGGGATGGATATGCAACATATTTGAGGATTCTGGATCATTTGCTAAGTAATGTTTTCCCTCCATTTGCTTCCTTCTTAACGGTTTCTGTTGCCGTATGCACTCAAGAAGTCATGAAAACAAGCACACACGCGCACACACACACACACACACACACACACACACAGAGAGAGATTCACAATCTGCTGTGTGTGCACAGAGTTGCATGAACACACTCATAGCCGTAGCATAAAATAATATTTCTATTGATTGCTACAGTATCAAAATGACACGTCATGGACATGCATATGCACATGCAGCAGAGAGACACGCACACATTTACAGGCATATGTAACAGTACATAATGTGCATGGAACAACAATGTGTGTCCGTGCACGTTGGACTGAAAGTATCATTGATGGTTTCCTTGTCAATGGCCACAATGTTTTATCTTTTTAAAGGTGAGATATATTCTCATGTGAAAGAAGAAACAGAGGCAGCTGACTGACATGTCATTCCCCTAGTGCAACTGTCTGGGTATTACGTGACATCCGATCCCATTATCAGCACTGTTCTCTCTCGAATTGTCCACCTCTTCCCAGCCTTATCCACCCATCCCATCCCTCCAATTGTATTAGCTACTACTTGCTTCTGGTGAGTTAAGGAGACCAATAGTGGAACCCTGGAACAATTTAGCAAACAGCCAAACACCCTTAGAAGCCCTTTCGATCTACTATTTTACTTTAAGTGAAACTAGTTAGAAATTTTTTTCTGTAGAGTTTCACATTATGCTCTTACCAAACACTCTAAATAACGCTGTCAATGTTATCACCTTAATCTTTTTTTTTTTTGCTTGATTATACCTTTTTGTAGGAATCTAAATCTTCTAAATGAGCGGCCATCTCATCTCACGCTGACTGCGGTAATCATACTATTTCCTCTGCAGCTATTATTGACATCCAATTTAACGACAGTGTCTTTAATTTTTGTTACTGTTGGCATCTAATTTTAAGACAATGCATTCGAGTAATAGAGTTGTGTCCTTTTATCGTATAATGCAGTATACTATACTATTATCTGTTTATCTTATAGTTCTTTTGGGTCAGAAGTTGCTGGGTCATGCCTGCTTGGTTGCCATTACCAATATATTGTATACGTACATTTGGAGCTTGTAAAAGGGTTATGTCATGTCATTCATACCAAACACAAAGAGGGCGAGAATCTTTTGGCACTAACACCAACCAAATTAATTAGATGGGTTAAGACAATTGACACTGACCTGACTTGTTTAATTAATCGTTTAGTCGCATTGACCCGTGTAACCTGATTAGTTTTCTTTGCATAAATCTACTCCACTTTGTTCTTCTCCTCTTTGTGCTGTCATGTTAATTTTGTTTTGGCCAATTCCTTAAATTTAGTATATTGAAATTTTAGTTCGGATAGTATCTATTCTTGCTTTTCTATTGTACTGATGTCGTAGAATTTTTTCCAACGGTTTCAAATAAACAGGCTGTAACATATCTTATTCATATATAGAAACTCAACTCTAACCCAACTTATATGATTAAATGGGTTAATCGTGTTAGCCCGATTGAATCAGCAGAGTAAAAAATCTCAACATTAACCGGGCTTACTTTGTGTTCAATTTATGTTTTCTTGTACTGACAGATCAACTTTGACCTAGCTTAATATCACCCTAGGTGTATAAATTGCTATATCTCATGTTCATTGTCATTTTATGTGCTGTATTTGGATGATCTTTTACATGCTGGGGATTAACCAGGCTATTGATGACATAACTGCTGAATTTGGTATTTACTTCACTGGTATTGGCCAACATGCTGGCAACAGTTTCCCCTAGGTTTCACACAATTAGACTTGAGAGTACTAAAATGAGGACATCTTATAGATGGTTGTGTTCTTTATTAGTTATATGTGGGACTGTTGAAGGCAAGGACAATCTACCTTGTATGGGTATTCCCACTAGCAGGGTTATGGAATTTGGATGATCTAGACGTATCATATGCTAATCGTATGCTAAACTAGTAAAAATTGGCAGAGGTTGCTTCCAGTAGACACATGGAAAAGTGTACATAGGATTTATATACGTTGTGTTGGCTATATTGTTTATTTTGATGGTATTTACTTTTTTATTTTAATATTTTAAAAAAAAAAAAATTCTCTCGAGTTTGTAAGTGGTATATATTTTGATTTTGTATCATCCTGAGATTGTTCTAGGTAAGCAGCTGGGTAGTGGTGCATAATGGTTATCTATTGCCTCGAGAGGCAAGCATGCTGTTATAAGTAGTACTCAGTAAACTAGTTTTGTCATCCTTCTGGTGTTTACTGACTGTGACCTCTTTTTTCCTTTCCCTTGAGACATAGAGAAAGGTAGGGAGAGAATTAAAGGCATTCTATGCTGTTTTTTCTGATATGATTGCTGACTGCTATTTAGGTACCATGTATTTTGGGCGTAATCTTCACTGATGCAGATTTAGTGGAATATCTTGAACAAGTAAGCATATACTCTGACTAAAATATTTAAGATAATAATTTCCATATTTTATTTGACGAAAATTTTCTCCAAAGCTAAAGTTCCGTCACTATGTTATAAATTGTACTAGCTTGCTGATACTGACGGGTCATCCACCATTCCACCATCTGTAGTTCGAGTTCTAAACTACAAAGCATGCAGGGGTATGGATTTATGACCTCAATTCTTGTGTAATTCTCACTTATGTTTTTTTTTTTCTCCAGCATTAATCCAATTTGGGATCAGATTTTTTAATGCTTTTGTTTTTGCTGCTTTTTCTATCCCTAAAACATTGGAAATCTTGTTATTTATTTCGTCCACTTGGCAAGGTGTTTATCATTCTAAGGCTTCTGCTTTAAGGAAGTCGTCAATGAAGGACATAGTGGAGAAATAATTTTGATTTGTAATGTATACTACGGCAGGTTTGTTGACACCAAACTTTAAGACTCAAACGGAGAGTGGAAGACTTTTAGTACATAAAGGGAAAGGATTTTAGAAAGGAATTTTTTTCCATGCTCACTTTAGTCTGGTTACATACTTACATGACCTGAGCGTCTCTATCGAGAACACTGATTGGACCAATCTTCTTTGCGAAAATTCCTTTGTTAACATTACTAATTTACTATATGCTTTTATACTCAAGGTGCTATTATGTTTGGGGACAAACTCCTGCCTTCTGAATGTTCCCTCATCGTAGAGGAGCTGAAGCGAACATCATTATGTTTTCAAGTAAGTTCTATAACCATGGGTGGGACTCTAGGTATTGTTCTGCAGACGAAGCCCGGGTTTGTGATGCCGGTTTCTTTTATGCAGTGTGCTCATGGAAGACCAACCACGGTGCCTTTGGTGAATCTGAAGGCGTTGCACAAGGCGATCTTACAGCTCGGATCCTGGCATGAGCATTCAAATAATACATGGCATGGACTCTGCAGGAAGGAGATCACTCTTGATCGGGCCAAGCATAGACTAGATGTGGCAAGAGGCTGCGAGTGAAATACTCAGCTTGATGTAAATAGGTTTTGTTTTTCTTCCTTCTCTTTCCACAATTTTGTTTTCTCCTGTAGTTCTTTGTATCTTTAGCAGTTTCTTATTTTTTTTCCTTGTAGAAAATAAACTGTATATCATTCTTTGACAACCTTGTATATAAGTTTTCAAGCTATAGTAATTAGTAGCTAAGTTTGTCGCTCACTTGGCAAGGCCATAATCTAGAGGTCTTTGATTTGAATCTTAAGTGAGGGTGTTTGGGGTAGGGATTTCCTTACCTTTCCTTCTACTCCCGAACACCCAACCTGCAAATATTGGACCAAGAAATTGTGAGATTGGGGTTTCGTCTGAGTATTCATTATGTTTCAAGCCCAACGCTTAGATCGTACACTTGTGTTGCGCACAACATGGTCTTGGTTACTTACTCTTTTAATTACACCAAAATGTTGCGTTTCAAGTTAAAAAATATTTGAGGTGTAAAAAAAGAGTGTAAATAATCCTTTTGCTACAAGAATCATGCAAGTGCAATTGTGCAATGGAAAGAATATGCAAGCACATTGATTAAAAAAACATGACACGCAATTGTAATGAAATAACATATAGCCCATAGAATGATGTGCATTATATCTCTGAGTGTAGGATGTAAATTGCGGTCTGAACCACATATGGCTATTGCAACCTTTGGTAATGATAAGAGCGACTATGCTGTATTTTATGGAACCAAGAAGCAATATGACAGTTTAACTCCTCAAAGTAGCAAAACTTTTGCAGTTGGGGAGGCCTTTGCGAATGTGGGCAATTTCTTAGAGAACTCTGCCAATTGTTCGGTTTTATCGTTGTCCTTGTAGTAGATCACCAATTTATCTAAGACCGGCGAACTCTTGAGCAGAATCTCAACCAAGTGAACGAGGACAGTATACAAACAATCTGAAATGTTGCAGATGACAATGGTTTTGAGAGAGCTCCAACAGTACTCTTCCTTTTCAGGGATACAACTATCCATTTCTGACTCTACAGCCTGAAAAAAACGAATAAATAAGGCAAAATAAAAAAAAAAAGAGCAAAAATGTTAAGAGAGATCAAATTCATTGGTCAAGTAAAAGTTCATATCTCACGTCCAGATAATCTGAATGCCAGAAGGTGACATTTAAGACAAGTTTCTCCAAGTGAAGTAAATTCTTCAACAAATGACAAAGACCAGAGACGTGCTTGTGAGTCAACAGAATGTTTAGCTCCACAAGTTTCCAGTGAACGATTACATGAGAAGGATGTTTTAGTATGCAAGAGAACAATACCTACAAAATCACCCGAAAAAACTGAAAAATAAGAAACAGATATGAAGTTTGGTTGAATGTCAATACTCTGTGTATCAGATTGAAGCAAAAGTTTTGTGGAACCATTAAAAAAGCGGAAGTGTTTAGACTATTTTAGGACAGGTTCGAGACGAAATAGTTTAATTACCGTGACAAATTCACTTGACAAGGTGACACTCTTGGCATGCAGAAGTTTGCTTAGAACATATTGGAACTGGTTGAACTCTTTGAATTTCTGTTCTGTAATGGTAAAACTAAGATTAAAGACAAAATCAACAAGAGATGAAAGGTTCATAATCTCCAGACCATTCACACATCCAGTATAGTTGAACGACGACAATTCCGGGCAATTAATCTTCATAGTCTCCTCCCCAGCAATCATCTCCCTATCAAGCTTCAATACATCCAAAGTTGGTGAACCCACTTCAGTTAAATCCCAACAGTTAGAAATCTGTAATTCCTTAAGTACAGGGCAACCTCGAATAATTTCTCTGAAAACATCATCATTCAGACTCACATACACAAGTTTAAGAACTCGGAGTGAACTCATATGCACTCGTTTCTGGAGCTTCATTTCAATGTTGAACAACTTGAGCTTGAATATAGAATCACTAAGGAATTCTATAAACGGTAACCTATAGAGCTCATTATCAGGTTCAACCATTCCAAACCCAAATTCTAGGACCTTGACCTGTTTCCTTAAGGCGAAAGTTAGCCAAGAGTCTAGCTCATGTCTCAAATTCTGAGGTTCGATATCTGCATATAACACAGTACTAATGTCGACTCTGAAGCAGTCGAGTGTAGGCAGCTGATGGAGTGTCAGCACATTGTGAACAAACTTAAAGAAGTTGGTGTTGATTTCTTCATGTGGTGGCCATAAATGAGTTAACAAACTGTCATCAAAGTTGAGAATGGGAAGGGAAGTCCATAAGGTGCCAAATCTTCGAAGGAGGACAGTTTTGATAGCTTCATCAGTAGGGAGAAATGAGAGGATGTGGCTAAGAATTGCATCAGGTAAAATACTAAGCCTGTCTTCTTCTAGTTTAGCTTCTTTATTAGTCATTTTGATTTGGATTTTGATAAAATTAGTGAATTGGGAATGAAGGATTTGTGTCCTCACTGAAATAATTATAGTGGTAGTGTTTTGTGAGTGCTGAGGAAGGAAGTTAGGTGATTAAGATTTCAAAGAGTAGAGAAGAAGTTTTGGTGCTGTAAATATTCTTTTCTTGACTTGTTCATACCATCTTCTTGACTGGTCAAGATGTTGAAGTTGTATCATACTACATTACTACTAGCCTTATATGCACGCTATGCATGCGAAGTTGAAGGATGAGTGGTAACTGTTACTATTTTGCAATTTATTTGATCGGTTTTCTCCTTTTTATTCTTATTTTTTAAAATAATATAGTGATAGATGTTGTAGTTTTCTTTTCTAGTTAGGGGTATATTGGTCAAACAAAACGGACATCAAATTTAGTTCCCATACATAATAGAGATACAATAGGGGGAAAATATCATTTTAATCTGAAGAACAATTTGATAATTTAGAGTTAAAAACTATTTTTTGATTCGATTTTTAACAATTCATCTAATTGATAAACCTTGAAAACAGATTTTTTTTTTTTTTTTTTGAGCTTCTTCTTTCATTTATTTTCAAGTTTTAGTTGCATTAAGTTCAATTAGGAAAAATTAAAGGGAGTGTTGGGTCATCAAAACAATTGCATGGAGCCATAAGTATCGTTGACTTGGGTTAGTCAAGGAAAAGCAACATGGTTGTGAACCTTTTTTTTTTTTTATATCAGATGGTGGTGAAGTATTGACACAGGATAGGCAACATCGTCGTATTACGACTTACGAGCACCATACTTGAAACAGAATATAGGAATCAAAATTTGCATTGTTAGTTTGTGACCTCAGATTTGACTTTGCTACTTTAAACATAAGAATTAACATTTAATAACTCCTTATCTATAAACTACAACATTCTGAAACACAAGAACCATTCTTGGAACTGAACATAAGAGTCAAAATTTGCATTGTGAACTTAGTTCTGACTTGGCCACCTTAAACATAAGAATTAAGATTTAACAACTCCTTAACTCTACAAACTACAACATTCTGAAACACAAGCACCATTCTTGGAACAGAGAATTAGAGAAATAGACTAGCAATCCAACGAACATATATTGTGCTCCATTTTTGTACATAACAATGCCACTAACAATTAAGCAGTCTCACCCCAATAACTGCTTATTTCCTAACCACGCGATACTGACTGAAAATTTAACAGGCTGGAATCCATCTCTTATATCTGGATGTCATTTGACATCTACATCTGCAACTAAGGCTCAAGAATAAATTCCTTTTCAAAGCTTAAGATCCTTTGCGAAGCTGAAAACGGCTTCATAAGCCAAAAAAAAAAATCAGAGGGGTCGATTTACATTGCTCAAGTAGCCTTTCTATAGAATGATAAGGTCATAAAGTTGGTCGTTTACCAGACCATTCAGCAACTTAAGATCTATAGCTGTTTGTGATTCCCTAATCTTCAAAAAGGACTTCAGCTATGAAGTTACTGCAGTACAACTCCTGACCAGTGTACTGCTAGCGTCATCTTTCTAAAGTTATTTCCCTGTAAACCAGCAAAAAGTCAGTAAGATGGACTTATCGGAGTATCAAACATGAGAACTATTCCCAATATATAAGACCTAAATATGTTACAAACTCAGAAGCCGTCTGCAATGAAAGAAGGCTACTCATGATCATGCATGTCAGATCACCAAAATAGGAATTAATGAACGAAAAGGACTTAGAACTCCAAATTTCATAACTGCTAAGTTATTCAGCAACGAAAGCAGCTCATAAGCTAGTCATGCTAATACACCCTCGTCTTCAATCACCTTCCCGTTTCCAATTTTTCATTATGGGCTTTCTCAAAATACTTCACCCATTTTCATGTATGGGGTGGATTACATAGTGGAGTAATATATTACTATCTAATCAGTGACTCATAGCAAATTCTATGTCCTAAATAATAAAAATGAATAGTCATATTCAATCTTACTTTTTCGACCCCTACAATCTACTTAGTGGATACCAAATTCAATCCTTAAACTTAGAGACAAACCAAAAGGGCCCAGTATATGAAGACAGAGGAAGTACAAGTTATTCCATCACTATGAGAAAAGCCGGCACTAACTACAACGCTGAATCAGTAATTTAGAACTCAGAAGTGAAAAGTGACGAAAGTGCTACAGAATATAAATGCTCGTCTCAGATTCTCAGTGCTTAAAAAACGCCCGAAAATTAATTCACTTTTCGCACCTCACAAAAAATTTAGCTGGGTGTCTGATTATGTCTCTAAGCTTCCACTGGAATCAGTAGCAGCACAAAGCGCCTTCCAAATTGGTAACAACATCTTAAGTGGAGGTCGCACTTCCTGGAAGAAGAGAGAAACAATCAGTACCACAGAAACACCTACACTCCATACACAGATTACATTTAGAGATATTCATCACTCAAGAAAACCAAGTTAGTCTATGCAACTTGTTCTTTATGATAAATTTTTGATAGTATCCACATTCTAGTTTAACGAATTGCTCAAGACCAGACATCGAGTCAACAGATAAAAGCCTGAAGCTATAGAATGAGAGCGTACAAGTGCCAGACCTAACGTACCTTAAAAATCAACATCAATTCATCTTCTTCACGCACAATTAATGCCAAGCTCCAATAACATGTAACTGGCGTCACACATTCATTCAGTACAGGCTTCAAAATCTTGTCAATGGGAACAAAGCGACGGACAGCTCTCCCACTATGAGTAAAACAGGAGAAGGAAGGATGAAAACAGAAAGGAATACAATAACATTAAAGGTCAAACGTGATATAAAACTGAAAAGTGCAATAATAAACAAAATTTGTACACCCCTTTTTTTGACCATCTCATATAATATGAGGTGAGGTAGCTCTGTTATTTACTATTGGAAGTAAAAAAGAAAAAAATATGACAAATGAGGAAACTGAGAGTTAAAATATGAGCAAATCTGTAATATGCATTTTACATAGTACTTAGATATATATTTTTGGATAGTTTGTTATTCAAGAATAGAATAATTGGCATATGAAAATCCAACGAGATGCAAGCTATCCTTTCTTTGGTATCAGAAAGGTTACGAAGGATTCTCCAGATGTGCAAATTCAGCTGAACCAGATAGTAACAAAAGCAATAATAGAAATAGCAAATCATACTTTGTATTCAAGGTAGCAAGAACAATTCCAAAGATGAAAGATTCAGACAGATATGCCATGTGCTCATTGTGAGTCTGGCTAGTCTTAGATCAATTGCCACAAAATGTGGTCCAGCAATCAAAAAACAAAATAGGGGATCCAACACATTTTCACTTAATATTCTCTGTGCACTTCATAATCCCGTATGCACTCCATCAAAATAGATGTTATTTTAAGACATATTAAAGACCTCATCCTTATAAAATACTGTAACATTAAATGTATTCTGTAATCTAGGAGAAGTACCTTCTATAATGGGTTTCAAGCTGGACTCCAAAAGCTGGGATGATCACAACAGACTCTGTCACATATGGCGATGGAAGTCATAAGAATAATTATTCTTTCAAAACCTGTGAATTACAACAAAAGTCATTCCAGAACTTGAGAACAAACATTCAAAATGACGACATAATTTTGTTTTCAGGACTGATCCACCCTATACGAGTAACAGGGAGCATGCCAAAGAATTGAAACAACGAAGAGGACTCACAATGACTGTAGATATATCATTTGACAAAAACAAACCTGTCCAGCATTTGCGCAAACATATTAATTACTCCCTCCGGTCTTTATTAGTTTACCCCTATTCCTTTTAAGGGTGTCCCTTATTAGTTTACCCCTTTCTTTTTTTGCTATTTTTGGAATGGACCCACTAACTTTCCATCACACATACATTCAACTTTAGTATAAATTAATCTTTTCTCTCTCTTAGTATGCCCCACAATACTATTCCTCCTAAAACTCTGTGCAAAAGAAAGGGGTAAGCTAATAAAGACCGGAGGGAGTACATAGGAAATAGTGCACAACTCAAAGGCACACATACAAACAAAAATAAGCAACAATAAGTACGTTCTCAATTCAATCACCTTTCTCAACAATTTTCTGTCGCAATAATTTGAGGAAGGCCACGCCAGTGATCAAGTACAAGAGAAGCACAGAAACTAGTATGTCCTGCAACACAGCCGAACACCGATTCAAGAACTAGGAACACACATTACAATAATGATAAAAAGAAAAAAAGTCAAAATTCTAACATAGACTAAGCAATACGTCTTAGGTGGAGAAGGTTCACAATAATTTATTGTGCACCCAAACTGACTTTATCACACGAAAACTGACTATATTAGGAAAAAAATGACTATATCATGCGAAAATTGATTATATCATATAACAACTGACTATATAAAAAGTGATTATATCATACAAAAACGGACTATATTAAACGAAAACTTACTATATTAAATGAACACTGACTATAAGTCGCGCCAACATACCTGTCCCAGTAATAGATAGAAGACATTTAACAGGAAAACAAAAGCTGAGAAGCTTGCAACTATAGTCCATCGATAATTTTTCCTGGTAACTAAATGGTGAATATCAACTGCTTGTGCAGGCAATTTTTCAGTCTCATGTAGGTATATGTATCTTGAATTCGCAATATGTTTTTCAGCCATGCCAAAATTCTGTAAATCATCTAACATTCGTAAATTGCTTCAGCTAAAAAGAACTGCCTCCAATTACAAATTTAGAGGAGAAGACTAAAATAATTATAATAGACAAAAATTAAGTACCTGAAAAACTAAAGAATAACAATGTAAGAAAATTTTAACCTGAATAATCTTGCTCCACGGAACTAATTAGAACAAAGGATGCGTGCTACTAAGAAAGAGATGTTTGCACCAAAATTTCTGCATCAATTTCTCTCGATTCGACCTATGTTCATCTTCAATTTTAGGGTTAATTGTTGAGAAACGAAATTTGTATCTAGGGTTGATCTGGGAAATCGAATTTGGTTATTGGCATTTGTTGAGCCACAAAATACTGCTGCTTCTCTTTCGTCTTCTGACTCTTAAGTTCGGTTGTTTCTACTTTAGTCGTTAAGGGTTTCAAGTTAGGGAAGTTTGGTTTTTTTTTTTTTTTGGTTTTTCTATGGTGTGTCCTTGTATTATTTAAAATTCTACGCTGTACCCTAATTTTTTTTTTCTCTTTATTGTACCCTCATACTTTTTAAGTTATCTCTATGGTACCCTTTGTTATAATGTTTTAAAAACGGCGTTACCAACACTCCGTTTCTAGTTTGAACCTTATTAACTGATCTCCTATTTTTCTGTCTATTCATCTTCCTAAGCAAGCAACAAAAACCAAAATCCATCATTTGAATCCAAAACGAGAGAAATCCCAGAATTTGTGCGTTTAAGTGAAGAAGAAATTGCGGACTTGGATGAAGCGAGGAAAGAGAATTGTGGTGCCTAACTGAAGAAGGAGAATCGGGAAGAAGGATAATCAATCGCTTATTGGTGTAATTATCAAAATTTAGGTAATTTCGGAGCTTACAAATTTTGTCTTTCTCTTTTGTATGTGATAATTTGCTATATTTTTGTGTTTAGGGTTTGTTTGTTTAGCTTAGAAACTGAAAATGAGTTTTGCATGTGTGTTGTTGTGTCTTTGTTCTTTGAAAATGGTCGAAAGAATTTTGAGAATTCGTTATCTAGGAAATGTGGTAGAATTAGGGATTGATGATCTAGATTTATGTTTGTTGATGGATATTTTGAATGATATGTGTGAATTGTTTGAGAAGAATGATTTTGAGCTTCCCTCATACCCTGTGCTTAAGTATAAAGATGGGGGTACAACTTGCGAACTTGTTGATGATGGCAGCATGATGAAAATGTTTGAGGTTTTGGGTAGCAAGAAAATTGATGTATGGGTTGATAGTTTAGAAGAACCCAATTTCATCTGGAATTTAGCACAAAGGGTTAAGTCTGAGAGCCAATCCAATCCTAAAAAAGTCCAAACCCTAGGGAAGCCATCAGGAGGCCCATCAAAGACCTTTAGGCCCAAACTTGAGATGTGAGTCCACTTGACAGATGGACCAAATGGAAGTTTGATCCTACTGTGTGCAATGATGAGGTGACAAACAATTTTGTCGAGAGTTTTAACTCCACAATAGGTGCAGATAGGTGTAATCCTATCCTCACATTATTAGAGGGTAAACACTAAACTAACCTCCTTAATTAGCATCTGTTAACTATCTTTACTAATATTGTTAGGCTCATTATCTACTTGGGTTTTGATTGTGACAGGTGTGAGAAGGATTGCAATGGTAAGGCATGCCACTAGACAACAATTATCTCAACAATGGGCAGAACCAGGTATACGTCCTAACATCAGAGAGAGGGTGAGATATTTGACAAAGGAGTCAAGGACTTGCCAAGCCTATCCATCTGGGAGGGGAGAGTATGAGGTGCATGATGGGAGGGCTCATCTGCCAGTGTCATTGAATAGGAGGGAGTGTACTTGTGGAAGGTGGCAAGTCAGTGGTATTCCATGTAAGCATGGAATTAAAACCATCTTGGACTATGTCTCAGATTGGTTTACTATATCTAGGTATAAAGCAGCTTATAATGGAAACATTTCACCAATCCCTGATTCTGAGCAGTGGCCAGATTTGGGTCAACCAACACTTATTCCTCCAACCATGAAAAGGGGGATTGGTAGACAATCTAGGAACAGGAGAAGGGAGGAGGGAGAACAGAATAAAGGGAAGAGGAGCACCACTGTACAATGCAAGAAATGCAAGGACTTTGGCCATAATTCAAAGACTTGCAAAGGTGGAGCTACAGCTAGGGAGCTAAGGGAGCAGCAAGGAGGTGGGGTGCAAGCAAGATCTGATGGCAGCAGCCAGGCATCAAAAAGAAGACAAAGTCAGAGCAGCCAAGTAGAAGTTGACTGTAATCTGATTGATTTAATGATCAATCAGTCACGCACAGACTCAGAGCAAGCAACAAGGAGGCCTGCAACAAGAAGACAAGTTGACTTTGCATCATCTAGCCAACCTACCACAACTGTCAACCCTCCTCAGCAACATCAGCCTTCTGCTAGCCAGCCTTCAACAAGTGGCACTGGAAGAATTAGTGCTAAAAGGCAGAAGATTATGAACAGAATGGCCCTTCTTTGAAGATTATGAATAGATGTTTTTTTTGTCAACAATTGAGTCTAAGATACAAGTGAGTCTAACTTTTGTTCAGTTTTTTGGGTACTTTGGAAAATTCCACTACTTGTAGGGTATATTGGTGCTTGTTCAATTTTTTGTGTACTTGTGCAATTTGCACTAATTGTAAACCCTTTGAATTATGTTAATTAAGGAGCAAATTGAGACAATGCAAACCCAATTTTTATTACTTCACCAAAAGTTCAACATTGCACCAAAAGTGCAATTACAAAAACCCTAAGTTCCATCCTAGGTAGGATATTACAATCTCATTACAATTTTACTAACAATTTCACCCTAATTTCACAATAACAAGCAGAAAAACATACATAAACAACCCAATTTTAACCATCTCCTTCAAATATTTGACAAGTCCTTCAACCTTCTCCTTCAAATCAGTAATTTCATGCTTCATCTCCAACAAACCTTCTTCTTCAAGCATTACACCATGTTCATCACCACCACGCATCAACAGCTTCACAAGCGTCTCTCCTCTCACTACAACATGGTTGTTGTTCAGCCACAAGAAGAACTGACAGTAGTCACATTTGAAGTACGCCTTTCGCGGATTTCTTTGGGACCCAGATATATGTAGCTTTGCAATTTTTGCAGGACAACAATTGCACACGGGACTTATGAATTCCAATTCGCAGGCATTGTAAGACTTAGAAGAATAAGAACTTGACATATTCAGTAATGGAAGAGAGAGAGAAGATAAATGCAGATTTAGAAGAGAGATAGGATGGAGAGAGAAGAGAGATACGAGACATTTAAAGAAGACAGAACTGTAGCAGCGTGTTTAGGTGGGAAAATTTCCCACCATTTGTTAGGATTTCACAAAACTAACAGTCCACTTAACGGGAGGGTACCATAGAGATAACTTAAAAAGTATGAGGGTACAATAGAGAGAGAAAAAAAAGTGAGGGTACAGCGTAGAATTTTAAATAACACAGGGGCACACCATAGAAAAACCCTTTTTATTTTCTTTGTTTGGAATTTTTTTGGGTTTTTCTATGATATACCCCTGTGTTTTTTAAAATTCTATAATGTACCCCTAATGTTTTTTTATTCTACACTGTACCCTTAACTTTTTTAAGTTTTCTACATAGTACCCCTACGTTAAATGAACGTAACGTTTACCGTCATCTCTTTGCATTTATGGACTTCTCTCTCAACCCTCCCACATGCCGGCCCCAGCCCCCCCACCCTCCCCTCCACCCCCGCAACCACCATGACCGCCACCAGCCTAATCCTCCACCCCCGTAACCACCATGACCGCCGCAACCACCAATGTTGTTATAAAAATCAACCCAAATTAAACGGGGGGAGGGGGTGGGGGCAACGGGAAATCGAAGGGGAGGGGGTAGTGGCCCTGGGAAATCGAAGGGGAGGGTGGGGGCTGCAAGAAATCGAAGGGGAGGGGGTGGGGGCTGCAAGAAATCGAACGAAAGGGGGTTGGGGCCGAGGGAAATCGAAGGGGAGGGGGTTGGGGGTTGCGGGAAATCGAAGGGGAGGGGGGGGGGCTGCGGTGGAGGAGATGGGGACGGGGTCTGGGGCTGGCGGGGGGAGGGTTGGGAGGCTGCGGCGGTGGAGGGAGGGAGGGGAGGGGGAGGGGGGGGGTGGAGGGAATGGGGGAGGTTTGGATGGGAATTCAAAAATGTTTAACGTCCGTTTTCATTAATAGACACTAGGGGTACTATGTAGAAAACTTAAAAAACATAGGGGTACAGTGTAGAATAAAAAAACATTAGGGGTACATTATAGAATTTTAAAAAACACAGGGGTATATCATAGAAAAACCCAATTTTTTTTAATGGTAAATAACAAATGAAAAATTAGGAGACTTTTTGCAAGGGATAATCTATGATCTATGGTTTACACATATATAATTTAAAGCACGAGAAGTACACATTTCAATGAAAAATAAGAATTAACTATATGTCCAACATTGACAATCCAATCTACAGCCTTGTTTGCTTCTCTGTCCGTGTGACGGATTGTAACAGTCCGAATTTTCCCAACCTCTTACATAGATGATTAAGCACAGCGAAAAGGGCTCGGGTCAAGATAACCCGGACTATTACCATCTCACTCACAGAACTTCATCGGAGAGTGTGGAACTCAAATCCCAACTCTATTAAATTCGATTAACTATTACAACAACGCAACGCAACTGCCACAACGACAACAATAACAACACCAATGGACGACGACAACAACAAACAATAGCAACAACAACACAAGAGGGCCAGTACCTTTGGTACTCTGCGAACCACCAACACACGTCGGGGGTGACGGCGACAAGCGCAAGTCGACAACAGCAGCAGCGAACAAGAACAGTGGAGGGGAAAACAGACCGGCGACAGCACAACGACCACAACACAACAACAGCACGACGACCGAGTCCACCGGCGAACAACGGCAATAATCGCGGCAGCACCAACCGCAACAACCAGCGCTCGACGAGGAGAGAGATAGAGTAGCGCGGTAAGCAATGGGGTAAGGGGAGTGCCGGCGAACTGAAGGGAAGATGTGGCGAGGCAGCAGACGAAGAGAGATTGATATTACTTGAAATAACTTAAACCCAAAATATGTTTAACCATTACAACATAAATAAATTACAACACAATAAATTCAGATTTCATAACTATATTTAAATTAAATATATCTCATAAAATTAATACATTAACTCAAATAAAATAAGAATATTCAACACATAATTAAGTTAATAATTATAATTAGCATTTAATAAATTATTTTTGAAAACAAGCCTGTTACACGGATGCTCGAACTTTTAAAAGTATTAGTAGGTAGGGATTGAATATTTTCAATGATGTTTGCAATTTGCCATAGGGCTCTCCAGAGACCTTGAACTTAATTTATGACTACAAGTTGCCTCCCTCAATTAAAAATCTTGAATCCCTTCCTGAATGGCTAGGAGAATACCTTGTTTGCAAAGCGGTTGTTTATGCTATGTATGCTTTATGCCAAGATTGTAGGTGCAAGCCTTGAGAGTTTTCCCTAGGTGATCACGGGTGGTGACTCCGGCAGCGGCAGAGGAGGAAGGAACATAACCGTCAAAGTTCGTTGAATTTGGAGAAAGATTGAGGAGGGAGCTCCCACTCAACAAAGATGGGATTATTGTTGTGAGGATTGTGGGAATGACGAATAGAGCGAAAGAATGGTGTGTTTAATTGAAGTTCTCAAGATGCCATTCTGTGTGGAGGAACAAAGCTCTATGCAGAATACGATGTAAATTTAGTTTTTCATTGTTAAAGATGATATCATTGCGTTCTTTCCATATTCTCCAAATTAGAAAGCTAAATTTAGAGCTTAGACTCTAGTTTCCTTTTAAAAGATGAAGGATTAATCGGATGAGGGCATCAAGGGAGTGGAAATTACTCCAATTTTTGACTTCCAAAAGATTCCAAAGCTTTCTAATATTAACGCATTGGCAGAAAAAGGTGGTATAACGTTTTTGAATGATTGTTACAAAGGCCACAATTATCGTAAGGGATGATTTTTTTATTTAAAACATTTGGAACCTTTAGGCTATTGTGGGAAATTTGCCATAGAAAGATTTTTAAATTTTAGGGATGTTTATGATATTTCTTTTATTTAAAATATCCCGAACCCGTAGGCTATTGTGACCAATTTGCCATAGAAAGATTTATAATTTTGGGGGAATGTCTGTTACAGATCCACCTAAAAGGCCATTTGTTTTCTTCAGGATCTAAATCATGGGCTAACCAAGTAGCGAATTTTATCCTGAAGTTCCCATACGTGGGATCGAGCCCAAGACTAGGGACCTGTTCTTTTGAACTTATTTTCAGTTAATTTCAGTTCAGTTAATTTAATTTCAGTTTATTTCAGTTAATTTCAGTTCAGTTAATTTAATTTCAGTTAATTTAATTTAATTTCAGTTCAGTTAATTTAATTTCAGTTTAGTTCAGTTAATTTTAGTTCATTTAATTTAATTTAATTTAATTTCAGTCAAAATAAGTTCAAAAGAACGGGGCCTAGGTGTCTTTTAAATTAGAATTGGACAGCAAGATCCCTTTGATTTGGGAAACA
The DNA here is from genome assembly GCA_947646795.1 of Beta lomatogona. NCBI lineage: Eukaryota > Viridiplantae > Streptophyta > Magnoliopsida > Caryophyllales > Amaranthaceae > Beta > Beta lomatogona. The sequence goes on along the minus strand of CANSNZ010000063.1, from coordinate 9,192,125 downwards.
ATGTGATGGCGTAGTCTTGAAGTTTGGCAATGTTGCAAGATTTGTTTGGAAGAATGAAATTAAATCTTCTAGTTATTAGGCTAAGGTTGACTTTATCTGAAGGGAGATTAAGAATTTCAACAACGGATTTGTGTAAAACGCAATTGTCTAACAAAAATATACTTCCTCCGTTTCATTTTACTTGCTACACTTCTCAATTTACGGACTCCTAGGCAATTTTTGGAGAAGAGAGAGGTAGAGAGTAAAAAGAAAAGAGACCCATGTGAGAGGAGAGAGATAGAGAGAGTTTATTGCCCAAAAAGGAAGTGTAGCAAGTAATATGAAACTTCCCTTTATGGAAAGTGTAGCGAGTAATTTGAAACGGAGGAAGTATGTCTTTTTCGTTCCCTATATTCCATCTTATTCCTTTACCATATAGGTGAATCATTTGGCTTTGGAGGACAGTAAAAAAAAACTTGGATTTTGAGGTATTTTTCTTTTATGATTCTAACCCACATTTTTTTTGTCGGTGAGGATTTTCCAACTTAGTTTAGCGATGAAGGCCTTATATAGAGGAAGAGTCTTCTAGAGGCCTAGGCCTCCATGAGATTAATTAGGGCGGCAAATTTTATCCCAAGATATTAAGGGATAATTTTTTTTTGTCTTTTCTTAATCCCTCAGTGTTTCTATACTTGGTACATGTTGTTCTTTCCATTTTTCGAGACAGAAGTTCAAACCTAAATATCTTGAGTTATGTATAAGAGAAAATTATACAAATTATATATTTGGAAAGTACACATTGAGAGGAATTAAACAAGATATCGTATGACTATATTTTTCCTTACGTATATAAAATTAAAGAAAGTCAAAACTCTCATGTGAATGATACCGACAAATGAAATGTAAGAGGTAAAGAAAATGGAGGAAGTAGTACCAGCGGTTGCTCGTTTGCTACACGAACACAAGGATGGGCATGAAGAATCAAGAGAGACATTATTCACCCGTAAAATATTATGTGAGAGAAAGGATACTAATAACAAGGTCATACCAAGATTTTCAGTTTTAAGTCCAATTTTCTCAAAGTTTAAGCATGCAAAATCAATAAGAAAAGGAAAAATAGATAACATGACCTCAAAATAACAAGTATAGATATAATAAGTTCCTCATTTTATGGGATATCATAAAACCTTATCTTGACAGTACTGTGGTGAATTCTTGACCCTAGCAACAGAGATTGGCAAAAAAAGGGAACTAAATACATACATGTTCAAAGTCCAGTATGCGTAAAGCATGAGTTATTTTAATAACCCCAAGTAGTTTCACATGAATCCCATACCTGATTCAGAATCATGAAGAATGTAAGCAAGGTGGATTAGGGAAATAACTTAGACTAAAGCATCCTTACAAATGATAAGAGAGGGGAAACTATCACAGGAGGAAAAATAATATAACAGCATGAAAGAAGAGTGCCCGTGGTTAGCCATAAAATCTGCTGCTTGATTTACCACTGAGACAAAGTGGAATGGAGAAAGAGAGGCGCCAACGCTTGGCTTCATTTTGTGAATAAAGCCTTCGATGTAGGCAAGCTGGTAAAGCTTCACATTACACTTCCTTCGGCTCCAATCCATAGTATCATAGGCCATTTGCAGATCAATATCGAAGGCGGCCTGTAATAAGAGCGTAAAGTTTTAATGTGAAACTCTCTTTTATCAATAGTATCATAATAATGTGTGACTATTGGCTCCTCCTGTGTTGTTTATCACCACTGTCCAACTCATCTCCAGGAACTCTCTGTCTTCCAGTATCAGCAACAATGACATTTGATTCTGAAATATTTCGTCATATAAACCAAATAGTTGAGAAGTGAGAACTACACAAAAATTACTCCATGCCTCCATGTAACATGTTGATGTTGCTCTATCTCTAAGCTTGCTTAAGCTAATCTTCAAGTTGCAATGAATGTTTGGAATGTAGCATAAGCTAAAAAAGTTGAGATGAAAATGAAAAACTATTATCTTGCTATCTCTGTGTTTGACGAAACCATTATCTTCAATGCTTTCTTGAATCAGCGACTCTAAACTCTAGCCAACGCCCTACTTCCCTGCAAGTGACAACGAAATCAGCAAAGCTAGAGTTTATATCTAGCAAAAAGAGGCAAAAATATTTCTTACTTCTTTATTCCAATCTGTAAATAGATTTACAGTGATAAGAACTATAACTTGGACAAGCAGCCCACATATGATTCCCATCCAAAGTCCCTGCATTTCCAGAATATTGCAAAGATCAAAATCAGTTTCGGAGCTGATTCAAGAGTGAGTTCGAAAGTTAAGTATGTTACCGCGCCTCCCATATGTAAAACAAAAGCAAAGAGTACAGCGCAAGGAAGTGCCACAAAGTAATAAGCTCCAAGATTTATGATTGAACACATGGTTTGCCATCCACAACCTCTTGCAGCTCCTATTTAGTATATTTCCCACAATTTAGAACGAAGTAATACAAAAAAGGAAGAAGGACCGGGGGGGGGTTCATATTAATAACAATACCTGAAAGTACACACTGAAATCCATCTAAGAAATCAGAAAGTGCAAGCAGAAACATCATCTTAGCCACATATCTGACTACTTCCTCGTCATTGCTATACAGTCTTCCCCAAATGAACCGTACTAAAATAGTAGCTGTTGCCACTACCAAGCCTTCTATAAGTGACATGATAACCATGACAAAGAGGGCTAAGCGAGCTGCTCTAGGACGGCCAGCTCCCAATTCATTTGAAACTCTTGTGCTGCAATTATAAGTATAACATTCCTTATATCCTTGTTTTAAGGAAGTTAAGACTTATTACAGCTTACTATGAAGAGAAAATGAATTAGTTCTGGAAATTGGTACCTGAGAGCACTACCAAGGCCAACTGACACCATATAAACCATCCAGCATGTGTTAAGACTGCAAAAAGCATAAGTGCTTCATTAACTTAGTTTCAACGCCTATTATTTACTTATGCATAAATTAACTTCTACCAAAATACAAGACCTGAAGGCCAAACCTTATCGATAACACGGATGTCTCGAGTTTTGGCTTCGCCAGAAGACCTGCTAGAAGAACAACCATTTCGAATGACCAGTACTCAAGGCTGGAACACAAACACGGGATAAAAAAAATTCCAAAGTTCAATTGAATAGAATAACTCTAAGATACAAGTAAATGGAAAGGACAATATTTCAGAGCATAGAACATACCAAATCATAAACGCAGAAGGAACAGCAAGCTTAAGAAAATTCCACAGGTCATGAAATGCTTCTCGCGAGAAACCAGTCCAAGTTTTCATCCAAGCAGGAGAAAACTTCACATAAATTGCCAACAGGAAAAAATTAATCCAATATGATATGTTGTTCGCCAAAGCAGCACCTATTATTCCAAGTTCAAGTTTAAAGATAAGAACCCAACACACTAGAACATGTAGAATAGCTGTGACACCAGATGTCATCATCATCGGGAGCACAATATTTTGAGTCTGGAAAAATCTAGTGAGGCATTGAAGTAGGCCATAGCCAAAAAGGCTCGGGATCATCCATTGATTGAAAATTCCTGCACCCTTTGCTATCTCATGGTCTTGCCGACAGAAGATGAGAATATCCGTAGTGTAATACCAAATAAGTGACAGAGGAATGCTCGACACTAGAAGGATTATCATGGCTCTCTGCGTATAAAGCCCGAGCATGGAATACTTTTGAGCTCCGTAGGATCCTCCACATAGTGTCTCCAGCGCACTACTCATGCCCAGCTAATAAGAGTACATTTCAATATTAGTCATTGAGCTTCTGTAATCTATTCATCTTTCGACGGGAAGAAAGACAAGTAAATCAACCCACAAATGAACCCCTTTGGTAGGTGGTGCTAAATGGCAGTAATGGTAATAAAAACATATGCAATTCGCAACAAAAATCCCTCACTTATCACCATTGTCATCATGGTCATGGGATTTCATCCTAGACAAGTAAATTTTTTTACAAATTTCCGTTTCCACTCTATATCACCTCCAAAGTGGTAGTAGATGGTAATAAGAAGTTATGAAGAAAATCACAAATTTGGGGGTGGACAAGCATTACCATGGACATTGACATGACACTTTGACACAAAACTACATATAAATTTATTACTATTATTATCCTTTATTAGCATCACCAAACGGTGCCATTAAACTCTAACATAACTTATATGGTACAACCAAACACACAAGGAAGTGAATGAACAATTTAGATATCATGGTAGAAGTATAAATGACCATAGCAAGGATCAGAATACAGGAAAAGGCCGTTACATGTTATCCTTACATGAGTAAACTTATTTGAGCAAACACGAGACCACCAACTAGCAAACCAAACCCAAAAGAACAAGGGTCCTCTTAAACATAGACGTCTTAAGCACAATAAAAAAGATACAATAAGAGTTTATCCAGCTTAATAAAGTTCGTGGGTAGTTGCCTAGTTGGGTAAGCAACTATTAATTCAAACTATCATATAATGCATCAAGTCAAGGCCAAAGATACAGTGCATTTTCTTAACCAACTCGTGTAGATTGTAGAGCATTGCCTCATTGGTAAAGTTAACTTACCAAGACATAAAATCCGGTGACGGAAGCAAAAGAAGTAGCAAGAGAAGCACTCGAGAGAGGTAGCTCGCCGAGATGACCAACAAACATAACTGAAATAACTTGCACTAAGAACTGTAAAATGGTTACAGCAATCAGTGGTCCTGCCAAGTATATCTGCCTCTTTGCTTCATCGAGTACCTCGGCTTTACTGATGGATGATTCTCTCACTTCATCTTCCAAGCCTCCTTCCTCTATTTGAATCAGTGGAATATTATGACTTGATTCTAATTCTCCTTCCATTCTTTACTTCCTTTCTCCAATACAATACTCAACTATAAAACACAGAAATTAAAATACTTCTATGAGACAAACAATCAAATTGTTTTATACAATTGTCTTAACAATGTAGCTCCTTCACCTAAACTTAGCCAGCAAGTAATGTCTAGTTCATAACAGTTATGAAGAATTTTTGTCCATAACATATTTGTAATATGAATTTATTAAATCATATGTGCTGTATAACTAAAAGAAATTGTTGATACCATGATTTTGATACACAACATTTGTGATTGCAATTTCCATATACAACATTTATCACTCAAGACACCACATTTGTTGTTGAATGTACACAACCACAAAATGTTCTGAACAAAAAGACGTTCATAACAGTCACGAATCAGACATGAAAATGTGCAGAAATTTTTTCCAGAATTATGCCAATTTCGTGCAATGTGTTTGAACTTAAAGCAGATGCAACTATTTGATGCAATGTACATGAAAATATTTCCTGTGAGTTGAACGAAATTCATTTGCTTTTAAATTGCACTTACTCTGTTTCAGAATTACCTTGGAATTTCGATTCTAAATCTGCTTTCTTTCAATTTACTCAAGATTCTGACGAAAGTGCTTCAAATAATTCCAATAAAATTTGCTTCGGAAAGTTGCTGAGAACAATTTCACACAAGTTTTCAGATTTTCCAATCAATTTTACACAGGGTTTTGCTGGATTTTATCTTGTTCAATTCAATTGCATGTTGGGTTTCGATTCCATTTGGCCTCGTTCAATTGCATGCTGGGTTCGCATAATTCAATTGCTATATTCGGGATTCCTTATAAAATTTGGTTTTTTGTTGGGTTTCTAATAATTTGCTAGGTTCCAAATCAGAAGAAGAATATAGCAAGTGGAAAAAAAAGGGTGGACTTAGGAGAGACCGAGAGAGTAATGGCCAATGGGATGTTGAGTGGTATTTTCTGTATTCGAGAAAAGGCTTTTTGAGTCGATGCTTTATCTAGGCTTAGTTTAGAAAAGTATTGTAGCGTGATGAATCTTGTGATTGGATCTCGTCGATGCCGCTGCGCTTATGATTTAAGGATCTAGTTTTTATAAGGGTTTTCTAGGATATCTTTCATATTAATCCTAAATCCTAATAATCACAAGGTTTAGAGTACCCTTTTGATACTAAATTATTTTTTTGGCAGAAAGACTTCTTCGTTCTCTATCTCTGCCTTTGGTGAGTTCCAAGGGGCCTCAACATTTCATTTTAAAATGAGCTTTGATTAAACCGCAAATTATACAATACTCCCAACTTGGTATACATAGACAAATGACTACTTATCTTTTTAAACGAGTATATATTTGAGCAGATGAGCATGTATCTAAATAGATGACTATATATCGTTTCAAATGAGTATTTTTAAGTTAATTTTACATATGAAGAGTTCGATTGAGTATAAAATTAGTATTTGTTGAAATAAGTACATCTTAGTTGAAATGTTATGCATTGTTTAGATCGGTATGTAAATTTTCAAGTGACTTCAAAATTAGGATTATATAAGTTTCAAAAACTTCAAATGAGTACAAACAAATAAATTTCTTATAATTTCACTAGTGCTCACTCAACCTCAAGTCTCAAGCTATTAAAGTCGATGACGACTTAGCTATGCTTTATTTTTTTTAAGGTAAGATGAAGGAGAATCACTTGAGGAGGGATAAGGGGAATTCCTCAAATGAGTTACATAAGGTTTAACACCTGGTCTTTAGAGATACGAAATACGAAGTGATGTCACTATCCCACCACCTCAAGCTCCTCAGCTATGCTCTATTGCAAGTAACAACACGCAGACCATGCATTATTATTACTAGTGTACTCCGGTTGTATACTATACTTTTTTTCTACTTTATTTAACAGGTAATCTGATTACCTGTGCGTAACAACACCAAAAGATGTACAGAAACACGAGAATAATTAAACAGCACAGAAAGGAATGATTTATGAACAAACGATGTAAAACCATTGCAGAAAAACACCCCTCTCCAAGTCTGCAGCCAGTGGAAAGGTAAATAATAACCAAAACAACGGTTAATGTCATGGCAATGAATCCTCCACTTTCGAAGAATCAGACTTACAAAGACAGAACATAAAAGTTAAAACCATTAAAACATCAACATTTTCACAGAAAACACACACAAGTTTGATTAGCTGTATCATTAGCAGCTTTTGAAAAGCAATTGAACTATTAGGGGATTGCTAGAAAGATTCCGGGTTCTTTCTGGCGGAAATAACTGCTACCTAGCTCAGAAATCTCAGTGCGAGACCCGGCTTGGCTTTAAATAGCAGACATGGTTTTCTCACGTAAGAAGGAAAACAAGATAATAGCAAACAATAAATAGATGTCAGCCAGTCATGCTGTAGTCTTCATCTGGCTGGTATGCATCATAGCTTCCGGGTACTTCCATCTTCCCGATCAAGTCATCTATTCCTGCATTTACACATTAGAACCCATTAAAGATATTTGTTGGTACTTCAGTCACGAGTAAAATAGAAAATTTCCCGAGGCAAGAGTGTACAAGTAACATACGACCATGAGTTTGTATAATATTCTTCCTACGTTCAAGAATTAGAACTCGGGAATAGAAGCACGAGCAAAAAAGGAGAAAGCAGATGAAAATCAATAAATGATTTTTGGTTTAATCTCCAATAATCTTCAAACATTTTCAAGCCAAATAATGCTTCACTTATTTGTTCAGAAGACTGAAGGACTGTAACTTTCTCCTTTCAGAGCATGTGTGTAAACATTTCCCATTAACTGTTCTCATTTCTCATAAAGAATCTCCAGTCTCAACTCTGTTACTAATGACCGAGACTAATACTCTACGAAAGCTGCTCTAAACGAGCTATTGGCATATAAGATACCTCCTGTGTCCTAGTTTTTTGGAACTTGGGAGGGAATATTACCTAATACCCTAATGAAAATCTTTATAATGAAGAAACAATCAATAGTAGCAAAATTGGGAACAAGATGGTTCCAACAAACCAAGATATCAGTCTAGTGGACCAGTCAAAAGAAAACATGAAGATTAATTAATTTTTATCTCACCCTTTCTGATCAAGGTTCATAGGCTGATAGGCATATGTTTCCATTTTCAGATGGACTTAAACACCAGATATTTTACTTCATTCCAACACTATGTGCAGAAGAAACTCTAAACACCCTTGACTCTTCTTTTAGAAATAGTAACTTACTACTTACTAGCCTTCAAATAAATTTATTTTACCACCTAAAACTTCTTTTTAAGATGAAAAGAACATAGTCTAATAATGTAATTAAAACAGAATAATTGCTTTTGGAACAATTAGCCCACTGATGAAAGGTTTATAAAATCTGACATAAATTAAACCATGATTTTTTTTTTTCCCTAATATGAAGCAAATAGCAAGAATATGAAACCAGAGTATAACAAGATAAAAACAAGAAGAAAGACCAAGAGCTTTACTTCCTTCATGCTGTACGTAATGGTCAGATTTTCGAACGAAGAAAGAAGATCAAGTAAGCAGAGTTGAAGCAAAGTGAAAAAGAATTTGTAGAAGCTGATGTAACATGCATCCCTGTGCGACTTAAAGCATCAGGAGAAGAGGTTCACGTTGTTAAGCTTCTTGATGACGTTCAACCATCTGATCATTTCATCACTTAGTTGCACTTAAGTTTAGCTCTAGGTGTTTTACGTCAGGTGCCTTGGTCGTGAATTTTCTGTGCTCATGATTACTGCAGCTCGATAAACATACTTTCTGATCCTTTTGTGCCTGGTTAATGTCTAATGATATGGAGGAGGACAATGGAGGAATGCTGAAGATGTAAAAATACCTTTCCAACAGAACTGCTTATTGCCATCCACAAGTAAATTTAGAGATGTTCTATAACCACCCCTCCCTCGCACGACCCCTTTAACACTTTTCTTTCTAATTATTGTAGGTTGTCCTGAACACACTTAAAGAATTCAGATACAAGAAGGCCATGAAAATCTGGGCCGAGATCACTGTCAAACTGTTTGGCACAACAAACTGACAATTTTTCCCCATATACTTTTATCAAATAAAATATCAACAGAAAGACAACAGAATTGATACATCACATCATCTTGACGGAAGAAAAACAGAAATATACTTAGCCAACATACAGTTAATTCATGCTCAATCACTCCTACATTTCTTGTTCTTAAAGTCTTAAAGAAGGGAGCATACAGTGAATTATATAAAGGATCAGCGCGTCAGGCTATACTTGAGTCAACATTTATACTTGGTAAGAATAACACACAATTCAGATCCGATGCACGGGAACATGATGCGCTTCATGCTCCTATTTGCATATTCTTTTCATTGTACCTTCATGTTCTTTTTAGTACACTTGCATGTTTTCTTAGCACAATGGTTTTTTTTTTTTGTTTTTCTAAGATTTACATGTTCTTTTAGTAATGCCTTATACCTCTATGTTCTTGTAATTTGAACAGACAAAAAAACATGTGAGTATAATGAGAAGATAATACAACTAGGAGCGTCATGCTCCCAAGTGTAGGATCTAGGAGAAGAAGATAATAATTATGTTACGACATACTTGGGTTCTGCAAGATGCTCTCATAGAAAGCTAGTTGGCTGAGACTCTGGGTAGATTTTGAACTGCCATCAGAAGCAAACACAGGATCCATTTTACCACACTGAGAATCAATTGTGTGCATACTAGAACTTATCTCCTGATTCTGGAGGCAAGGATCCTCAGCCCTCATCATAGAGTTAGGCTGAGATTGGAAAGTCACAGGCTTTGTCTTTTTGTCCTGGGGTGATTCTACATCGGTCTCTACCTCTGATTCACCATTTTGAGCATTATTGTTTAGCTGCTTTCTTTTCGATCTAGCACGTCTGTTTTGGAACCAATTATAGACATTTGTTTCAGAGATTTGGCCATGCTGAGACAATTCAGCAGTTATATCTTTGATCTTCTGTTTGCTTGGAGTGCCCGTGCCTTGATCAAAGATGCGCTCAAGGATCTGAAGCTGCACCGGTGTTGGAGTCCATCGTTGCCTAGCAGTAATTTTGTGCCCCACTGCTGTGATCAATGGATCACAGTAAAAATTCCCTAGCCTAACTCCTGTATTAATCATAAGAACAGAAATTAAGTATCACTAACAAGAGGCCTGACACACCAATTCTTAGATATCTGAAAGAAATCAAGCCACGAAACATAACAAGCATTATATAGGTTTTTCATGAAGAATACAATGATGTAGAGACTAGCAACATTCACAGATTTATTATGCTCAATTAAGTGAACTACCTCATTCTTGTATAGCTACTATGTTTGACATGAATTCTACATGAATTCGATAAGCATATGAAGAATCTTATTTGAGTTTACTTCTGCTTTGATGAATAATACTGGATTAGCAGTTAGATATTTCAAAATTATCTTTACTTTTTTTTTTTTTTTGACTTAAACCGACGAATGATAGATTAATTAACGGGCATAGCCCTAATAAAGTTCTGTCCCAAATTATCTTTACTTAATACACCATAAAGTACATAAAAGAGGTGGATACATAAGATCTGATGCAAAACTGTCCTGGACTAATATTATTTGAAATCTCTAATAATTGTGGAATTCCACACATAGACCCAGCTTTTCAAAGCTCAACCAAATCACATTTAATGCACAAGAAGACCAAAACCCCTTAATAAATGATGATCCAATTTTGAGTAATGTGCCCATTCAATTCACAAAGTAGACACCTACCACTATATCCACATTCACAAAGTAGACACCTACCACTATATCCACATTATGCAGCAACATTATGAATAAAAGCTCTGAACAAGGAAAACATTCCAAGGACTTCCTAAAAAAGAAAAAAAGGTCATAACAATTCACACTCTCTTGTTAACCTATTTGAAATAAATGGGAGATGAAAATGAAAGATAGAATTTCAATTGGATCAATTTCTAGTCATCACAACCAAAGATTCAAGATGTTATGCTCCACAAAGCAGATTAATTTGACCTATAGCCCTCAGTACACAACATGGTTAATACAAATTACCACTTTAGTTACATGGACTCTTCAATTCACCTCAAGTATCCGTGTCAGATTCTTGACACTCGGACGTTGACACGGACCCTGGACATTTCATATTGGGCCAAAATCATTGAAAATTTTCATAGGATAGCGGAGTCAGACACTTAAACACGTACCCGTGTCAAACATGGGTATACGAGTCCAGGTAACATAGATTACAACAACAAATAAAGTTTCAAACTTTAAGTTTGATCTTAGACTAAGAACTCAGAAAAAATGTAAATTGGGCATAACCAAATTTCTGAGGTAAGGAAATAAAAAATGCAAAAAAGAGGGCACAGAAATCCAAGGAATTATGAAGACCAGGTGCATTTAAATAAATAAATCAATCAAATAAAGCAATTAATATTGATATAAACTGCAGTTGGAACAAAAATTCAGAATGAACAAGAATAACAGGAAAAAATAAATAAACCCAAAACTAAGGTTATTGAAACCCAATGAAATTAAAAACCTAGAAAAATAAAAGTCAAACACAGAAAATCTGAAATTGTCAGTAAAAGAGCCCGAAAATTAAAAGAAACCCAGTTCAATAAATGAAGTAAAAAGGCAAAATAAGATGATAAAAACCCAAGAAAAAAAGAGAAGAGAGAAAAACCAGCAAGATCTTGTTGTGCAGTAACGGCTTTATGCATCTCAACAAGTTGCTCACAAATGGTAGCATAAACAGCAATTTGTGTGCGAAGAATTTCAAGTTGTTCATCAGTCATCACTTTCACATACAAAACTCCATTGATCCCCAAATTGTGACTCTCATTTCCACCAATTCCCCCATTATTAATCATCCCATTTCCATTACAATTACCATTCTCATGGGTTTGTAATGGAGGTGGAATTTGCTGTGGATCCATCATTTTTCACTTAGAATTATGCACAATTTTACAATTTTAGTAGTAGTAATAGTAGAAGTAAGAAGTAAGAGTAAGAGTTCAAATTGGGCAAAACTCGTTTTCTTACTTTCTCTGTCTTAAAAGAAAGACAAAGAGAGGTGGGGGAAAAAGAAGGATTAGTAGAATTGATTAAAGAGGTAATTAAAGGGGGAAAAGATTTGGACTTTTGTTATACTAAGAACTGTTGTGATGTGAGTCTATAGAGTATTTACACTATATAGTACTAGAAGAGGAAAGAAGAGAGAAAGAGAGTGGATTGCGGGGGAGGAGAGAGAGTATCGTGTTCGTGTTCGTGTTCGCATGTGCGAAACTTAGCACGGGCCTCGAGGTCAGGGTGCAGCTTTTGTCCGTTTCTCGAGAGATTTTGTTCTTCACTCTCTCATACACTGTACTAGACACTAGACACTAGACACTAGACAATGGACAATGGACGTGGCATCATCACTCATACAAGAGGGATCCTCCTACCCTTTCGTTTATTTGCAGGTCATGTTCTTTTGGGTTGAACTGAAGTGAAACGAGTTGAAGTAAAACTGTGAGAGGATAGTAGCTGAACTGAATTGAAATGAAGTTGTGCCAAAAGGAACAAGGCCTTAAAGTGTTTAGCATGTTTTATACGGGAAGGATTAATTCATGAGAGGTTCTAATCCAATAGGATCCTTCATTTTACCTATCTCAAAAATAATCACTCATAGAATGGCTAACTAACTAACATGAGGTTTGGGAGTATTTTGGTTACTTCACTTGATCTTGAGACTTATCATTTTGATATCTAGAGTTGGGAATAGGGTACGGCGTGTTTGGTGAACGATCTTCTGTGTGCATGGCGTCAAACCAAATTTGGTATGTGCCAAGAAAAAGTCATGTTGTGCGGGGCTTGTGTCAATCTTCCAAAAGAGGGGTTTATGTACTACCTAATCGACGTGCTTTTGAGTCGGGTTATACTATATCGACTGGTCATTCTTAAGAATATAAGTAATTTCTTATTCAGTAATTAATTCCCAGACTAATATAGCTAGTATGATGCTTATGCATGGCCCATCATTGTGCTCCTGTATCAGGCAGGGCCATGATAATATATGTCGTGCCAGCCATTGTGCCGACCAGCCTATGTCAAGCTCTACCGGCACTTCATATCTCTTATAATCAATTAGGTAAATTTACTAATCAATTAGATTTATTCTATTTGAGATTTCAAATTATTCTACCATGAATTGTACTAGAAACGAATGTGGCATGTTAAATAGGTGCGAGGATGCATTAAATTATCATGATAAGTTAATTAACAATTAACTTCAAGTAATATATATGATTGCATCTAATTATCTAAACATGATTTGATTAGTCAAATTTACTCATTAGCTACATATGACCTAATTCCAAATAGCTAGACATGAATCACATTTTATTTGAACAAAATTAACCTATTTTCTATCCCTACCATAAACAAAAAAAAAAATTGATACTTAGGGATTGGTATAAGCCAAACCCACCTCTCTCAAGGGTTTCTAAACCCCATACTCCATGGATTTAAGGTATTGGTTTTGAAATGAGAATTTCACTAACCAAACATTTGGCATGGGTTTACCACATTTCAAACTAACCCATACCTCATACCTATATTTTGCGAATCAGAAGCCCCCTTATCCCTTTTCTTAGCATGTATGTAAAACGTTAATTAAGAAGCAAGTGCACTTAAAGGCTAAAGCAAATATCAATTGATTGTTATGTCATTGCATTACATAATGATACCAATTAACCATAAAAAAAGGAAATATGAAACTCCTTAAAAAGATGGGACAAACGACTCTTCTAAAAGGAAAGAATAATAAATAGTTTATTAAATATCGGAAAATAAACACGAAATTTCTTACCATCACCAAAAATGATAATTAATATAGCCCTTAAATAAAGGATAAGGATTTTTTAAAAAGGGAGAAAGGGAGGAGAGAGGCCTTGTTGCACACAGTGGCGGAGCCACTAAGTCACAAGGGGTAGCAGATGCTACCCCTGTTTTCTTAAAAAAAAAATTGAGTTCTCCTTAAAAAGGGAGAAAGGGAAAGTGTGTAGCAGTGACCAAGCCATAATTCAACTGTTGTTCCCTTTTCTCTCTCCTCCTTGCCTCCTCTCACTTTCTCTGTTTCTACTCTCTCGTTGGTGGAAGATTGCAGCAGGAGCGTTGCTTCCTTATGAGATAATCTCGTCATTTAGTGATGATGAAAATGGTGGTGAAGTTGCTGAGCTTCAATGGAAGATAATGGTGGATGATTTAGCTAGAAAAGGGAAGTTAAATAATTGTATGGCAATTTGTGATGTTGTTGGCTCTATGATTGGGAATCCAAATAGAAGTTTATGGCTCTATGAATTTATGAATTTAGAGTTGGTAATGTGTCAACAAATTGTTAATTGTGTGAATTTTGAAGAGTTATATTTTGTGTGAATATAATGTCAGTGAACTATAATTTGTATGAGGGTCTAGTAAATTATGGTTTTTCTGAATTGGATTGCTAGTGAATTATGATTTTTCTGAATTATTAGTGATGTTTTTAAAGGAATTGTTAGTGAATTTTAATTGTGTGTATTATTAGCTAATTATTTTTTATGGGTATAAATTTAGTATTGTTGATTTTGTTTTTAGATGTAAAACTTGATGCTATTCTAGATCGGTTCCAAAATTTCAGAACTTATTGTGAATAATGGTAATATTCTTTTATTAAAGTAAAACTTCATACGATTGTAAGTTGGTTTCAAAATTTTAGAATCATCGTGAATAATTATAGTTTACTTTTGTACTATACAGATTTTGTAACACTTTGAATTTAGTAGTTATGGTTTGTTTACTTTTTTCGTATTAGGTAACGCGCAATTACGCTACCCCTCACTAGGAATCCTGGATCCGCCCCTGGTTGCACATTGTTCAATTGTTTGTGGTCGAGGAGCATCATCTTCACCGCCTCACCGGCCATAAGCCTGTAAGGCTGTAACTATAGTCTAAGCACTAGTATTCTATCAAAAACAAGGAAGTAAACGGTCGCAACGTTGGAATTTAAGAGCAAAATAGACAAAGAAAAAAGCTCCATATGTTCCAAGAAAGAAAAAGAAATAGTGTCCCAAGTTTTTGACCCCAAGCGCCCATAATAATAGAGAAAAATCACAAGTCTTTGTATCCCCGTCATCCACAATCTAAGTTATCAATCCACTCTTACCGTCATAGTACTCCTTCATTTTTCTTGAGGGGATAGTACTCCTTCATTTTGTTAATAGACTTTTTATTTGTTTTTAACACGGTCTCTAAGACACATAGAAAGTTTATGGAGTTGTTTGGCAATCAGCTGTTAGCTGTTGGCTTTTGGCTGGTTTAATTGGCTTGTTTGATTGGCTGGAAGCATTGGCGGTATGTATTGGTTTAAGTTGGTTGTTAAAGCGATGTTTGCAAAAGCGTTCGGCAAAATTAATTGTGGCTGTTGGCTGTTTATTAGAGAGTTTGTGGGCCAACAAGCCAAAAGTCAATCCAAAAAGCTGCTCCAGGCAGCTTTTTCATTTTGACTTAAAAGCCAACTTTTCAGCCAACCAAAAGCCAATAACCAAACCTTTTTTTAGTTGTTTGTCCAAATTGAAAAGGCAAAAGCCAATGAAAAAGTCATTTACCAAACATGGCCATATTTTTGAATATACTCTTAGGTGAATCTAATAAGATTACGAGCTATATTTTCTATTATATTGATGAAATTTAGGATCAAAGTTTACGAAGATTGAATTTGAAAATAAGAAATGGGAAGTCTATAAAGATCGAATTTATTTCAATATTTTATAATGTAATTGTTCTAATTTGACTCTTATATATATTTTCCGTCAAAAAAAGGACTCTTATACTTTTCATATACTTTACTTTGACTTTTTTTTTTTTTCTTTTGTCAATATTTAGAGTATTGTTTGGATGTTTCTCAATATATATATTGATAAATTTATTATATATAACTTTACTCATTAATTATCAAACGTATTAATGAGCAAAGCTGGGCATTGATATATATAAGGGCTTGTTCTTTTCGGCATAAAACAACTGAACTGAACTAAACTGAACTGAACTGAACTGAACTGAATTAAATTATAACTAATTAATAGTAATATTTATCATTTAGGAACTGAACTGAACTGAAAATAAGTTGGGGAGAACAGGCCTAAGAATCAAATGGATGAAATTTTAGAAAACAAAGGGGAATATGAGCTCTTCCCAATATAATTCCTACTCAAAATATAGTAGAACTCCACGCTACACTATTATTTTTAAAGATCATCTTTCGTGAAACTTTGGTCAAATGGCTTTCTCTCTATTAGTTTGCGAATACGTCTCCTATATGTCTCCTAGTTATTACCTCCTATATGTTGCACATACCAGCATTATATATATTAGTTATTACTCGCTTAAAAAAAAAGAACACAGATATAATTTGGGTTGGTTTGATTAATGTTCAAAGTTTATTAAAATGATCAAGTTTATTGTTAAAGGTTAGTTTCGGAGTGTTCGTGATCAACAGACAAAGCATGTGCTCTTCCGCCGTCGCCATTTGTCCTTTATCAGTTTTCACCTTATGTCCTTATGCCAGCCTAATGTTAATAACCTGACACTGTGACACATATACTAAATTAGTTAAAGAAAATTATCTATACTAATACTCCATTAAAAGGCGTTTTTAATTCAGAAACGACGCCACACATTGTATAGGATTTGATTTTATGACTTCAAGTTTATATACTAAAGTCCTAACCAACAAACCAAATGATATTTTGCGATATCATTTTAAAGTAAAATATTAATAATGAAAACTATAAGTACTCGAGACATAACTCAGGCTTATAAACTAGTTTATGTATAGTAACACAATCCCACAATTGCAAATTAGCACTCCTACAATAGATATGTAGAGTTTGTTCAAAACGTCTTAGGTGATCATGAGTGTACAAACTTGATGCTCCTCCTCTATATCTATACTAGCATTTTTTGCACGCTATGCGCGCGTCTCATATCAACGTTTTTCTTCTCAATTAGTTATTCATCAATGTTACAAAAAAAATTATCCTAACAGATATTTATAATTACTATTAACTTTTTTATATGTTATTCATATCTTAAATCAATGTTTTGTCTGTTTTTTTAGTTATTTGTTAATCACTATTCAAATATAGTATTGAGAGAAGGAAATATAAAGCAGAAGAAAGCTTGTGTGCTCAAATAAAGTAGAAGAATTTGTGTATCAGGTTAAATCGTTGAATATTAATAAAGTGGAAGAGTTTGGTTTATATAATAGAGATTACCGAATAATAATCAACATTTAGGTTTTAAAAAATTATCAGTATATTATTAATATGAAATTCAAGTTTTTTTTTTATTGTGTCAATCAAATTGTCAATTTAATTTTTTATAAGATTTTTTCACACATATGTAAGAAGAGGAAATTATTCTTCTTAATTTAATATTTAAATGAAATTTCAAATTCAATTCCGTTGTTGACTTGTTCAATATATATGGAAAGTAGGAAAAGGAAAAGATTATTTAATATATATAACAATTTAAATTCATTAAGGGTATATCAGACTTTTTAGAAGGGGACACCATCTTCCTCCCCCCTTCACTTATATAATAGAGATTTATTGCATGTTGTATATTTTGCTTATTTGAGATTTTGTGAAAGGAGATAAAAAGGAAGAAAAAATTGTATTTAAGAGCACATAACTCTAACCTCTAGGTGCTCTCCGTAGCATTTAAGAATTGGCAGAATTTGGGAGATTAAGATTGGTGATACTCTTTCTATATTTTCAAATTTAATCAGTTTTACAGGTAAAAAAGAAATTCCATGTAACATGTTGTAATCAATCATGGCAAACTAGTGGATAAAATAAAGGTGAGAGACAAAGGAGAAACATAAGATTTAAACCTAGCTTAAAAAAGACTGATATTTGACCTATGAAGCAGGTAATAGATCACTAAAAACCAAATTAGAAAGAATATCATCAAATTCGGAATTATTCATAAATAAATCAAATTGAGATTAATATAATAAGAAGGCACCCCAAACTTGAAAAAAGGGAGTGTCCTAGGGACTTGCCCTAGTTATTTATTGGAGAGTGATAGAGAATAATATTATATTAGGATAATATTTTCTCATTAGGATATATTTTGTATAGTTCCCTAACTTTGTTAGGACTCGGATTTGTAAACCTATATATATTGATCAATACACATCACTCCAGATGGAGAGTTTTCCATAATCTAACATGGTATCAAAGCATAGGTGATCCTAATAGCTTCCGCAAAATTTTTTTTTTCTCTCGTTGCTTTCATCCAACGTTTGTTCTCTTTCATACGTAGCTTTACTTCACGCCTCCTGACTGCTGCCTCATGGCCAAGGACGGTGATGATCCTTCCTCCTCACCGACACCACCTCCGCCTCCCCCTACTGCGGAATACCACCCGGCTCAGTCCGTGAGTAACATCAAGAACGAGATTCCCATCATTCTTGATCGTGACACCGCACACTACTCAAATTGGGTAGAACTCTTTGAAACTCACTGTCATGCGTGTAACGTCCTTGATCATATCGATCCTAGCATCCCCAAACCCGCCATCACCGATTCTCTTTGGGCTCGTCTAGACTCTATTGTCAAAAAGTGGATCTACGGCACGATATCATCGGATCTTCTTCAAACAGTCCTTTACCGCGGCGCTACGGCACAAGAAACTTGGAATCATCTCAAAGCCATCTTCCAAGATAATAAACATACTCGCGCCGTATACTTAGAGAATGAATTTAACTCTTTACATCTGACCAACTTCACCAACATCTCCTCATATTGTCAGCAGTTAAAGGCTCTCAAAGATCAACTAGAAAACGTTGATCAAACCATCAGTGAACAAAAACTGGTTCTACGGATGGTTGCTGGTTTGGTTAATACGGACTTCGACACCGTAGCCTCTCTCATTCAGCAAACGGACCGTCTGCCAACCTTTGAAACAACACGTTCTAGATTATTGTTGGAAGAATCACGTCGTGCACATGATCCCAACACTGCTGCCCAGTCGTTTGTCACCCCTCCTGCAACTCCGGCGCCGGTGCCGCCTTCTTCTGGTCAGGGTCCACCGTCGCGTGGTGGCGGAAATAGTGGCCGCGGTACAGGACGTGGTCGTGGCAACCAGCACAGGCGTGGAGGCAAAGGACGAGCTCGTGGAAGGGGTACTCAATCCCACGTCCCCCAACAGTCCTCAAATCAGTCCTCTTGGACTACGGATCCCACTTGGGCCTCCCAACCAGCCCAACAACCAACTTCTACCCAGCAGTATTGGGGTCCTCAGGCTCCACACATCTGGGTCCAGCCCCCATGTCCCTACCCTCAACAACGACAAGGGCCTACTGGCCCACTTTACCAACCCCAGCGTGGCCCAACAGCCACTCAACAGTCTTATGTGGAGCATCCCACCCAACATGGCCCGTTAATGACGCCCACTGTACTTGGGACCGCGTTTGCAACGATGAACTTTCACCCACATGATGACTCATGGTACATGGACTCCGGCGCCACCTCGCACATGACCAACAATTCCGGTACTCTCTTACCCCTTTTTAATTTGAGCACTAATAATCATATTCTCGTTGGTAACGACTCTCGCATTCCTATTAAGGGTTACAGTCATGCTATCCTATTCAATACCACCCCAGCCCTTCAATTGCGTCATGCCTTGTTCGCCCCTCAAATCATTAAAAATTTAATATCTGTTCGAAAATTCACCACCGACAACCATGTCTCTGTCGAATTTGACCCTTTTGGCTTTTCTGTGAAGGACCTTCGAACGGGGAACATTATCACGAGATGCAATAGCTCGGGGGACCTTTACCCTGTCACCACCTCCACTCCTTCAACATGCCTCGCCACGTCCTTCAATGTTGTCACCTCACAAACTTGGCACAGCCGCCTAGGGCATCCCGGAGCATCTATTTTTAATTTTTTAAAGACTCGTAGCTTAATAAATTGTAATAAAGAGTTTGACTCTACGTTTTGCAATTCATGTCAACTTGGCAAACATATTAGACTTCCATTCACCCTATCTACTAGTACCACTACTTCTGCTTTTGACATAATTCATGTTGATTTATGGACTTCTCCTATTCGTAGTACTAATGGTCATAAATATTATTTGGTGCTTGTCGATGATTACACTCATTATGTGTGGACCATTCCCTTAAAGTTCAAATCCCAAGCCTATCAAACACTCCTTGATTTCCATGCTTATGTGCACACTCAATTTGAACGTCCCATCAAATCTTTTCAAAGCGATCATGGTCGTGAATTTGATAATGAGCCTTTCAAACGATTTTGCCTAAACAATGGAATTGTCTTTAGGTTCTCTTGTCCACACACCTCCTCTCAAAATGGCAAAGCCGAACGCATGCTTCGTACCCTTAACAATGTTATGCGTACCATCCTTTTCCATGCCTTCGTCCCCTTACCATATTGGATTCATGCTTTAGAAACTGTCACCTATCTCCTTAATATTTTGCCATCTAAGATTCATCACCACAAATCTCCTGCAGAACTCTTGTTTGGCAAACCTCCATCATATGATCACATACGGGTATTTGGTTGTCTTTGTTATCCCAATTTGACTGCTACCACTACACACAAACTTGCTCCTAGGTCTACCCCTTGTGTTTTCTTGGGTTATCCGGCCAATCATCGTGGGTATAAGTGCCTTGATCTCTCCACAAATAAAATAATTTTGTCCCGTCATGTCACCTTTGATGAAACTACTTTCCCTTTCATGACCACCACAAAATATTCCAATCGTGACTATCATTTTCTCACCACCGATGACCCATCTCCACTAATAACACACATCTACCCACAAATTGCCGCCCAGCCACATATTGCAAATGCGCCAGGCCCAAATCCTGTTGTCCTTACTCCCATCCCACCTGACGTGGCCCAGCACACTCCTATACCTCTGTTTCCCCATTCTCCGCCCTACGCATCCTCTATCCCGGCCCACACGCCTTCCCCCTCCCTCGGCCCCGATGTATCTATTTTATATAGATTATTCAGCTCTATTCCTTTAGCTTTGATAGTTGATTTGAGCTAATTGGAGCTCGATTCTTGAGCTATTTGATATGTTTGGACTTGTTTCCGTGTGTTAGACGTTTTTGTGCAGATTAAGCGTTTAGCACCCTCATTTGAGTTGCAGAACGGAAGTCCAAAGGTCCACTTATAGCCCATAGAAGATCCAAGAGATTGCACAAGTGATTCGGGCAAGATTGCATCAAAAATGAGCGAAAAAGACTCTCGCCCGGTCGGCCAGGCGGTTTCGACCGGCGGGAGATACAAAGGCCTCTCCAGTGCTGAGTTTTGTTCGCCCGGTCAACCGGGCGAGAGAGAGGAGAAATCCGTTTACGCGCCCGACCGGGCGGATCTGCCCGGTTGACCGGGCGGAATTTCCTTCTAGTCGTAGTTCTAAAACACCGCCGCCCGACCGGGCGGTTTTCTGGACGGTTTTATTTCCTTTTTTTAGCCGGTTTTGTAAGAGAGTATAAATAGGTTTTTGGTAATTCCAATTAGACCATCTTATTATCTACGTTTTTAGGGCTAAACACTTAGTTTCTCTCTCTAGTTTTGTATTAACTCTTTGCTCTTGAAGATTATAAAGATCATCGATTTTGGTTTTCATTGTTCTTGAATCATTCGGTATTTCTCTTTACTTTGTTTAACTTAATGAATTCTTTTACTTTGATTATGTTTATTGATTTTACTATTATCATGAGTGAGTAGACTTTTTCTAGGGCTTAGAGAGGGAAGCCATGTTTATACCTTTTTGATTGTGGTTTAATGTTCTTCGTTATTTGGATTGAATTAGAATAATTCCTATTGATTTGTTATGCTTGTTTAATTCATGTAATTGCGCAATATCATGAGTTATGTTTAGCTAATAAGAATTAGAATCGAAAGATCGTATTCATTAGAGGCTTGTTACAATAGGTAGATTTGATTATGTTGAGCGACCGTACTGGCATATGTTAATCTAAGAGTTGTTAATGCCTGACCAAGGATTAACGAAATACTTTATTTATTCGAACCTCAATCCAAGTATTGTCGAACTATATTGTAGTGATTAAATTGGTATAAGCATGGTGGACCGATCGATTGCCCTAGGTTTTTAATTAATTGATAAACCTCCATCTTTTTGTGTTATAGTTTATTCTAGTCTAGTTATTAATTCCTCAATCAATTTCCTCTCTTGAAGTAGTTAGATAATTGAACTCAAATCTGTAGAACTCCTCTCCCTGTGGATCGACCCGTATTTGCCAGTTTCTGCTAAACAGACACCGTGCACTTGCGGTATATTTTAAAACTCATCAAGTTTTTGGCGCCGTTGCCGGGGAGACGACTAGTTTCTATAGTTTTCTGATTAATTATTTGAACTATTTCTTTGTCTCATTGGAACTTCAAGTTCCAATTGAGACCATCTCATCACATTTTTCTTTGTTTCTTTTATGCCCGTGTCTAAGAGAACAAGTACTCCGGTCCAACCGATCCCGATCTTGAGAAAACCATCCGAAGCAACTCAAAAAGCAACAAAAGAAGAAAAAGCGATCTGCTAACCAAGGAAAATCCACGAAGGTCCTTCGAGCCAATCATGCCTCCTAAGTCATTGAAATCTTATGGGGTACCTTCTCCTGGTGGTATTTCCACAGGGCCTACTATGCCCGACATTCAAGCGGCAAATTTTGAGATCAAGCTCGCCCTAATCAATATGATCCAACGAGAACCAATTTGGAGGGCATCCATCTCAAGACCCCGCAAATCATTTACAACGGTTTCAACAACTTTGTCGTACCGTTAAGCACCAAGGGGTCACTCCCGATCGGTTGAAGGTCATGGTCTTCGAATTCTCACTAAGGGACAAGGCACGAAATGGCCGAACGATGTTAATGAAACCGAGTGGAGTGCTATTTCCGAAGCATTCCCGAAAGAGTACTACCCTCCTACCAAGACTGCGGAAATCGGGCACAAGCTTGCTACCTTCCAACAGAACCTGATGAGACACCGAAGGAAGCATGGAATAGGTTCAAGGACTCCGAGAGAGAATGCCCACACCACAATCTAGACAAGTGGTTCATCACTCGGGCATTCTACAATGGTCTACAACCCCATATCAAGAGTATAATCGATTCATCTGCAGGGGGTGTTTTCCTAGATAAGGAGGTAGATGAAGGGTACAGTTTTTTGGCCAACTTAGTAGCAAATGATCATAGTTCTTCCAGGACTATTACAAAGAAAAAGTTGGATGCTGATGCATATTCCCCTGTTGTCCGCACAAGTTGCCCAATTGAGCATGAAGATGGACTCACCGAAATCTTCGCAGTCTAGTACTCCTCCTATGAGTATTAATGCTATGTCTTCTATGGCTCCTATTACCTCTTCTTTCGTGAGGTGTGTGGTGTTCAAGGCCACTTTGGCTATGATTGTTCCTATAATCAACCCGGACTCGAATCGGATGGAGCATGCAAATGCTTTTCAAAGAGAGACCTCCACACAACCCCTACTCTAACACATTCAACCCAGGTTGGAGGGATCATCCTAATTTTTCCTATAAAAACAATAATGTTCAGAACCCTCAACCTATGCCGCAAACATCATACCCACCACCACATCAAAACCCACCACCACATGCCGCTAGACAACAATATTATCAAGGGGCTCCTCGAATCCCCCTCCTGGTTTCAATAGGCCTTCACACCAAGGCTATCAGCAAAGAAACTCCTCGAGTGCCGACTCTCAAGAGCCTACTATGTCCGATCTAATGAAAATGATGGTTTCTATGCGAGAAAAATCATGAGGAGAGCATCAAAGAGCCGAAGAATACTACAAAGCATTTGGAGACTCAACTTGCTCAGGTGGCCGGAAATAATGTGCGAGGCAACCGGGTCATTTGCCAGGGCAACCAATTCCCAAAGAGATCGCTAATGTTTGTCACTCTTCGAGCGGAACACAATATGATGCTCCACTTATGCCTACTCGATGATTTGCCACCTCCGGACAATAATGATGTAGTGGATGAAAAGGATGGTGAAGATAACTCAAAAGTCAAGTTGAGCAAGAGACAGTAGATGAAGCAAAGAAGCAAAAGGAGAAGGTTACGAGACTCTCCCCGCACCACCACTACCTTTCCCTCACAGGATGCAAAAATCCAAGGTTGATCAACAGCTTGGTAAGTTCATGTCAATGGTCAAGAATCTTGAGGTAACAGTTCCTTTTACCGATTTAATTTCTCAAGTGCCTGTTTATGCCAAATTTTTGAAAGACATGATTACTAAGAAAAAGGATTTTGGTGGTCTAGATAGAGTTGCTCTAACTCAAGAGTGTAGTCTTTGTGTTGCAAAATAAAATCCCTCCAAAACTAAAGGATCCTGGTAGTTTTTCCATCCCATGTCATGTAGGTGCATTGTTTATAGATAAGGCTTTATGTGATCTAGGAGCTAGTGTATCTCGTTATGCCTCTATCTATCCGTAATAAACTGAACTTGGGAGTTTTGAAGTGCACCCAGATTACTTTGCGGATGGCGGATCGTTACGTGAAATATCCTTTGGGTATTTTAGAGGATGTTCCCGTCGGGGTTGGAAAATTCTATATTCCTCGTAGACTTTGTAGTGCTGGGATATGGAGGAGGATAGTCGATCCCCATTATTTTAGGTAGGCCTTTCTTGTGTACTGCCTGGTGTCTGTGATTGATGTTAAGTCCGGCTCTTTGACTTTAAGTGTTGGTGATGATACTATTACTTTCAAACTAACCAATGCTATTAAGTCTCCTATGCTTGAGCACACATGCTGCAGGATTGATGTACTTGGAAGAGATTTCGGGAGGTGACTATCACCAATTTCCGCCGATGACCCATTGGAGAAAATTCTTGAACCGGGATGACCTTACCGTTAATGAGGCAATTGAATGTGAGGTAATGGAGACTGTTTGCTCTACTTCGAGCCACGGGTAAAGAAGTTAGAACTTAAACCTTTACCTTCTCACCTCAAATATGCATTTCTTGATGATAATGAGGAATGCCCCGTGATTGTCAAGTACTAAACTCACGGATAGCCGGCTTTCACAACTTCTTACAAAGGCTTCGCGTGCACAAAAGGCTATTGGGTATAGTATTGATGATCTAAAGGGTATTAGTCCCGATTTTTGTATGCATAGAATAAATTTGGAAGAAAATCACCGCCCTTGCATACAACCCCAAAGACGTTTAAATCCTAATATGCAAGAGGTAGTGAAGAAGGAAATAATGAAACCGCTTGATGCGGGCATCATCTATCCCATCTCGCATTCTAAGTGGGTGAGCCCGGTTCAAGTTGTTCCTAAAAAGGGGGGGACTACTGTTATTAAGAACGATAGAGATGAACTAATTCCTACTGCATCTTTATTACGGAGTTGGCGAATGTGCATTGACTATCGCAGATTAAACATAGCCACCTTGAAAGATCACTTCCCCCTCCCTTTTATTGACCAGATGTTAGAAAGATTAGCAAAACATAACTTTTTCTGTTATTTGGATGGATATTCAGGTTTCTTTCAGATTCCCATTCACCCATAAGATCAGGAGAAGACGACGTTCACATGTCCTTATGGCACCTTTGCTTACCGCCGAATGCCTTTTGGCTTGTGTAACGCCCCCTGCCACATTTCAAAGATGTATGATGGCCATTTTTTCCGATTTCATTGAGAATATCATGGAGGTATTTATGGATGATTTCGGTGTCTATGGCTCGACTTTGATGTGTGTTTGCATAATCTTTCTAGAGTACCGAGACGTTGTACTGATGTTAATTTGGTTTTAAACTCGGGAAAAATGTCATTTTATGGTCCACGAGGGGAGTGGTACTTGGTCATCTGGGTTTCGAACGTGGCATCCAAGTTGATCGGGCAAAAATTGAGGTGATTGAGAAACTTCCTCCTCCTGTGAATGTCAAGGGAGTGAGGAGTTTTCTGGGTCATGCGGGGTTTTATCGCAGGTTCATAAAAGATTTTTCCAAAATTGCGAAACCCCTTACTCAATTGTTGCTCAAGGATGCCACCTTTGATTTTACTGACGCTTGTGTGGAGTCTTTTGACAGGATTAAGGAAGCATTGATCACTGCCCTATCATACAACCTCCAGATTGGAGTCTTCCCTTCGAGATCATGTGTGATGCTAGTGATTATGCGGTGGGTGCAGTACTTGGCCAACGGAAGAACAAGACCCTCCATGCTATTTACTATGCCAAGAAGACATTAGATGAAGCTCAGGTCAACTATGCTACTACGAGAGAAGGAGTTATTGGCCATTGTATATGCTCTTGACAAGTTTCGAACCTACCTCATAGGTTCGAAAGTTATTGTCCACACCGATCATGCCGCACCGAAGTATCTACTGGCTAAGAAGGAAGCAAAGCCACGACTTATTCGTTGGATACTCTTATTACAAGAGTTTGATTTGGAGATCCGTGATAAGAAGGGTGCCGAGAATGTTGTTGCAGATCATCTCTCCAGATTGAGATTTGAGTCCAAAGGCTTGATGGCCCCATAGATGATTCGTTTCCTGATGATCATCTTTTTGATGTATCTATTCAATCTCCATGGTATGCTGATTTTGCTAACTATTGTGTTGGTGGTTCTCCTCCTCCAGATTTGACGTACCAACAACGCAAGAAGTTTTATCATGATGCTAAGCATTACTATTGGGAAGACCCACTTCTATACAAGAAGTGTTCAGATAGCCTGTTCAGACGATGTGTTGCCGATTGGGAGATAGCCGGAATCCTACAACACCGTCATAGTATGCCTTGTAGTGGGCATCTTGGCTCACGAGCCACCGCTTATAGAGTTCTCCGAGTGGGTTATACCGGCCTACTATCTTCAAAGATGCCCGTGCTTTTTGCCTCTCTTGTAATGAGTGTCAAAGAACGGGAAATATTTCAAAGAGACAGGAGATGCCACAGATGGGAATTTTGGAGATTGAGCCCTTTGATGTGTGGGGAATTGATTTCATGGGCCCTTTCCCTTCTTCTTGTGGGAACAGGTATATTTTGGTTGCTGTGGATTATGTGACTAAGTGGGTTGAAGCTGTTGCTTCCCCTACTAATGATTCTAAGGTGGTCATGAAACTCTTCAAGAAGATTATTTTTCCTCGTTTCGGAGTCCCGAGAGTCTTGATCAGTGATGGGGGGTCTCATTTTCATCAGAGAACCTTCCAAGCTTTACTGAAGAAATATGGAGTTACTCATAAGGTTGGCTTGGCATATCACCCTCAGACTAGTGGTCAAGTTGAAGTCTCCAATCGTCAGATCAAGCGCATCTTAGAGAAGGTAGTCAACAGGTCAAGGAAAGATTGGTCACAGAAGTTGGATGACACTTTATGGGCACTGCGAACTGCTTTTAAGACACCTCTCGGCACCACCCCATATCGATTGGTCTATGGCAAAGCTTGTCATTTACCAGTTGAAATGGAGTATCTCTCAGCTTGGGCAGTCAAAGAAATTAATTTGGATTTAGAGGCTGCAGGTGAAACAAGACTTCTTCAGTTGAATGAGTTAGATGAGCTTCGACTGGAAGCATATGAGAACCACAAGCTTTACAAGGAGCAGACAAAGAGGTTTCATGACAAGATGATTGAGAAGCGCGAGTTTCATGTTGGTGACAAGGTTTTATTATACAACTCTAGACTAAGGCTTTTTCCTGGAAAGCTTAAGTCAAAGTGGTCTGGACCTTTTGTTGTCACTGATGTAAAGCCTCATGGAGCAGTTGAAGTGGCCAATGCAGAGGGGACGAAGTTTAAGGTGAATGGTCAACGTTTGAAACTGTATCATGAGGGTGCTTTCATAGGTCAAGTAGAGGTCATCTACTTAGATGTTCCCTCACATTGAAATCAGAGGTACTAAGGTCGTGCGGGACCTTTCTAAACCAGCGCTTTGCGGGAGGCAACCCGTATTTACTTCTTTTTTTTTCTTTACTAGTTTAGATTTCTTTTCTTATTTTTTTAGAGAGGTGAGAGAGAGTGTACTGACATTTTGGCGAGTTTAGTGCGTACAGGGGGTCCATATCACAACTTGGAAAAATTTTGACGAAAAAACAGCGGAAAATATGGCCGCCCGGTCGGCCGGGCGGTTTCGCCCGACCGGGCCTCTAAACTCGCCCCACCGGGCGAATTCGCCGGACAGGGCGCGCAACTAAACCCAACGAAGGGCTAAAAGCAAGCAATACGAAATTTCGCCCGACCGGGCGCGCAAGTGAATTTGGCGTCAATTTCGCCCGGTCAACCGGGCGGAACGCCCTTAAAATAAGAAACATAAGCGACCGGGCGAATTCGCCCGACCGGGCCATTTTTTTTCTTTTCTCCCCCAAGGGCCGGCCAGCGCGAAAAAAGGGGATGAACTCCTTTCGCCCGGGCCGACCGGGCGGGTCAGCCCGACCGGGCGGATTGCCCGAAGCTTATGTTTCTTATTTCTTCCTTCACCCCCATCTTTCTTCCTTCACTTCTTTCATTTTCTCTCACCTTTCTTCATCCTCTCAACTCTCTCTTTCTCTCTCTCTCCTAAAACCCTCCATAGCCAAACTCCACTCTACCTTTCACAATTCACAATTCATCTTCTCCTTCAATTTTCTTCATATCCCAACACTTTTCTTCACCTTTCTCCCATAAAACCTCCATCATCCCACTTCAATTCTCTCACTCCTAAAAATCTCTACTTTTCTTTTATTTTCCACCATGTCAGGGCCAAGCAAGAGGAAACACAGCTCCAGGGGGGAATCAAGCACTCAAATTCCACCAGATTCGACATTCCCGCAGGTAATCTTCAAATCCCTAGAACAAAAACAAAAATTTGAAAAGTTGAAATATCGGAACATAATTCCTACTGTTTTGTTGATGCCAATGCTTTGCATGCTTTGGGTATTTACGGGGAAACTAAAACGCTATTTGAGAAATTGGGATTGGGAACAATGTTCGGCATGTTTTTTTGGACATATAGGGATCTTACACTTGAATTCTTGAGCTCATTAGAAGTAGGCAATAAAAATCAAGTTCTCCGTTTTCGCCTCATGAATGAGGATCGAGAACTCACATTGGGCCAATTAGCCGCTATTTTTGGCCTCCCCCGTTACCGATGATCACCGCCCCCTCCCACGATTCGAATTAATACCTTGTGGACCGCATTCACGGTGTGATGGGGATGTTAACACCCGAAGATATGACCGCAGACCACCTCCATTTTCCCAACCTTCGCTACTTACGACGATTTTTGGGATTCACACTTTTTGGGCGTGCTGAGCCCACTCCTGTCAGAAACAGGAGATATTTTTGATGGGTAGTTATTTGTTTCCAGAGCTTGATTACTCTCTGTGCCTTCCTTATTTATTTGTGTCCCAGCAAGCGGATCGCTCCCAATTTCCCCGCTCCGTTTGACGATGGTAGTGTTAGGGGGGCAACCTATTGTTTTAGGTGGCCTCATTACCGCTATTGCTGCTCATTTTGGCTATACCCCGACATTAACAATGCTGTAGCTGGGTCCCGCTGAGATTAGCATTGATTATATGACAAATGCTAAATGGCTAACCGACCCGCCTGCGAACAAATTTAGGTGGTTAATTGCTAAGAAGGAGTCTATCCTTCTTCCTGACCCTGCTCAGACCCACTTAGAGCCTGGTGTGGGGTCATACCTCCTTCCTATGCGGGGTCAGGAGCCCATTGTTAGGCGACCTCTGCGGACCTACCACAGGCAGCCCGCTGGGGAAGGCTCCTCCTCTGCCGCGCCTATGGATCCTATGATGGCGGTCCTTTCCCGCCTTGGAGCAGGGGACAGCAGTCCCTTACCTCACGTATGGGCCGTCTTGAGCTTGGTCGGCTACCATCCATTCTCACCCGACTTCGTTGGACACACGGTTGACTACCGTGGAGTCTGACATGCGCCATGCCCTGTATCCTATCTACCATGACTATTTTCACCAAGGGCTTGTTGCCCATGATGCCACCCACCCTTCATGGTACACACCACAGGTCCCTGACCCTACTGACCATGCTCGGGATGTTCCTTCTGGCCATACTGCTTTTGGTGCTGCAGGTACCACCGGTGGCAGTTTTACTGCCGATATGTCTGATGATGACGCGTGAGTCTCCTCTTTCCCTCTAGCTGCAATGAGGCCATTGCCGAGTTTAGCTTGGGGGAGGATTTCGTAAGTACTTTTTTCTCTCTTTCTTGCTTTGTAGTGTAGTTAGTTTAGTTTCGGGTTTTCAAAAAAAAAAAAAAAAAAAAAAAACCAATTGACATGAGTTATGATGAGTTGCATGGTTGTTTCCCCGCACCCCAAATTTTTGAATGAATTTGTAGACTCGAATCTATGATAGTTAGCGTGAGTATTTGTTAGTCTTGAGTTGATTTTCAATCTTCCATGACCCTTGATTGCATGATACTTGCGGCACTTGCATTGATTGTAGAGCTAAGTTGGTTAGACTGTGAGGACTCATTCTTGCCAATGGATTTATTTCTACATCCATTCTGTTTCTTGTGTGTTAGTTCCTCATTAGTAGACTGATCTTGACTTTGACAACGTACTTATTGATATCTGATGACTTGTGGCAATTGCAATGATAGAGGCGTCCTTTTGTCTGATTCTTGAGCCTTAAAGTGATTTTTATTGATATACTATTATCCTCCTTAACCCCGCTGAGCCTAATGACTATTTCATGTTACTAAACCTCATTACATGCCCATGGCCCTTATTTTGATATTAATCCAAGCCTAGCTTGGGGGAGCATCTGTCGAAGTTAGTATCTGAAATGGATGCTATGAGTTACTTTGGGTGGAGATGATTGTATTTTGTAAGGTTTAAAGTTCGAGAAAAAGAAGAGAATAAGCAAAGTGAAATAAATGTGATTGCTAGATCGAAAAGATGCAAAGAAAAAGAAAAGAAAGATTGAAAAAAAAAAAAAAAATGAATGAACAAAAGGGTAAAAATTCTTTCCTTCACAATCGCTTGCAAAGAAAAATTCATTACACTGCTTCAAGGATGGGTTTATTGAAAATTTTGTTGATTCATAGAGTCGGGACATTGTTATTGGTTGTGTAGTTGATGCTTCTAGTGACTTTTGCTTCCCCAGTCTTGGGTTTTTCCACCACATTTCCTATACACATTCCCTACCCTTACCTAAGCCCCATTACACTCCTGAAAAGTCCTCTTGAGCTTGTGTTTACATTGTTTATTGGATTGATGTGTAGTCAGTTTGTCAAGGTTAAAGAGTACGTTTGCTACTTGAGTCGACATGATTAGGATGAGTGGCATTATTACCTTTCTAAACACATGAGAGTATGAGTGGGAAGGGTTGTTATGGTTGGGATGGTGAGTGATCGGGCACATCTTTTGCCTGCTACAAGAATGAGAGAAGAGTGTTTACCCTTGTGAGCACCATCTTAGTATTTGCATGATATGTGCAGTGACCTTGCTTGATTGCATTTCTCGGTGATTGGTCATTGGCTTGATATAAGGGATTGATGATGATGCATGTTTTCTTGATTGATTTTGAGTCTACTAATATTTTCGAACCGCATTTTCTATGGGGTGAAACAATCGTATCTTGTAACTCATTTGTGTGGTTTTGCTTAGGGACAAGCAAAAGGTTAGCTTGGGGGATTTTGATGTATCTATTTTATATAGATTATTCAGCTCTATTCCTTTAGCTTTGATAGTTGATTTGAGCTAATTGGAGCTCGATTCTTGAGCTATTTGATATGTTTGGACTTGTTTCCGTGTGTTAGACGTTTTTGTGCAGATTAAGCGTTTAGCACCCTCATTTGAGTTGCAGAACGGAAGTCCAAAGGTCCACTTATAGCCCATAGAAGATCCAAGAGATTGCACAAGTGATTCGGGCAAGATTGCATCAAAAATGAGCGAAAAAGACTCTCGCCCTGGGCCGATCGGTTTCGGCCCGACCGGGCGAGATACAAAGGCCTCTCCAACTGCTGAGAGTTTTGTTCGCCCGGCCAACCGGGCGAGAGAGAGGAGAAATCCGTTTACGCGCCCGACCGGGCGGATCTGCCCTTGGCCGACCGGGCGGAATTTCCTTCTAGTCGTAGTTCTAAAACACCGCCGCCCGACCGGGGCGGTTTCGCCCGGTCGACCGGGCGGTTTTCTCGGGACGGTTTTATTTCCTTTTTTTAGCCGGTTTTGTAAGAGAGTATAAATAGGTTTTTGGTAATTCCAATTAGACCATCTTATTATCTACGTTTTTAGGGCTAAACACTTAGTTTCTCTCTCTAGTTTTGTATTAACTCTTGCTCTTGAAGATTATAAAGATCATCGATTTTGGTTTTCATTGTTCTTGAATCATTCGGTATTTCTCTTTACTTTGTTTAACTTAATGAATTCTTTTACTTTGATTATGTTTATTGATTTTACTATTATCATGAGTGAGTAGACTTTTTCTAGGGCTTAGAGAGGGAAGCCATGTTTATACCTTTTTGATTGTGGTTTAAAGTTCTTCGTTATTTGGATTGAATTAGAATAATTCCTATTGATTTGTTATGCTTGTTTAATTCATGTAATTGCGCAATATCATGAGTTATGTTTAGCTAATAAGAATTAGAATCGAAAGATCGTATTCATTAGAGGCTTGTTACAATAGGTAGATTTGATTATGTTGAGCGACCGTACTGGCATATGTTAATCTAAGAGTTGTTAATGCCTGACCAAGGATTAACGAAATACTTTATTTATTCGAACCTCAATCCAAGTATTGTCGAACTATATTGTAGTGATTAAATTGGTATAAGCATGGTGGACCGATCGATTGCCCTAGGTTTTTAATTAATTGATAAACCTCCATCTTTTTGTGTTATAGTTTATTCTAGTCTAGTTATTAATTCCTCAATCAATTTCCTCTCTTGAAGTAGTTAGATAATTGAACTCAAATCTGTAGAACTCCTCTCCCTGTGGATCGACCCGTATTTGCCAGTTACGCTAAACGTACACACCGTGCACTTGCGGTATATTTTAAAACTCATCAGGCCCACACGCAAGCTTCTCCTAATTCTATGCGTGACCAGCCCATCAATACCTACTCCCCCCTCCTATGCGTGGCCATCCCCAAATCCCGCCCACTCGGCCTCCTCCCTCCCCCCCGTTACTCGGTCCCAAAGAGGAATTCTTAAGCCCAACCCCCAAATATAACCTCCTCACTCAAAATTCCAAATTCCCACTATATACAAATCTCCACTGCCTAAAAATCATAAGCAGGCCCTAACTGACCCAAATTGGAATGCGGCCATGCAAGATGAATATAGTGCTCTTATTAAAACAGGGACTTGGGATTTAGTACCTAGGCCTACGGGGGTGAATATCGTTAATTTTATGTGGCTTTTCAAACACAAATTGAAATCTAATGGCTCCCTTGAAAGGCACAAAGCTCGACTTGTTTGTGATGGCAGGTCTCAGGAAGTTGGTGTTGATTGTGATGAAACGTTTAGTCCAGTGGTCAAACCACAGACTATTCGTACTGTCTTAAGTTTAGCTATGGCTCGCAAGTGGTCTATTCATCAACTGGATGTTAAAAATGCTTTTCTCCATGGTGATCTCCGTGAGACTGTTTATATGCATCAGCCTCCAGGATTTGTTGATTCTCGCACTCCTCATTATGTTTGTCGCCTGCGTAAGGCGCTTTATGGCCTTAAACAGGCACCTCGTGCGTGGTATCAACGGTTTGCTAATTTTCTTTTGCACATGGGGTTCATTATTACCAAGAGTGATAATTCTCTCTTCACCTTTCATCATGGCTCCGACACTGCCTACTTATTATTGTATGTTGACGATATATTGTTGGTTACTTCCTCTGACATTCTTCGGGCACGGATCATCATTCAGCTCCAGACTGAGTTCCCGATGTCTGATTTAGGTCCATTGAGTTATTTTTTGGGTATTACTGTTACCCGGACTCCTTCTTATATGTTGTTATCACAACATAAATACACACAGGAAATTCTCGAGCGTGCAGGCATGGCTAGTTGTAAAGCCTGCAGCTACTCCTGTGGACACTAAGTCTAAACTCAGTGCAGATGCTGGACCACAGTTTCATGATCCCACTTTATATCGCAGTCTTGCAGGTGCTCTTCAGTACCTCACGTTTACTCGTCCTGATATTTCATATGCTGTTCAGCAGGTGTGTCTATTTATGCACGACCCTAGAGTCTCACACTTTGATGCATTAAAACGAATCCTGCGCTACATTCAGGGCACTATTTATCATGGTTTACACTTATGTCCTTCTTCCTCCCTGCGTTTGGTCACGTATACTGATGCTGATTGGGGCGGGTGCCCTGACACTCGCCGTTCTACTTCAGGCTATTGTTGTTTTTTAGGGGACAACCTTATTTCCTGGTATTCTAAGCGTCAGGCTACTCTTTTTCTAGATCCAAACGAGGCTGAATATCGCGGCGTCGCTAATGTTGTAGCTGAATCTTGTTGGTTGCGCAACTTATTATTAGAGTTGCATTGTCCACTTCGTCAGGCTACGCTTGTCTATTGTGATAATATTAGTGCTATTTATTTGTCCAGCAATCCTGTTCAGCATCAGCGCACTAAACATGTTGAGTTGGATATTCACTTTGTTCGCGAAAAGGTTGCTTTAGGACAAGTTCGTGTTTTACATGTGCCTACTAGGTATCAGTTTGCCGATATTTTCACAAAAGGCCTTCCTCGACAATTATTTCTGGATTTTAAATCCAGTCTTAGCGTTCGTCCTCCTCCCGCTATGACTGCGGGGGTGTGATAGAGAATAATATTATATTAGGATCATATTTTCTCATTAGGATATATTTTGTATAGTTCCTTAACTTTGTTAGGACTCGAATTTGTAAACCTATATATATTGATCAATACACATCACTCCAGAGGAAGAGTTTTCCATAATCTAACAGAGAGTCCTATCTAATAAGTACGCCTAAAATATAAGTAAATAAAAGTATCACAATTTATGTTCTTTATTAATTTCATATTTTCAGTTCTAGCATATAAAGGATGAATTAACATCTTTCACACTTAAAGAATCCAATAATTAGTTCGTACTAATGGTTGGTATTAAGGAAACTGTAACTTTGCATTCAATTTAACAATGATCCTGGCCTTCATGCATGCCTTGAAAGCTAGAGGAACCTACCCCCAACCCCACCCTCCAAAAAAAATGAAAGATAGTTAAAGTTGTCTAAAATCTTCATGTCCTAAAGCAACTACTAAGCTAAAGAAAAGCTAATAGTGTAGGATTACTTACCCACTTCAAGTAGACCCCTCCAAAGTGGAATGTTGGACATTAACTTAACTAAACATTTATTTAATTTCTCTAAGTTTGGCATAGACGAACATCATTTCCTACTTAATCAGTTGGAATCTACTAAGGTAGATGGAGAAGGTCGTTTAGGGTGATTTCCTAAATGTAGCATGTCCTATATAAAGCATATCGATTATCCAAAATCAAAGCTAATTATGTAATAGCTTTGTCCAAAATTAATAGTTGTATTAATAGTATAATTTGAATTGAATTTAGGTCGAGGTATGTATTTAAAGATTGGTCTCAAGACTCTCAACTATAGTATAGTTATTGAAAAGTATGACAAAGTTGGACAAGGATAAAGGCTTTGGGTGGGAACAAAGCATAAAGGTAGTTTAAGGATGGTATCAACTACAATGTTGCAAATATTTTTTTTCCCATCACCCCTTCTAACCGAGATAATCTTATCAAATTAAAATTTGGAAATGGGTGTACATAAAATGTTGCAATCAATTGAAAAGTAGGGCAAAGTTAGACAAGGAGTAAGGCTTGGGGTGGGAGCTAAAAAATGGAGGTATGTGTTTGAATATAGTCTCACTCTCAGCTATTGTATCGATGAACAAGAATGAAAGTTACATTCGATTGTCGATAGACTTGAACTAGAATTGAGGGTGCTATAGGCATAGCCCACTCAAGTAGTCAAGTTTATAATTAATCGTGTTGGGCCTTGAAAATCTCATATTGGCAGAGAAGAAATAAGTATCAGTTAGCAAGAATCATGAGATTGGCATTAATATTGGGTATAACTGCTGGAGGAAAATCAGGAGGAAGTTAGAGATAACAAAGGCAATACCTATCTTCAAGGGGGTTGAGCAACGGATCTTAGGAGGAGCATTAGGTCAAATATAAATAGCTAGCTAATTGATGTACTCTAATATTCATTCATTCAACTGCTCTCTCATAGCTCATATTGTATCTCTCTCTCTAGCCTCTACTCATTCTCAATACTCCATAGCTAGTATTCCTTCTCTCTCCATTAATTCTTTACAAAGTTACTGTGATAAATATTGTACTCAAGTGCCAACATTGACAGCAGCATCTTCATAGTGGATTGGTGATCAAGAGTATAACCCGCGGTTTTTCCCATTACTTGGGTTTTCCGCGTCAACAATTGTTTGCGTTCTTAATCTTTTATTTATATTCTTATTATTCGTTATTTATTTCACATTTAATTTTGTATATCGTTCTTGTTGTTGGCTCCCCAATACCTTTTGCGTACTTGGTACAAAATCGGCATAAACAAATCGTATGACCCTAGTGAATTCCTCTTTAAGATCGTAATTAGGTGCCTTTTATAATGGCATTGTTGAAACCGACATAATTAAGCATCAACATCAAGGACCTACTTATTTTTGCTTTCTATGTTATCCTTTTAATCAACAATTATTGTCCATAAATACATATGTTTTTTTTTTTTTTTTTTTTCCCTACAAAATTTCTTACCACAGAGGAAACACCAACACATTAGGCTTGAAAGATGATAAGATGCTAAAGAAAACACCCCAAGATAATGCCTTAGAGGACGAACCCTCGACCTCGCAGCCATAGCGAGTCTTCTATCCACTTGAGCTAACTCCTATCCTTAAAAATACATATGTTTTTAATCAGTGTTTTCGAGAAGGGACTTGTTTTTCTTGCAACAAAAAAAAATGATCGAGTATCATGCCATACCTTTTAATTTTCAAAGTCTAGCGAAAAATACAATTCAGAAGCTAAAATATGGTCAAATACGCAGATAGGTGAACCACCTCTGGCTCTAGGCCGCCCAAAAAGTAGTGAGTTGCCTGTATGTAACGGCAACACTATTCAACTTAGGTTTTACTTAATCTGATGGTCCTGTCTACCAACTTCCTAAGCATATACTCTCTCACTAAGTCACTACTCTTGCAATCCTTATAATTGGAATTTGTTTCTGCTGCCTCTTCAAGTCTTGGGTTATCTTATTTGGGGTCCACACATTACGACTATGATCAGGCAAATAAGCTCTAGGAATCAAACTTTAATGAGAAAAATTGAGTAAATTGTATATATATGAGACATTCTAAGTTTCAGCATATTTGGTAGTTGGACATGAAAATTATGGAAGAATAAAATTGAGAAATATTTGTAAATCTTGAAGTTATCTTTTTCTTGGTGTTGCGGAATAGAATGAGGGGTGTCCAATATTTTTCAGGACGGTGGATGAACTTGCAAGGTGAACTTCGAGCAGGGTGTCTAATGTCTCCAAGGCGAAGCCTTCTATGCTCAAATTAGTTTTCGAGTTTGGGGCTTGTTGGGTCATTTGCGAGGGCAGCCCAGAAGAAATTCATCTCACCACGGGTTCCCGAAAGGAGGCCCCAAAAAAAATATACTATATAGAATTTCCAAGAAAAAGAAAATGAACCTACTAATAATTCCGCCAGTATTTTGGCAATCTGCAAAATTACAAAGTGCAAAAATTCCCAGATTAATAAGGCAAATATTAAGTTTTCCTAAAAATATGTATCTGCACAACAACCAAAAGAAAATGTATACCTTGGATGTTAAAATGATGGAACTTCTTGCAATAATTCATGGCATGAGTATAGTGGTTTCTAAGAAGATTGAGTATGTTTTGATCTGCTCGGACTGTAAAGAGGCTATAACTCTTATAAATCAGGAGATGGTGCACACTGATATCTACTCATATGCTATAACTCTTATAAATCAGGAGATGGTGCACATTGATATCTACTCATATGCTTTGTGGGTATGTAGGGAGTACAAACAGGTGTTCAAGGAGGTCAGGTTCGCGTTCGTGAAGCGTGAGGAGAACCAATTAGCGGATGGCCTAGCGAAGAACTGTCGAACTAGCGATGCTGATTTGAATGTTTTGAGAAACTTAACCCTGCCCCCTAGTTTCCGTAATGAACGGATTCTTTTGGATTGTAATGGGCTTTTTAAGGCCTAACTTTGGAGTTTAATCTATGTTGCATCTTGCATGCCTTTTAACCAAAAAAAAAAAACAACCAGAGAGATAAACCAGTGCACAATGCGTTTTATTAAGCCTCACACAGAACTTCACCAATTTTTATTTCCATAATAAATTAGCTAGTCAGAAAAAGAAAAAAAAAAGAATTAGTGATACATGAAAAGTAAAATTTACAGTCATTGCCTCATTGGTTAAATACCCTACCTATTCACGAAC
Organism: Beta lomatogona; assembly: GCA_947646795.1. Taxonomy (NCBI): domain Eukaryota; kingdom Viridiplantae; phylum Streptophyta; class Magnoliopsida; order Caryophyllales; family Amaranthaceae; genus Beta; species Beta lomatogona. The sequence goes on along the minus strand of CANSNZ010000063.1, from coordinate 9,153,708 downwards.
ATCTACAAACTTTTTATGACATACATGTAAATTTACCAACACCAATCACAACTTCAGACCATGTTTCACCCATATAAACAAATTTGATCCCACGAGTAAAAATTGTGGCATCTGTACACTGTCAAAATTGCACATCCATTAAAATTTCTTCCAATAAGTCCCCTGTAATCTGAGATTCCAACTCTTTACCCATAGCACTTATCTCTTCATCCAATAGACTAAACCAAGGAATAATATGCAGATCATGAGCAATCAAATCATCAAATGAATAAGAGGACGTGTCGCTTACGGGGTATAGATACTCTTGGATCATCTGCCATACCTGTTCCAACAGTTTTCTGCCCTGAGGACAGGGCAACATGGTAGCATCAGTTGTCTTCCTCCTGAACTTAGACAATGTCCTTCGGGGCCCGAGTACAACTGTGAGTGCCTCATTCGATAAATCGAACAATAATTTATGCTCCAAACTATTGTCCTCGAAGCTCGTGGCATCATATTTATTAGTTGGTTTTTGATATGATTCTTCCAACTTTTCAAAGACCCAATTGCCCATGGGCTTCACGTATGGATCCCATCTCGAGAAAGATTTAACCCATGATCCATCATATAAACCCGAAATAAGAAGCAGGTTCTTGATGTAGACTTCTGCTTCATCTTCCAAGTCAATTTCCAGTTCAGAAGGATCCTCGGTAACAGTGGTGATTTGACTGATTTCTGATCCTTCATAATCAAGTTGGTTCAATTGCTTCCGCAACTCTGTAACACAGGAATACATGACGGTAAATGAATCACATGATCAATTTGGATTCATAAAATAATGAAATAATAATAACATGATCTCTAATAGTTTGTTTAGATAGGGGGATTCGGAGGGAAGGGTGAATTCATTTGTTCTTGTTTGGATATAACATGGGGGAAGGGGAAGGGGAAGGGGAAGGGGAAGGGACTGGAAAGATTCATTTCCCTTCCTCTTAATAAACCAAATCCTCCCAATTGGATAATTTGGAAGGAAGATGCACGCTTACTCTTCCCTCCCCTTCCTAACCCTTTCCCTTCCCTTCCCTCCCCTCCCCTACCATTCCCTCCATCATTGCTATCCAAACAAAGCGTAAGTCTACAGATGGAGTGTGGAATGACAAAACGACTTGCTGATTCAGTAACTGTTACACAGTTCATCTATAAAGTTTAACCATACAGGCAATTCAAATTTCAGCAGCAGTGTTCCTGAAATTTAATGGCCGTCATTAACAGTCAAGTGCAGATTGTGCAGTAACCACCCTCAAAGAACAGACATAAAATTTCTTGCGGCATGCAGAAAACAAGCAATAAGCAGTCCTCTTAGCAGATTCAAATGAGAAAACGAGTGGCTTGAATGTTTGATCATAGTAGACAGATATATATGTGTATGTTCATCAAAAACATCATAATATCACCAGGATAAGGGTACATTTGACAGCACACTATTAGGTTTACCAGATTACTTTTCCTTCTAAAAGCACCACTGTCTGCTGGAAATAGCTATAACACAATAATTTATGTTAATATATGTTGCAGGTAGTATTAACATGAACCATACACTTCCATAGCTAATGCTGCAACCTGCATGTACTTGACTATGCATCTGACAAGAGATTGTTCTCTAATGTATCAATAGTCCACTCAGATAGCAGAAAAAAATGCAATATGTACTAAAAACTCAGGAACATAATGGTAAAGACAAGGTTGTTCCAAGTTCCAACCTGTAAGATTAGAGCTAATCTCCTTAAAAACATTGCCCACACTGTGATCTTCTACTGAGGTCACGTCCGAGACTGATGCTGGACTGGGATGGTCTATTGGCTTCCAAAATTCTTCATGAGGGCTACTGCATATGGATGCAGGACTAGGCGGGAGCTCAGTTGAGTTGTCCTACAATGACATAACAGATGAAACAAACTAGATGAGCTAGCCTACAAGGATGGTGCTAAACTTCCATCTGAAGCTCCAGAATTCAAATGCATCAAAGAGTAGCTGCTTTGATTGAATATAATATTTACTACTTACATTTCTGTTATTGAAGCGTGTCGTAACTGTGGGTCCATTCATTATATCATTTGCTGAATCAAATTCATTGCTCTCAGATAAATCCATTGACTCGAGTTTTCTGCTAAACAACCTTCTTCTAAGAGAGAGGCTATGCTTGAGACTGGAAACCCTCTCTCGCAAATTAAACCCTTCCTTCCTTTGGTCTTTGACATTGATAGACAATTTATCAAAGCCTTCATGCTTTCTTTTAATGTGAGCCCCAGTTGAAACATATCTGTCCTCCAGAAGAAGCTTCCCAAATGTCGATCCTGATACTGGAGCTGACAAAGATCGAACCAGATTCCTCGGGGATGGCTGTTCTTGGATACTTCCATCATCACTTAGCTCACATCGGAAGGATGTAGCTTGTCTATCTGAATTGTAGTTCCCATCACGCCAATAGTGATTTCCACGTTCAGCATTCAAAATATCCCTAGCTTTCTCTAACCGTCCCCTAGCATCATCAAACGATGGTTCCCTGGGAGAGCCATCAGAGATGACACAAAGATTTTGGTGTTTTTCTCCATCTAAGACATTCCTAAACCTCTCTGACAAGAATTTCCTCGTATCTTTCGATATATACTCAGGGGATGATGGAGCCAGCTCACTCATCGGACTTTCACTTTGATAAAATCTTGCCGATTCTGATCGAAACAACTTCCTGCCCAGGTCTTTTTTATTGTTTTCCTTCACATGTTTAGCAACTGATTGATAGGTTTGTTTTGCATATGCTGGTTTTTCTTTGAAAGGAGTCTCAATCCCACCTCCTCTAACCATGGAACTGTTTCTGACTGTGTTTCCTTGCATTTCATATCTTAATCTTTCCCTAACTTCCTCGAGAAGATCTTCTATACAGTCCCTGTCATCCATTGAGCAAGTCGAAGTTACCCAAGACTCGTCATTGGTACTAAAACTATCAGGACCAGGCTTCAAAACTACTATCTTTGAGGGAGCCGAAGATTTCTCAGAGTTTATATCAGAATCCTTCAGAGAGAGCTGCTCAAGGTCTCTAACAGGGATTCTGCCACTGAAAGAGTATGATTCCTTGTGCTTAGCTAGGAGTACATCCTTCCTGTATCCAAGATGCTCAGAATCAACTCCACGTAGAGACCTTGATCTTAACACATCTCTTTTATGTTCCCCAGATTTCTCAACAGTTGCTTCTCTACAGGTTTCATAGAGGGACATCTTTTCCTTCGTAAGATCCAACTGAGCAAGCCATTGTTCAGGAATGTTGCCAAGTTGAACAACCCTTGCGCATTCAAGAAACCTGGTTGCCTGCCATGCTTCAAATTCTTTCTTAAATTTCTGAAGCTCTTTCTCTTGAGGATGTACTCGAGGACGCGGCTTTCCAAAATTAGTGCCGCTGCTCCAGTAACGAAGATATGTGTCTTTATATGAACGGTAAATCTTTTTGTTAGATGACTTTGACTTTTTAGGGGGACGGACAGCTGACACCCTTTCTATGAGCTGAACTTCTTTGTCAATGAATTTGATCTTGTCATTATTATCCTGAAGAGGCTGAACTTCAGGCTTGTTATCCACAGGCAATAGGTCCATCCCCATCAGTCTTGCAACAATACTTGGTGCATTCTGTCTGCTATTTGGTTGTTTAGATATTTCTTTGCTAATCAACTTCTTCATTGAGGCATCAGTTGGATAGTAGCTCCTCTTAGGCAAATCCTGCTTTTATCCATATGGGTATTGGACGATGAAGGAATGTATCAGTTAGAGAACAAAATTAAGGAAGCGCATAATAGTGACTAGCATGCAATTTCAATATGGCAATACACTACTGGAATTTCATTTTTTTTTACTGGGAGTGAAGAGAGGCCAAGAAAGACTTAGACCAAGCGAATTATAATATCGAAAATATGCAAAACGAGACCATTACATTGAAAAAATAAGTAGTCACCCAAAAAGGAGTGCAAGCTCGTGAAAGTGGGACTAAATAGTACCCTTGCTAATTATCAAAGGGCCTTGCAAATCTCAGCAGAATTTGAAGGCAAAACTATCTTCAGAATTAGTCTGATAGCCTCACAACTGACTGAGTGTCCTACACTTAACGCTTTACCTTGAAACTCATCAATGTTAAGACTATAAGTTAATGTAAATGAACACTAAGACAAATTTTAATGTGTTTTTTTTTTTTTTTTTTGAGGGGAAGACAAATTTAGTTCAAATAGCAAATTCCTTCCAGAAACTAAATATTCCTGCTGCTAGAAGAGGAAAGACATTCAACACCAAACTGGCAGAATACAGAGATTATCAATGGGTCGCCACTCGCCCTTAGAAAAATGAAAATACATTTAAGGGAATCAGAGTAAGTCACCTGCTCACGGTTTCCGACAGCATAATGGCTCCGCCAAGTTTCATCTGCCACCTCTAAACTGTTGCGAGGAGCTGCTACATTGGCTATATGCCAATTCACAAGCAACGTCAGAAAATTCTACTCGACAGACACATTGATCATATCTCTATTGATTCTCATTGTTATCGTTAGCGTTAAAAAATGGCAATTTCATTGATTAAACAAGCATCAAGTACAAACAATATCAGTGAACAACAAATACAATTAATTATTTTGTGTAGGATGAGATTGAACGCATACCGCTCCCTTGTTTCTTATGTTTTCTTCCGATGGCAGCCTGATGAAAATCGAAAAGATGGAGTAAGCCCCCCATGCAGTCTCCAGTTTATCCAAAAGCCACAAATGCTCAAAATCTTCAACAATTTATCAACCCATTAAAACCTCGAAATCTAAAGCTATCCTCGATGTCCAAAGCTTACGACTGAAGTCAATTCTTAACCTGGTGAATGTTACAACAACAAAAGCAACAACAAATATAGTCCACTAAGTTCCAACACTCTTGATTAACATAGAAATCAAAGCACTAAGCGAAAAATGCACATAAGAATAATCACAATTAATTCATCTCAATACATTTATTATCATTTCTTACATAATTTATATCCTTATATATTATGAATGCACTTCTTTGATGTACGATATTTCAGATTTCCTTTTCAACTAACTATAATTTGGCAGTTATATCATCTCAGAAAGAAAATGAAAAAAAAAAGAAGCCAATCATTAAAGTCAAATTAACAAATTCATCAGAAACAACAAAAAAATACCTCCAATTACTCTTCAAATTGTCGCGATGATTACGATTTTCAATTCCTGTATCATCAAACTGCAGATTTCGGAAAAAAAAATTGAATTAGAAGAACGTTAGAAACCATAATCAACAAACTCAAACAATTACACTACATATTAATATCTATTAATGAATGTGATAAACTATTATAATAAACAATAATCAATCAAATTACTAAATACAATTTAAATCTTAAGCAAGTAATTAATTGCAAGCAAGCAAAAATTCACACCAAATTCAAAATCAAAACACGCACCTAAGGAGAGAGAAAATCAACAGCTTAAACGAGTTGAAGGTTTAGAGAGAGAAAATGAAGATCGCGAAGAATTGCAGAGGAATTGAAGATTCAAAGCAGGTAATAGTTGATAATGTAACGATAAAAATAATAATAATAATAATGTTGAGGAAGAAGAAGATGATGAAGAGAGAAAAGTAGTAGTAATAATAATAATAATGTGACAATAATAAAGAATGATTATGTTGTTATTATTATTAAGAGAAGTTGATAAAGTAAGGTTTATATTGTTCGTTGAGTGAAGGAAGCATGTAAAAGCAGAGTAGTATTAAGTCTGTTGATGGGAAAAGTTGACAAGTTTTTATTAAATTAAGATGCGCAGGTTGAAGTTTAAAACCCCACCCAGCTCAAAAGTAGGAGACAAGAGGGTGTTTTCATATTTTTGGAAGCTGATTTATTATTCTACATTGTTGATGTTGCTGGCTTTTTTTGTTGTTGTTGTAAATTGTAATTCACTGGCCCACTACTATTTAATCTACTTCACTAAGGTGATAAAATGAATGCATTGATGCTAGGAAAGAGGGAGGTGATTTTGTTTTTTTAGTGTTGGAGAGCGACTAAGCATAGTGATGTAGACGTGATTTGATTATAGGTTTTGGTGTAAGATGGTATCCATAGGGGCAGTGTGATTCAAATGGGTCGAGATTATATGTCTTATTTGATGTCTCGTAAATCTGTTCAAATTCAATTTAGTTTTTCTTTTTTTATTTTAGGTTTGCCTCAACTCAAGTGCGCCTAAGGGAGGTGTTTCATGTAGTATGATGTAGGTGAGAATGGGTAGAAATAAGGAAGAGTTGGATTTCTATAAATAGAATTGATATTGAAGTTACATTGTAAACAAAAAATTGACATATGTGGAGTAATCTATTAATGTCTGTTAAAAACAAAACTCTATTTACTTCAACTTTAAGATAAATTTTAGTAGAAAAATCAATATTGATCAGTAAAAATTAAATTTCAATATTAAAAATCATTTTTGATCAATAAAAGTAAATAAACTTCATAAAAAAAAAATTATTGAATCAGTAAAAAAAAGCAGTTTTAAATCTAGTAAAAACAAATTTCTAACATAATATACTTCTATAATTCAAATCAATGAAAATAAATTTTAATTTGTATAAATCAGTTTAATTAGTAAAACATTTTCAGTACATTAAAATTTAAGTTAAGTGAATAGGGTCATTGACACAGACTTACATCATGTATCAAACAATGTCTTTTTTTCATGGATAATAAATCTGTATGTTCAAGATAATTTACCTAGAATACTGCATATGTTCCTATTTGTTCAGACTACATAGAATATGAAAAATTAAATGCACTTTTTGCATTCTCTCTTTTTCTTTTTCGAACTTTTCTCTTATTTTCTAGTACTTCTCTCTTACTTTTTTGGTTGTCTAGATAAAACAATCAATCAATATATATAAATAAAGGAGAAACTTTTCGGGAGCATAGGGAGCTCCTCATGATTTCGAGGCCATAGAGCGCGCCACGTAGGATTGCCACGTCATCAAATTTTATTTTATCTTTTACAAAAAGAGTTCTACATAGATTTAAATACATATAAAAAGTTTTGGATAAGCAAAAATTAGAGTTTGATTTTGAATGAATAACCTAAATTATCATATTATGTAAAATGCATATAACTTTTGCTACGTAATTCGGAATATTACGATTTTTGTACCATTGGAGCGTACTCGACATATGCTTCGAAATAACATCCATTTACAATATAGTTCTGCAACTTATGAAATAGAGTGTGCCACGTAGGATTCCCATGTCATCATTTTAATTTTTTTATTTTTATTAAAAAAATATAGTTGTACACATGTATAAGGAGTTTTGGATAAATGATATTTATTATTATAATAATAATAATTAATTAATAATAATTAGATTTATAATAATAATATATTATAATAATAATAATAATAATAATTATAACAATAACAATAATAACAATAACAATAATAAAAAATAATAATAACAATAATAATAACGAAGTGAACTGAAATTAAATTAACTGAACTGAAATTAACTGAACTAAACTGAAAATAAGTCCAAAAGAACAGGGCCTTTATCTTAGAAAAGTTGGCAAAAGCTAAGATAAAAGAAAAGGGTTGATATTTATCGCAAAGAAGTATGCTTATCTTAGAGTGCCTCAAATAATTATGACCTATCGTATAATATAGCTATTTATGTTTTCCGATCAAACTTCAGACTTATCAATATAATGTTGAGTTTTGATGTGGAGCAGAAAACTTCCTTTTCCACCTATAATATTTTGTTCCAATCTACACAATTTCAAGAGTTACGGAAAGGCATCAACGTTCCATATACAAATATACAATATAGTTTTACAACTTATGAAAATTTATTTATTTAGATGAAACAATAACATATTATTTATTCTTTATATTAAGTACATATAAAAATAACTATAAAATAGCGTATTATATTGTGACAATATCAATTATATCTTTCAAAATCATACTTTTAAAAATTGAGTTATATAAAGATAAAAAATACACATCTGTAATCTTGAACCTATAGCATGTAATCTTGAACCAATAGCATACCATGGTGGCATTACATGAAGATCCAAATGAAAATTTGTCAACGACATTGCAGAGGAATTATGCAATTGACTAATTATATTATTCCTAGAATATTTATTGTATACATAATTATTTATGTTTGACTTTTCCATATATATATATATACGTCAGATCTTATTCTTTTCTCCATAAACTTAATTCTACTAAAACTAATTGGATAAACATGGTTCACAATTCAAGACTTTTTGGGTCATGAATCATAAAAAAGGGGAAAGTTTGATAAGTCTTGATATGGTCATGATTGATGCAGAGGTTTTTTTTCTCTTGAATAGTATTTTCGATGTTTAGTAGAGGTTAGTTTTATGTTTAATTAAATTTATCCATGATACCATCGTTATGATCAAGTTTTTTGGCTTTCCCATCTTCCATTGTACATGTGTTAGCGTTTATATGCTATATTAAAAGTTGAGGCTGACACTCATGTTTTTCTCTATTCTTTATGTCCTACATATATTAAATTATTACCCTCTACTTTCTTAAAGTATCATTAGGGTATTATTCATGTTAAAACTGTGTTAGCTATTGTTAGTCATACCAATTATTAAAATATATAAAATTTATATATCGCAATAACAAATCTAGAAATCAGAGTATAATGACAAATACTTTATCCGTTCTTTTTCTACTACAACAATGGGTTTGGGCATGGTTTTTAAGAAAATGAAGAAAATGGGTAGTTTAGCATAGAGGTACCCCTTTAATTAAATAGATTAGGATAAATAAATTCTTAATAAAGTAAATGCAACTTTATAAGACAATTTGCATAATTAATGATGGTTTTATTAACATAAAGTAAAGACGATATTGTCAAGTACAGTTTTGTTTTTTTTTTACCAAAAGTGGAATGGTCCCAATAGATGAAACTACTCAAAGTGGTAATTGTTGCAATGAAAAAGAACTTAAGAAGTATGTAAAAGCAATGGTCTTGAAAAATTTCATTTCATTAGCAACACAAAATCAACAATGTTAACAAAAAAATTGTAAAAAAATAATTTAAACAAAAACCCGTGCAACGCACGGGCTTCAAAACTAGTATCTTCTATAGGAAGAACTTTTTGAAACATGATAATTAATGGAGAAAGCAGGAAGAACAAATAAGAGTGAAGGGAGTATGTAGTAATTATAAACATAACATGTAGATGTAAAAGAAAAGTACATGTTATACTTAATACTTACTTATATGTTCTAAATGATGGACATATATGTTTAAATGAACATGAAAGTATGAATAAAAAGAACAAGAATATGCAAAAAAATTACTATGTCTATAATCAATAATTTTGAACTATATATTATAATCAGTAACTACATGCTATAAAGATTGAACTAAATATTGGTTACTAATTCAATATCTGTAAAATTATAGTATGAAGTACTCTCACATAAATGAGAGAAGTGTTACACTTATTTTGAAACGGAGGAAGTGTTTCATTAGTACTAGAGTCTAGATAGCCATATGAGGTAGTACTAGCTAGTATAAGTTTGATAGCTTATCTAGTTATCTATCCATTAAAAAAAACAAGATGCATTTTCTTGCACAAAAAGTAAAAATGCTTTTTTACAACCCATTGTTATAAAGATGTGATGAGGATGCGCACCAAAATTAGAATGGTGCATGTGATTATATGATGATATATACTTTGACCATTGACCACAGTAATTACAGTACTTCTATTCAACAAAACCAGAAAATAATGTCTGTTTGACGAAAATGTAGGCCAATAATTATATTGACTTAATAATAGAGAGAATTTAAAGCAAAGAAATTTGTAATATTAATAATGTAAGAGGGGTGATATAATTAAAGAAATTAAGCTTAATACAGCTCATGGACAGTTGCTTTGGCGCACGATGACATCCAATTGGCGAACCTTATTAAGAATGGAAGAAGAATATGGACGACGTGCCTGTGTGCCACTCTTTCCTTAGCGTGTGTGTGCCGTAGACTGGATTACCAGTATCATCTCATAACTCTCTCAAGATCTAGTACATATAAAATTAATATAGATAGTAGTACTAAAAAGATAGTTAGCAGTTAGCAGTTAGCACAAGTAGTCACCAATCACCATATTCACCAGTAGACCTGGTCAATCGATGGGTCGAGAATGAGATAGGTGTATAGTAAGTTATCTTTATTTAGGATTTAACTGTATTCGGACATGTTCACGCAGATTAAAGGTAATGGGTAGGAGTTAGGACAATCAAAAAATATGAATAAAAGGGAAGGAGATACTTCCAATCCTAACGTGTAAAAGTTAATCCATGCCTATATTATTATCTGCTTTATCATTTATAAAATCGTTGGATTAATATTGGGGTTTTATGTTAACTTTGTTCAATATAATCGCATGTCTATTAAACTATCTAATAAAAGTCATTTTATTCATTATAAATTCATGTGTTTGTTTTAAAGTAAACAACTTAATTCATCATTATTCATTTTATACTTCCCCCGTTTAAAAATAGTTGTACCATTTCATGTTTTTGCGCTTAACAAACAATTCATATATTGACATTTCATGCTCAATTAAAATGCATGGTTTAAAACATTGATTTATTTGATTGTCAATAAGTAAAAATTATAAAAAAAATTGATATTAAAAAATATACATTGAGACGAATCTAACAAGATCCCATATGACTATATTTTTCTTAAAATATAAATCACCAAAGACAATGAAAGTGTAAGATGTGAATAGTATACACTATACAAATGGTGCAACTATTTCTAAACGAATGATGTATTAAATAGGATATTTTAGATTTTTGGTAATCAACTTATTACAACATGGAAATTTTATCCAAGGTTGATAAGGTAGGTTGTAAAACACTAAACACCCTTCTCCGGCTCCCCACCACCCCTTCCTCTTCTCATGGCATGCATGAAATTTTAGAGAAAAACTCCTCTTTTAATCCCCACATCTATAAAATAATTGAATCCAAAACGACAAAACATTTTAGTACTAGTCTACTATATAGCCAGGCCCAGGACAATGTAGTGTGTAGCCCAAGCAAGGTACGTACCACCTCTTGAATCTTGATGAATGATATGGATATGTGCTGGTCACTATTGGTTGTCAAAAGTATGAGCAATATTTCACTATCATCATTTGGACTAAAGCGCTTTATCACATGCATACTTAAGTACACTATGGTCTACAATAATTAAGTTCAATTTAAGATAAACGTAGTTATTAATGAATCAAATTAATGATTAACACCATAGTTAATATTTGATAACTTAAGCTATAAAAGGAAGTACTAGTGCATATCTACAATAAATTACCAATATGTATTCACATATCAATACGGGTTTTCGAAATGGGGCCCGAAAAAAAAATACTGCATATCTCATTGATAAATTTGTGATTTCTCCACTTTTCATTTTCGAATAGTGGGTTCCTCTTAGCAGCACAATATATAGAGATATGAATATGATTAATTAATATATACCAAAAAAGAAAGTAGAAGTGGCAAGTTTTAAAAACACAAACGAAAAAGAAAAGTGGAAAGATTATAAAACAACAAAGCAAGTAATTTGTTGTAAAAAAAAAAAAAAACAAAGCAAGTAATTTTTTTTTACTTCCTCCGTTTCTTTTTAGTTGCAACACTTTTTTTTTTCACAAACTCCATTGCAAAATTTGGGTAGGAGAGAGGTAGAGAGGAAAAAAGGAGAGGGCCCCATGTGATTGGAGAGAGATAGAGAGAAAGGAAAAGCAAAAGTAGAAAGTGTTGCAACTAAGGCTATGTTTAGTTCACCTGAAATTTTCTGATCTGAACTTATCTGATCTGATATGATCTGAACTTATTTTTTATGATCTGATCTGATCTGAACTTATTTTTACTGATCTGATCTGATCTGATCTGAACTTATCTTTTAAAAAACATATTATTACTAATATTATTATTACTTGGTATTTCATTACTAGTATTACTATTACTATCATTTTATTACTATGCACAACTTTCAATAATAATAATAATAATAATAATATAATAATTTTATAATAATAATAATAATATTATTATAATAATAATATTATTATAATAATAAAAACAATAATAATAATAATAATAATAATAATAATAATAATATAGATAACATAATACTACTACTACTAATAATAATAATAATAATAATAATAATAATAATAAATATTATTATTATTATTATAGCATAATTAATTTTTTTTTGAAAAGAGCACATTAGTATATGAACATACAATTAAAAATAAAAAGACTAAGGACTCTTGGGTTCAATGGTATGGCTTCTTACCTCCCACATGGGAGACCAAGGTTCAAATCTTGGTGGAAGCATATATTTCAATATTGTTGTGGGTGGGGGAGGGGGTTGGGGCTTTGTTGGGTCTTTAAGGTGAGTGACCCCGTGCGAGGGCACTTTTAGAGAAAATTCATCTTACCACGGGATTCCCGAAAGGGGCCCAAAAAAATAAAAAATAAAAGAACACTCATGTTCAAGGTCCGTTAATAATAAGAATTTAGGTAGTAATGAAAAGAACATATAATGATATTAAAAAAAAAGAACATATACTGAAAGAGCATACAAGATTTATTTAAAGAACACATTTTAAAAATAAAAGATAGATGTTATTTTTATATTGATGACATGTTTGGATTTAACTAACAACATGTTCTTTGTTATATCAATAAATTGTTCTTTTTTATTATAAATAAACCTATAAATATATATAATCATATGATCTTGAACAAAATGGTTAAATATTCTTCTTATATCGTTGTCTTGTTCTATATAAACTTTGTTTTTAAAGATAAGTTGAAATCCTTTGTAGGGAAAATTTTAAACGTGATGACAACACCATTAGGTTATCCCATGCTACTCATGTTTTATATAAACTAGTAATATATAATTTATATTATTCTACCAAAATTATTTTTAAAAAAAACATCATATACTATTGTCATGTTCGTTACATGTACAACATCAAAAAGAACATCACATATAAAATTATTAATTAGAATAAATATAAAAAAGAACACTTACAAATGCCAAAAGAACATTCTTCCTCTTGAACACAAATAGCTTCAAATAGTGATATCAATGACATTTATAATAATAGCAACGACATTAATAATAATTACCAATATTAATAATTAATAAGTACAACAACGACAACAATAATAATAATAATCTTTTTGAATAAATGTACTAGTAAATAGTAATATTAATAGTAATAGTAATTGTATAAAGTAATATTAATAATAAATATTATAATAATAATAATAATAATAATAATAATAGCAACAACAACAATAATAATAATTATTACAATAACAATAATAGCATTAGTAATACTAATAATCATAATAATCATGATGATGATAATAATAATAAGTTTTTAAATATAAGCATAATCTGAACTTATCTGATCTGATCTGAACTTATCTAATCTCATATGATCTGATCTGAACTTACCTGATATGATCTGATCTGAACTTATTTTTTCTGATCTGATCTGATCTGAAATAAGCAAAAATAAGGTGAACTGAACATAGCCTAATTAGAAATTTTCCTTTTAAAAAAGTGTTGCAACTAAAAAGAAACGGAGGAAATACTAGAAAAAGAACTTTTCTAATGATGAATTTCATACGGTATCTACAGTGAACTGGATTTGCAAATGATAGGTTTAGAACATCAAAAAAAAAAATTTGCAATTAAACAAATGAAGTCTACAACCATATACTTATAGCTGGCAAAATAGACTTGTATCCAGAGGACCGACCTGAATACCCGACACGAGACCATTTCACCCGAAAGTGAACACCCGATATAGAACCGAAACTCGAATAACACGGCTCGACCTAAACCTGGTCCGAAAACAATGGACCTGAACCCGAATCTATCGGAACTGGAGTGGCCCGAGAATAATGACCAGAACCCGACCCGAAAATAATAATGAAATATATTTTTCACAAATATTAATTTATGTCTTTTTTTATTTGCTAGAAAAGAAAGCCGACCTAACCCGAATTGACCCGACTCAAACCAACCAGAACCGTTGAAACCGACTCGACTCACCAAACATGTGCCCAACCCGAAATTTCATGAACCCGAGATGGACTCGTACCCGAACGCAACTCGAACACAAAGTTGATCCGAAGATTGACTCGACCTGTATGACTCATTTACTACCTCTGCATATATTTGAGAATAGCTCCAAACCCACGACTTCAACTTTTTCACGAGTAACATATATTCAGATATTCAATGATGACCTTGCATAATTCTTTAAAATGGAGGCTTTCGCAACTAATATTTAAACCCTTTAGCATGTAGATCAGCTTTCCAAATGGCACAAGTCTAATAAAAACATATATAAAGGAGGGAAATCCCCACAAAAACTCAACAACACTTACATATAGAAAGAATATTAATGATTCCTCCGTTTCTTTTTAATTTAATCATTTCACTTTGAGAGGAGAATCAAGAAGAAAGTACAAAAGTATGAGAGGGAAACTGAGAAATGAGAGAGAACTAAAATGTGGGTTAAAATATTAAAAAGTGGATGATATTAATGAAAAAAGAGGAAAATGTAGATGAAACATGTTACCAAGAATAGAGAAATCAACCGTACCGCTCAGAAAGAAAAGTGTTTACATTAAAAAGAAAATGGAGGGAATACATATTAAAGGACATAACAAGTAATTAAAGTTGGTTACATCTTAATTAGGAAAAATTGATAGGAACAGTCCCAACTATGGGCGTTCCGCCATTTTCGGTCCCAACTAAAGATTATTTTTGAGCGGTCCCAACTATGCATCATTTTTGCCAAAATTGGTCCCAAAGAGTCAATGACTCCGCTACAACAAAAAAATGCTTTTTTTTTTTTTTTTTTTCACCACCACCTATTCAACATCACCCCACCACCCAACACATCACCCCGGCCACCACTCAACACACACCCCACCACCCAAGACCACCAACGCTTTCTCTCCAATGCAGAATCCACCACCCTCCTCCCTCCCCTCCACTCCACCATCGCAGCCCTCACCCCTCTCCCAACCCGGCCCATCCCTACCCCGTCCCCGTCGATTTCCCGGCCCCCCCACCCGCTTCCTCGTCGATTTCCCAACCCCCACCCCCTCCCATTCGACTCGCCTACCCCCACCCCCTCTCCCCCCCCCACCCCGTCTCCCCCAACCCCGCAGCCGCATCCTGCAGCCCCCTTCCACGAATTTCCATCCCCTTCTGTCTTCTTTCTCGCAAGACACCCTATCTCTCTCCCTCACCCACCTGCGTTGATGAACCTCCACCCTAAACCCAACCTTCGTCACTCCGACGAACCACCCATGAACCCACCCGCGTCGATAATTACTTGCGTTGAGTGAATTTTGATTTTGATTTCGATGTCGATGTTCGAATTCCGCATACATTCGTTCACTTATCGATGTTCGAGTGGTGGAGGATCATATGATGGAGGTGGGTTTTGTTGTGGGTGTGTTGGAGGAGAGAGAAAATGAGGGTTTTGGAGAGGAGGGTGGTGAATGGGGTGGTTATTCGGGGTTAGCCGAGGAGGGGAGGGAGGTGGGTGGGTAGGAGGGAGGGAGGCGAGGGGGTTGGCGAGGGAGGGATGGTTATTCGGGGTTAGGCCGGGGGGGGGGGGGGTTGGCGGGAGGGGGATGGTTATTCTGGGGTTAGCCGGGGAGGGGGAGAGGGAGGTGGGTGGGTGGGTGGGGTGGGGAGGGGTGGCGGGGGGATGTGGGTGGCAAGGGGAGGGTGGGGATGGCAAGGGATGTGGGTGGGAGGAAGAAGATAGGAGAGAGAAAAAGGAAGAAGAAACTGATTTAAGAAATAAAAAAAAAAATTATCAGTCACCTAGGACCAATTTCAGCAAAAATGATACATAGTTTGGACCGTTCAGAAATAATCCTTAGTTGGGACTGAAAATGGCGAAACGCCCATAGTTGGGACTGTTCCTATCTTCCTCTTAATTAAGCAATTGAATCATTAAAATATTACCTTTCAGAGATAACTCTTCTAATACACAAAGAAGAGAAAGAGCATACTGATATAGTACTCCCTCCGTCCCATAATATAGTGCCTGCTTCATTTTTGGTGGGTCAAACTTTAAAATATTTGACCGAATATTCTCATTTGTATATATAAAAAAACATATTCATGTGGGATCTTGTTAGATCCGTCTCAATGTGTAGTTTCATAATATCAACTTTTTATATTTTTTATTAATACGGAATTGAAGATATTAAAGGTCAAAGTTACGTCTTGGAGACCGTGTAAAAAAGAAACAAGCACTATATTATGAGACGGAGGGAGTAATATATTCCAATCTAGAAAATGTAACAGGGTCCCAACCAAAAGGCTGCTAGCTAGGTAACGAGAGAACACTCTTACCTAATTTTTTGTACTCGAAAACAATTCAAATGCATTAATGCAATAATATATGTAGTGGGGTTTACGTCGTTAAAGACTAGCTATACGACATGATTAAAGTGGGCAGAGTCATGTGCACAAGCACTTTGAGAAGCAAATAACTAAATGAGCGATTATGGAAAATTTGTTTGGGGGGAGGGGATTAGAGATGGAATAAATAAGAGCAAATGCAAGACCACTTCCATCATTGCTAGTCAGTAGTCACTGCTAAAACCAAGTGATAACGCCGCCATAGGGGTCCATCCGTCTATCATCCATTTGTCACCCGAACCCCTCCACTCCAAAAACATAATACTTCCTCCGTTTCTTTTTTGTTGCAACACTTTTTTTTTCCACAAACTCCAATGTAAAATTTGGGTAGGAGAGAGATAGGGAGGAAAAAAGGAGAGGGCCCTATGTGATTGGAGAGAGATAGAGAGAAAGGAAAAGTAAAAATAGAAAGTGTTGCAACTAATTAGAAATTTCTCTTTTAGAAAAGTGTTGCAACTAAAAAGAAACGGAGGAATACATATACACATATACTATGAAGTAGATATTAGTTTCATGTGAGTTCCTTGCTTAATATAATTCGTTATGAGCCATGATCAAATCCGCCTCCGGCCACAAAATGCATCCCACTTATGGCTAAAGAAAAACGCGTATCATCCCTTTTTTTGAAGTGAAAATTCATTTATTAATATGAAGTCATACGACATCTATAATAAAAGTCGGAAACTAAAAAATACATATCAAATTGAAAGAAACTTAATTCTAATGTGGCAAAACCACGATCGTTGAGCATAAATAACCCTTCTATATACCCTTTTTTCACATCGATGTCTGATGCAACATTCTACAAGAGGGTCTAACGATCTGATGTACGTAGTTTTGATGAAGAACTAGAGTTAATTCAACCGATTGTACACGAAGTATTGACTGCCATTGCAATCCCGCACAAAATCCTATCAACATATCAACCTTCAACTGGAGCCAGTCTCCAAACCCCACTAACACACAAAGAAACTAAACTAATACACCCATTATAAAGGGGGTGACTACAAAACCCAAAAAGGAGACTAAAGCCATTACACACGTGAAACTTATTGAAAACTGCGAAAAAGAGAAAAAAGCAAGAAAATAAACTAGAAACTGCAAAAAGGAGAGAAAGAGGGGCTTACCATAGACTAAAACATCCATGACAACCCCTCTAGAGGGTTTTCTGTGAAAAGATGAGAGAGAGGAGAGAAATAGCGGCTAGGTTTTTTTTTGTTAAACGTTAATCATCTCTCTCTTCCCAATACTTCCATGTTTGTCATCCCAAACCCTTCTGTTCACTCCAAAAACACTAAAAGAAATATAAAGTTTATTCAGAGCATATCTACTTATATATAGTATACTCCCTCCTTTTCTTTTTAGTTTACTCAATTCACTTTGAGGGAGAACCAAGAAGGCAAGAACCAAGGAGGAAGTCTAAAAGTATGAGAGATAAACTGAAAAGTGAGAGAGAGAAATAAACTAAAAAGTGGGTTAAAATATTATAAAGTAGATGACATAGGTGGAAAAAGAGCGAGGAAAAAGCAGATGAGACATGTTAACAAGAATAGAAAAAGCAACAGGTAGATTATAAAGAATTTGACCAAAAAGGAAAGTGTGCAGATTAAAAAGAAACGGAGGGAGTATAAGTTTTTTGGTCATGAGAACAAGTCATAGATCGACAAACATGACAAAAAAAAATAGCATCCCAGTCTCCCAGATGATTATAATCCATGTCTAAGTCATGAGAGTAGGCCCCACTAGCAAACTAGTGGTAACTTCATGCACGACGTTAATAGAGTATTGTCACCCTTTTGGTTTCAATATTTATATATGAAAATATACAAATTAGAAAATAGGAAAATTTGTCAAAAAAAAATTTAAAGGTTCAATTTTGCGAAAAAAACCTTATAAAGCATTCTTTGCGAAAATAAACCACAAACTTAATTTTTCTTGCAAGAAAAAACCTAGTCCCATTTTCCGGTGTGTTTTTTCTCAATTCCGGCGCTGACCCTTCTATCTTTCTTTAACCCCCTATTTTCATTAACTACAGCACCACCCCTATGCATCTCAAAAATCACACTGGAAATGGGAATAGGTTTCATCTTGCAAGAAAAATCAAGTTTGTGGTTTTTTTTCGCAAATAATGCTTGCAAAATTAAACCTTTAAAAGGTTTTTTTGACAAATTTTCCTAGAAAATAATATAATTTACCAACAATCATAACTTTATGAGATTTATCAATAGACACTCATATTACTACTCCCTTAATCCCGTAATAATTGCAACAATTTTGACTTTTATAATATTTACATGCCTCACTTCGACTATAATTTTAACTAGTACTACCTTCGTTTTTTAAAAATTGTTACACCAAAAAGTTATTTATTTATTAATAAATTTAGTTAATTAATGTGATGATACGCAGTCAAATTTATTTGTTAATAAATGATATATATTAATTAATAATATCCAAGATTATTTTTTTGACTAATAATTGAAATAACTAATTAATTAACTGATTATATTGCATGCTTTAATATAAACCCAATATTATAGTCTAAAATGTATTGATATATGAGAGTGGAAATGTGGTGGGATATAGTGAAAAGGTAAGGAAGAGGAGGATGATTTACTTTATTTTTCTTAGTAATGAGTCATGACAAACTATATGTGAAGCGGTGACAAAGTTGATGAAACAAAAAGATGACAAGCTTTTTTTGTGTGCAAAATTGTATGGTCTACTTTTTAGTTATTAAACGTTTAACTGATGCGTGAGATGCATCAAGATTTAACAGTCCTAGTTCTGTTAGGATTCTCTATGCAGTTCCCTAGTTCTGTTAGGAAACTATGTATTTTATTTGCTTAAGAACTCTAGTTTGTTTTAGTTTCCTTGCTTTGTTTTAAGAGTTAGAACACTAGTAGGAGTGTTCATGGACTAGGCGTGTGTTTAGATAATAATCAGCCGTGTGGTATGATTATCTTAGGCGTGTGATAGAATTTTATTGTTCTTATCTTTAAGTTTGTTAGTTGCATTAGAACATGAACTCCTCTAGGACTCTTCTAATGTATTTATATTCGGTTATCATCATTAATAAAAATCAGTTGAATATTTAAGTTTAATTCTTGGTGAATTAAAAGTTTTCTAGAGTGAATCCAACTTTTTCAGGAGTGAATCCTAAACCCTAGTTGAATCTTGACTTGGATTAGTCAAATTCTCCATATCCTTGTGTTTTTCGGATTTATTTGATTGTTCCTCATCAAATAATTCGGCCTTTGCCATTAATTTTCAGTAAAGATTGCATCTTTATTTCACAAAGCCACTAAACTACATCTAACGAGCCTAGAATCGTGTTTCTTGCATAAAGAAATACATCATTAACCTTGCCATTTGAGAAGGAAGTATGAGGGTAAGAAAATCTGACTTGCATGCCACTAATACATGCCTATACAACACGAACCATTTCCAATAAAAGCATTAGAATTTAGTAATGCAAGAATTAGAAATGACGTCTGGAGCTTTACGCCTATACCAGATTGCAAGTTGCAACACCATGAAGGAGGATAATACACCAAAATCCATGTACTACGAGTCATGAGGTTGCGAATTCATAGCACTAAAGGCAACTGGGTGATCAATTGATTGATACAAAAGGTCTACCAAAGTAGTCAAGTAGGCCTACGCTGCAGTGTTTGGGGCCAAGGACTAGGCCTAACCAGACTTGGAGTACCATAGGAGTGCAGAGCTAGGATAAGGAAAAGGAGGCACGGCCCAAGGAGGAGATATGGAGGCGGTTGAGGAGGGTAGGCCGCCAAATTGCTGGTGCAAGGTCGCTGCCTGCTACCGCTTTTTTAGTTCTAAATATATTGGCGTGTCTAGGATCAATAGCATGTTTACAGTTTCGCATCAAAAACTTGTCAAACCAAACTTTAGGTAACCAAGGCCGCACATGTATAAATTCCTATTTTCCTACCACATGCCTCCATAATTTTATTGGATCACACTAAGATTATGATTTACAAAATTGATACATGACGTACACAAGAATTGCCTACATCATTCACATATACATACTGACATACACATATATCACACTCAGTTGAGGAACCCAATTTTCAGAAATATTACTTTCAAGTCCATAACAGTGTGAACATTGGAAACAATCTGCATTGCTGCTGCTGTTTTATATACAAATTTCCTGTGGTGATCGGTGCTTCAAGAATGAGGACAACCTGTACATGAACAGCAATAATATTGCTGCAATGGCATCTTGAGCTGAAAAATTAGTACTGACTTTGTCAGCTAAATTTCCGTTCTGTAACTTTAAGCAGGCGGACGAGGACGACTACTCCACAGGGAACTCAAAGCCTTTAGACGCTGGAAGTACTCTCCTAGAGCTAACAAGCCTCGAGCTGCTTGGCGTACAGTTAGGATCCGGTGCATTTGCCGCAGTGTCTCCCTTCTAAGATGATCTGCCTGGTGGAGAAAGTCAAAAAGGTTATAAGGGGGGAAAAAGACAGAGCAGTCTCTTGGAAATATATAACTTCACATGCATAGAGTACTTCAAGTTTGATGAAGGGAATTACAGTGAGCAGGAAAGAAATAATCGCTATAATATAGATAAAATGATGGATGAATGGATTGATTACCTGGTTTGCGAAGCTTACAAGTGCTTCAAGTTTCTCAATAGCATTATTAGCCATTTCTGAAGTGTAAAGCCCGTCACCTAAGTGATCTGTTGCTATGGTTTCTGCCAAAGTTTGCTGGAGTTTTTCTATCCCCTGTGACAGTGCCACTTCTGCTTGCTCGCAGGACTGTTTAAGGTTATAGACATCCATGACTTGTTGATCTGTTAAGGGGTCAAGCTGTGGCCCAAGTACCTGTTGACATCATGATTTTGGAATGGCAAGAAAGTCAAACTTGAGAACACAAACCACAGCAATCAGCATCACACCTGTCATGTCATCGGACTTTTACAACTATTGGAACATGTAAAGAAAATGCGTTACCTTTAGTAATTCTGATGGACGGAATCCTCCTATCCACAAGAAAAAGCGCTCAGTTGATGTTTGCCACATGCCAGTTATGAGATAAAAAACGTCTGCCTTTGCTGCACCGGCTTTCAACTGGAAAAGATCAAAATAGTGCTTCATGCCGCTATCTACGAGAATCCGAAGCTCAACATCGGTTGTATGTGTGTTTAAGGCATTCCTAAGTTCACAAATCAGTTTATTTTGCTCTTCAACCCAATGTCCGTACTCCATCTCAAATGCAACAATTCCTACAAAGAAATTATGAAGAGTGCATAAATCTAATGTTCAATAAACCAAAGTAGAATAAAAAAGATATGCAGCATTTTATAATAACAATACAATGGAAAACTGGATCGTTGTGCACATGTTATGAGGTTCAAAGGTAGAAAGATATGCAGCATGTTATGATGATCGAGGATCATGTCATTTGGGAATTTGCAATTGAAAAGGTCTAGTTTTTCACTTAGATTCTTCAATTTAAACAATTATAGCACGACATCAAGGCCTCCACTTGAAGAAAGATGCATGGTCATCAAACATTACTCACCGTAAGATTGAAACTGTGGATCCGGAGTTGTGCCTGAATATAATCTTAGTTCATGGTTTTCATTGCAAAATGTGTTTTCACACTCTAGATCAATGTTTAATTTAACGGTTTTTTCACCAAGTACCCCTGAGGTTTCACGAAATGCACCAGGTACCCTCGTTGTTTCGGAAATGCACCAGATTTCCTTGTGCTTTACATAAAATGCACCAAATACCCTTAATGACTAATGGCGTCAAGTTTCCGTTAGCTTTATTTACCAATTTGCCATTATTAAACAACACACAGCATACCACATCACACGAAAATCGACGAGGGTGGGGGAAATCGAACGAAATCGACGGGGGTGGGGGAAATCGAGGGAAATTGACGGGGTTGGGGGTAAATCGAAGGAAATCGACGGGGGTGGGGAGAAATCGAACTAAATCGACGGGGGTGGGGAAATCAACGGGGGTGGGGAGGGAGAGGGGATGCGGGGGTTTGGGGAGGGGGGTGGCGGGATGGTGGTGGGTGGGGTGGGGAAATCGACGGGGGGGGGGGGGGGGGCATGGGGGTTGGGGGAGGGGGGGCTGGGATGGTGGTGGGTGGGGTGGGGAAATCGACGGGGGGGGGGGAGGGGAGGGCGCTGCGGGGGGTTAGGGGGAGGGGGTCATTGGGGATGGTGGTGGGTGGGGTGGGGAAATCGACGTGGGAGGGGCTGGGGGTGGGGGAGGCGGTGGGGGTGGTGGTGGTGGGATGGTGGTGGGGTTAGGGTTTAAAGTTAGGGGGTTAAGGTTAGATTAGGGTTTGAAGTTAGGGGGTTAGTGTTAGGGTAGGGTTAGAAGTTACGTTTTAGTTAGTTAATTAGGGCTAATTAGGGTTTAATTAGGGTTAGAGGGTTTAATTAACCCTAAAAGCTAACGGAAACTTAACACTGTTAGTCATTAAGGGTATTTGGTGCATTTTATGCAAATCACAAGGGCATCTGGTGCATTTCCGAAACAATAAGGGTACTCGGTGCATTTCGTGAAACTTCAGGGGTACCTGGTGAAAAAACCGTTAATTTAACATATCTAATGTCTTGTAAATGTCGTATGGTTTTTTATTAAAGATGTTATGATTCTTAAAGACGGACAGGAAATGAACTAGGATAGGAGATGAACACATAGCAGTACTCTCGGTGCAGATAATTCGCCATATTTTATCTGCCTATTTAATATTATGACGTAGATAGGTGTATGTGACATATATGTCAGCATAATGAAACTATTTGTACTCTGCACTTTCATGAGGAGTGATAAACCTCTATCAGTTAGAGGGCACCTTGCCCACTATCAGGGATAAGTTTGTAATTTTGGCATATTAACAAACACAAACAGGGGTTGAATTGCAAATAACAAGTGTATAAGATACACAAACATGTGTTGATGTATAAATAACAAGTGTTTTAAACACACAAACATGTGTTTTCATAAAAATAAGGTTGCATTTTTTCGAGGAAAAAGCTGGCAAAAACGCGCAAATCGAGACAACTTTTACTTTTTGTCAGAAACCACAGTCTGATTTTTTGACAAAAGTTACACTGAAATTCACACCAACAAGGGTTGTTTTATAAGTAACAAGTGTCTCAAACACATAAACATGGGTTGGTTAAACACAAACAAGTGTTTTTGATACACAAACATGGGTTTATAAATTACAATATTGTCCTTGATAGTGGGCAAGGTGCCCTCTAGCTGATAGTGTTTTATCACTCCTCCACTTTCATAGACTACCTGATAATCAGTATACATTATCTAGAACATAGAAGGACATCTTCCAGGGTCTATCTCAGCATCATACTACATGCAAACCTCAAAAGCTATGTGCTCAGCTATCCTGGTTCAAATTTTGAATGTTTATATCTTATTCTGCAGAAAGATAGCTGATACACCTTGCCTCTATGCAACTGTATCCACTTTCAGTGTTGAAAATATCAGAAGACGTTGAAGATAAAGTTTGAAATTATATGATTTTAGTGACTATTTTTTCGAATCAAACATTATTAAGTAGGAGTATATTACAAACCAATGGATATGGAAGCAAATGTGTATATCAAAAATGCTAGAAGCAAATATTGGAAGACAAACCTGAATTTACAGTACTCGCGGAGAAAGGAAGAGGATCTATCCCACCACCAGCATACATACCCTGCAGTCAACCAGGAAGATTTCTTAAGCTTATCATCACAGATTCACATCGTTTGGGAAGTCATTTAAAACAACAGGGTAATATAAATTTTCAGCATACCTGTTGTCTTACTCGTTCAAGCTCTTGCTCCATCTGCATCAATTTTGAACGGCCCAACTCCAATTGCTGAATATAGGCCTATAAGAAGGTTCCAAGTAAATCAGCAGAAAACAGGTACCACAACTCACTATGTAACATCTGATAGTTCTTTTCTCACCTTTTTCCGCAAGCGACTTTTGCGAGCAGCCTCACGATTTTGTGCAAGACGTCTTTGTACCTTAACAAAGAAGACAAACAAAGAAAAATTCACACAATTGATGGAGAACTCCAGAAAGAAGCTATTATGGACCCTTTTGGATGGGGCACTCATGCATATCTACTCACTCACATCTACATTGTATCAAACAGCCTATATCATGCACCATTCTGCAAATAAAAAAATCGTGTTTATAATATTCATGATCACCCTAAGTCCTAATATTGATGCAATAGATTATATATATATATATTATCCCAAAACAAATTTGTTAAAACAAACTTGAGTTTTGACCAAGACTTTTGGCCGCATGATTCAAATAGGAGTTTACATTTTCTTAAGACATTGTGCACTTGAATTGTTTCAGCCAGCCAGTAGAAGAATATGATTTTGGTTCAACAGAGGAAGACATAATCACAATACTGCTATCACAGACCTTCTAGATCAAACAAGGATAAGAAAACAGCAGTTAACGAGACATGAAACTACTTAAAAGGGATTACCTTCTCGACAGGTTTAGATGCTTCCTGATCATATTTGTTTGAAGGTGCCTGTGCTCCATGCGATGAAGTGTCTTCTGACTACATTGTGAATTTAAGCAAAAGATTTTAAATAGAGTGTGAGGGAAAACATTATGCTATTAATAAACCAGGTTGTAAGAAAAGCATAATGTTGATAAGTTGTACCAGGTTGTCTAGTCTTTCATTCATTTCTACAACAGTAGATGGAGACACATTCGGATAGCCATCATCTCCGAAACTGTCTACCCACGAACTAATCTGGTGGAGAGGTTCATATATATTCATCCTTCTTGACATGACAAATTGGGTGGATGACGAGTTCATGATTCTGTAAAGGTATATTGACAATCGACTTCTCTAGCTACTATATTCAACTTCATCAACCTGAAGAGTTTGCATTATCTGAAATTACATCAAGAGTCAGCTCAAGAAAAAAAATGAGAATAAGAGAGTCTAATTAAAGGAATCATCGCAGCATGTGGAATAAATTCAAACAACTTTCTCCATGACGACATATAGATCATTCAGTAGAAGAGTTCCCACAAACATCCTACTCAGATTATGGAGGTTAAGAAATATGATAGGCGCAAAACCAATACATACCGAGTAACAAAGCAACAAACTGCAAAGATCAAAGCCTTGACCTTACAAGGCCATACTTTTAGGTATACATCCTTTGTTGTTCAGAAACATCTATGGCTCATTTTAGGCAATAATAAATGCTTTTCCATCCCAAAAAAAACACCTCTTTTTATTTATAAAGTTCCGTTACCATCCATCACCACTTTAGAGAAGGTATTGAGAGGTAAGGGAAGTCTATGGAAAAAAATACAATTTCAGAGATGAAATTTTTTTACCATGGCATTGACATGAGACTTTATTAACAAAATTACGTGTGATTTCATTACCGTCACTAGTTACCACCATTTATTACCGGTTGTACAAGTCGTTAGAGTCCATCCCGGAAATTTCCCACCAAGTCTTGCATTGCCACTTAGGCACCTAATAGAACAACTATAATCTCCAACAGCAGTTTTATAACAACAATTACGTCTATTTGTCTATCTACAGCCCTTTGTGAACCAAACTCCATGAATTTTTGAAAATTACTATCAAGATTATCTCATAGAGACCACTAAACCTTGTACTATCTTTCCCACTTCACATAATCCAATCAAACTCTAAAGTCTAATAATCGACGCTCGTATATAAACTACTGATGCAATATTTGATGGAGGATTTAGAGCTACAAATTATAGTTTAAGATCATTTTATAAGAAAATCAAAGGTTGAGTATTAGCAACTAAAACATTGGAGGAGAATTCCCTTTACAACTCCCCCCTCCTTCTAAGTGCCTGGGCCTCTGGGTTGGGCCCTGTGCGAGGGCAGCCTAATGGTTATTCATCTTACCAAATCAAAAAAAAAAAAAACTAAAACAACCTGCTAGGCTGCTACACAAAAGAATAATATAAACCCAAAAACGTAATCAATGATTAATCTCAATATGATCTTCAACTTTTTCATCTTCGTATGATCCAAATCTACAAGTAAATTTCAATAACCATAACCATAACCATAACTATAACTATCGCCTTCGTCATCGTTGACGAAGACGGTTAAAAAGATGTACACAGTCTTACCCTTAACTACCAAAAAATAAGTTACATACTCCTAACAAACACACACAAAAAAAAGTAATCACTTTGACAATAAACCTAAAAACAGCAACAAAAAAAAGAATCACAACACTTATAGTATCAGTATTTCTAATTCTAGTATACAATAACTAAAAGCAGAAAAACAAAAGGAAGTACAAAAATTGAAGTCTATATATAGCTAGCTAGAAAATATATTATATCAAATCATACAAACAGAACAACTTATTAGTAGAAAATAAATACTGATCAAATATTAATATCAAAGCATGCAATTTTATTACCTGAAACTTAGCTTGAATTAATGGATGAACATCAAGGAATAAAACGAGAAATTAATTCAAGTTGGATGAAAAAATGCGGGAGAATCTCCGAAAGAAGCCCAGAAAAGGAATCCATTTGTTCAGGTTGACAAGTGAGAGGATTTAATAATAAGAAGAAGAAGAACGCAAGGTTAGCTTAAAAGATACCATCATATATTGTTTTTTTATTTTGTGTTTTTATTATATAGTTTTAGAATAATATATAAAGTTTGTCGTAGACGAAAAATATAAGACATTGGTGGGAATTGGGATGGTGTGATGTTATTGGGTGAGTAGTGATAACATATAATAATCTTAAATTGTTTTAATACTTCCTACGTTATGAAATAAATGTAATGAAGTATGAGAGAAGAACCACCACAAAGATAATAAAGAGAGAGATTTATGTGACGAATAAAAGATAGAAATAACTTAATGTCGAATAAAATAATGTTGCATGCATTTTAAAATTTCGAAAACCGAAAGTGTTTGTATTTATATTCGAAAGAATGATGAAGTATCTCTATTATATATGACATCACATGGGAACACCAAAAAATAGAAAAAACAAAAAAAAAGGGGATAACCAATTACTTCATTTAAACGAAAATACACCACACTTAAACTAAACAGCAGTTTTTTGAAAAAACAAAATACAAAGACAGTATATACGCATTGCGTACATATAAGACTAGTTATATTGTACGACAACGCTGGAATACTATTAATTAAACAAAAAAACTAAAGTTGCACAAAAAAAAATCAGGTATTAAAAATTTGATATTGAAAGATTAAGAAAAATACGTGGAGAAAAAAAATTAGTGTTCTAATTAAATCAAACAAAACCAGCTGTAATTAGTAATGATTTGGGGACAAAATGGAAATTTTATTCAAAGGAATTAATAAGTGGACTGTTGATGAATTATCGCTTACCACTGTTTGATTGATTAAGTAAGCAAATGAACGTCGTTTTTCTTCCTATTTTCTCTCTCCTAAGTTTGCTGTTGATATTGTTGATGACATCATATTTCCACTTTTTTTTTTTTTGGTAATCATGCGCACCAGGTCAGTAGCATTGTTTTATAAAACAAATAATAAATAAATAAAAGAAGGTCAGAAGAATTGAGTTGTTATCCTACGCGCATTATGCGTATTTTAGATGTCCTACTGAAGGTGGAATATCGTTGACGTTTTGGCGGGTGGATAAGACAGTTATTCACGCGCTAGTTTCGGCGCTTTGTTGGGTTTCCACGTAAACAAGTTAGGTTTTATGGTAGATTTGGTAGTAGTGAGTTTCGTGTTAGAAGATACAAGTACTAAAGTAAAATAAAGTGGTCTTGTATTTTTCTTATTTACTGATTGGATAATTATTAAAATTAATCATTTTAGGCTTTTGTGTTGTTTTATCTCATGACCCATGGTGTAAAGGACTAAAGGTGAAGGAGCTTAGATGGAAGTATGGACAATGACTTTGTAATTTTTTATGAAATTGACCCATGGATGGTTCTGGTGGTGTTTTTAAGGATCTGTTTTATTTGATTTATGATTTTGACTAATCTAAACTAATTTGAATTTATTTTCACTGATTTAAATTTAATTTTATTTATTTGAACTTATTAGAATTTATCTGAATTAGTCTAAACTTTTTGGAATTTATTAAAGATTATTTTATAAGGTGTTAGAACTTATTAGAACTTATCTTAATTTATCAAAACTTATATGAACTTATTAGAACTTATTGAAACTATTGTAATGAGGAATTATATAAAAGTTGAAATTTTCTTAAAATTTTGGAAGTAAAAAGTACCTAAAATAGATAGAATTGTGCAATAACAATATACCTTATTTTCTTTTTAATTATCATAAAGTGATGCAATGTAAAATAATCTTGTAAGGGTTTTGAGTACTTGTATCAAAACAAAGTACAATTTTGTAAAGAACCCTCAAGTAGTATATCATTTTAAATTATTATTATTACCTCCTCATTATATACTAGTTTCAATTTTTACCAATTTTTTTCATGTAAATCGGCTAGTAAGTTTTTCCCAATCTATGTTATTCGTTAGGTTAATACTTAATCATAAAAGTTTTGAGTCATATACAAATTAAATTTTAGATAAAGTTAACAAGCAGGTGTGAATGGGTCAAGTTGCATAAGTTAGAGATGACAAACTATATACAACGTACAAAAAGACATAATTTTAAATTTTCTTCTGAGGTGAGACAGGATTAAGATAAGTCGTGTCATGTTCTAATTAGACAATAATAAATAGCTAACTCCGAAAAATATGGACAGACACTTCACATAAAACGATAAAATGGACCAAAAGCATTAATAGGATAACATTGATGATTAAACAAAGGTAGGTGCGTGATTATCACGTATTAGAATGCGTTTAGTGTTTTGATTGTTCTCATTCTTCTTTTCCTGCTACTGGTGGTGTGAATATGGGGTAACGTATAGTGGGATCAAAGGGGCAAAACTTGTGGATGTCATGTCTTTTGAGTGCACAGAAGCGTCATTATAATTTGTCTTTAAATATTTGTTCGTGGGTACTAATTATTGGTGTATTTCATGCTAACTTTCCTTTTTTATATTATGCTATCTCTGTAACAAATCAAATGAATCATCATGCACTCATTTTTTTAAAGAGTTACTAGTACTTCTTACTGCCTACTTATAGCCAGTTAAGCAACGAGGGGTCATTTGTTTCCAAGTTTAAATGTACGATTTCGGATTAGCTTTTTATTAAGATTTAGGTTAGTGCGTTATTTTGTTTGTTTTTGGGTTATGTTTTTATAAAAAAAGAATTCTAATCTTTATTGATTCTCTTTTATACTATTTGTCTGAATCGAATCACCACTGAAAAGTAGTTTTTTCTTTCTCTTTTTATTACAGATGTGTCTTGAGAATCAAGTTTGTATTAATTTGTAACGTTAAATGATGAAAGTTATTCCAAAGAATAATGCCACCATACAGTACATATTCTTTCTAGTGAGACTATTGAAGTATCTATTAAGCTATTACTTCCTCCGTTTCATTTTAATTTACTCACTTCACTTTGGGGGAGAACCAAGGAGAAAGTGTAAAAGTATGTGAGGGAAACTGAAAAGGTGGAGAGAGAAATTGAAAAGTGAGATAGATAAATTAAAAAGTGGGTTAAAATATAAAAAAGTAGATTACATGGGTGGAAAAAGAGGAGAAAGTAGATGTGACATGTTATCAAAAAAAAAAAAAAAAAAAAATAGTGTGTAGATTAAAAAGAAACAGACCAAAAAGAAAAGTGTGTAGATTAAAAAGAAACGGATGGAGTATAAGTTATAACCGCATGTCAGGCTAGTATATATTCATAGGGATTTTCTATATTATACCCTTGTGTTTCTTCATTCTCTATGTTGTACCCCAGTCTTTTAAAAGTTCTACACTGTACCCTTGAACTTAGACTTTTTAATATATAGTGCCCGATTGCCGACTACGTGTCATAAATCTTATTAACTTTTTGTGATCTTTAGGTGATTCGCTAACTTGTTTATAGTTTTACTAATAAAGGTTACATTTTATAAGCAAGATTAATTCATTAGATTAAAAATTATAGACAAAACACTTGCCTTCGAGTTAATAGTAAGGACAAAGTGCATAAAATGGGGTAAGTATAAGGGTATCATGTGTAATTTCAAAAATGTTAAGGTATAACGTAGAAATCAAATAAACACAAGGGTATAACGTAGAAAAACCCATATTCATATTATCTTATTAAGGTTTAAATAGTCTTGCTCTTGCTTAGCTTGTAGATCTCTAGTAGGATAAAGTTGGTAACCTATTTGATCATTGGAATATGTACTTGTTCTATTCAGTCAATAAGAATTAAGATACATTGTTTATCTCACTTTAAATAGAGAATAAAAGTTGATACTAGTGTATTAGCTATTGTAGTTATTCAACGTTGGAGAAACTCATAGCTTTAGAGTTGCCCCGGCCCCTAGAATATGTAAGAACAGCATGTAATAGTCTCTCTATTTATATCTATATCTATACTAATCTATACTAATATATTAAAAGGCGCTCCTAAACAAGGAACGGTGATACGTGACGCTCTCCCTAAAGGCATATTACTCTATGTAATCCACATACAATAAAAAAATTAGAAATTGCATAGTATAGGATTCGAATCCGTGACTTGAAGTTTATATCTTAAAGTCTTAACCACTAGACCAAGTGATATTTAGTATTATAATCTCAAAGTTTAATATTAATAAATGAAATTTTTTTTCTTACCCGAGGCGTAGCCCGGGCCTAATAAATAGTTTTTTACTTATTATATCGTACCATTCATTTTTCACATCTTTAATGCACACTTTTGAGTTTTTAGTCTTAATATATATGTAGTTACAAATTTTTATAAATTATAGATTTTTTGGTAAATACACGTCAAAATAATTCTAACATGATCATATTATTTGTACCTGTTATTTTCAATGAGAATACACCTAAACCCTTTTTTCCCCATATTTACCATAAATTCTTCGTCGACTTTTCCCCCTTTTTGTATTGCAATAGAATATTCATTGACTTGTTCTCTCCTTTCTTTCTCTTCTTTATAGTTTAATTTAGTAGAAATTTTATTTTTCTAGTGTTGCAACGGAAGCGAATAAACAAACAAACAAACGCGAAAAACGAATAAAGAACACGCAAGATTTAACGAGGTTCACTATCAATTTAATAGCTACGTCTTCAGGGCAGGGATAAAGCTTTCACTATAATCAAGCGGAACAATGAATACAATAGGCAAGAGAATCACTTGAATACTCTCTTCAATGAATCTCTCAAAGCTCTCTCACTAGAACTTCTCTATTGTTTTGATGATCTAATTCTCACACATGCTAAACGGCTCCTAAACCTCTTTAATCTAGGTTTAGAATCAGAAGAAACGGCATTAGAAAAGGCCGAATCACGCGTTCCGTCGAAGTGCCCGACTCGGGCACTAAAGGGCGCGACCCGGGCACTGAAAACTGACAAAACACCTCTTTCGCCCGATATGCCCGACCCGGGCATAAGCTTCTGCCTGGCGTCTTTGTCTTCAGTAGATGCCCAACTTCACCCAACTTCTTCTCCACTCCATATTGAGCCCCCAAGGCTCCTAGCACACGATCAAGTCACCATTCTCACAAATCTCCACCTTGACTTGCATCTTCTACAAGTACTCCACCTTGCAAAAGATAACCATGATACCTCTCAACAATACATGAGATATCGATCCCTCCCAAGTCTCACACCTTTAACCCAGTGTCGGATTTTGCCCTCTTTATCCCGGGGCCGGGATTGCCTCCACCTTGAGGCAACAACCCCAAAGGGTTATATGTGACTATCAACGTTCAACAAGTCCAAGCAATGTTTGAACTTGCGAACCGGACTTGGCTTGGTGAACATATCAGCTGGGTTATCAGCAGTCCCAACTTTCTTCACCACTATCCTCTTCTCACTCCTCAGAAAATGATACCGCACATCAATGTGCTTAGTTCTATCATGATTAACCTGATCCTTGGCGAGACAAATAGCACTCAAGCTATCACAATACACAGTCGCACGATCATGATGTAGACCCAAATCACTAACCAAACCACGTAACCATATACCCTCCTTTGCCGCAGCGGTTAGAGCCATGTACTCAGCCTCCGTAGTAGACAAAGTCACTGAAGACTGCAGCGTAGCCTTCCAACTAACCACAGACCCTCCTAGAGTGTATACATACCCAGTCATTGACCTTCTAGTGTCTATATCCGCAGCATAATCCGAATCAGAATATCCGGTCACCAAACACTCAGCATCATTCCCATATATGAGACCAACATCTACCGTTCCCCTCAGATAGCGAAAAATCCGCTTCACAGCTTGCCAGTGTTCCTTCCGAGGTTGAGTCATAAACCTACTAACAACACTAACAGCATGAGCTATATCTAGCCTAGTGCATACCATAGCATACAACAAACTACCAACAGCACTAGCATATGGAACCTTAGACATGTACTCCTTCTCCTCATCAGATTGAGGAGAAAGAACAACAGAAAGACGAGCATTAGCAGCAGCAGGAGTATCAAACTCATACCAAACCTGTCGAGTACCTTCAAGATGTAACTTTTCTGAGATAAGAAAAGTTTCTTCCGAGCACGATCCTTATAAATCTCCATGCCTAGAATCTTCCTTGCTGCTCCCAAGTCTTTCATGTCAAACTCAGAACTCATAAGCTTTTTCAATTTCACTACGTCTGACTTCTTCTTCGCTGCAATAAGCATCTCATCAACATATAATAATAAATAAATAAAAGAACCGTCCTCCACCTTGCTATGATAAACACAACAATCATAAGGACCTGTCAAATCCATGCTCAACCATGAAGCTGTCAAACCTCTTATACCACTGCCTAGGTGACTGCTTAAGTCCATACAAGGACTTCTTCGGTCGAGAGCAAAGTTCTCCTTCCCTGGAACAACGAATCCCTCTGGCCGACTCATCAGAATATCCTCCTCCAACTCTCCATGTAGGAAAGCTGTTTTCACATCTAACTTCTCAAGTTCCAAATCAAAATGTGTTACTATTGCTAATAACACTTAGAGGTATGACGTACCACAGGTGAGAAAATCTCATTGTAGTCTACCCTTTTCCGTTGACTGAACCCTTTAGCAACTAGTCTGGCTTTGTATCTGACACTTTCACCCTTTGAAATTTTTCTTCTTTCCTCTTGAATACCCACTTGCAACCCACCACCTTACGACCATGTGGCACCTTCACAAGTTCCCATGTCTGATTCTTGTGAAGAGACTCCATCTCCTCACTCATAGCAACTAACCACTTGGATGATTCGTTACTAGCAACTGCTTCCTTGTAGGACATTGGTTCAGGTGACTCTATATCATCGGCTACATGTAATGCATAACCAATCATCTCCTCTACACATCAGTTTCGGCCAGGAACTTTCCGGCCTTCTATCTGTTCAATCAGTCTCTGTGTCTTCTTCCTAGGTTGTTTCTGACCTTCATCAGCAATTTCCTCATGATCAGACTCAAGTTCAGTTGTTTCATCAGCAACAACTCCATCTATCTGACTAGTCTCCACAGTAAGAGAATCTACTGGAACATCATCCTCCACCTGAATTCTAACCTGTGTCTCAGGAGTAGGAACTGCCGCAATTACTTGCTCAATTCCTTCAGTAGTGCTATCATCAGTATCACCTGTAGGTTTGTTAGTAGATACAAACATAGTATTCTCATCAAAAATAACATCTCTACTAAGTATGACACGCCCTTCTGATGGGGACCAAATCCGGTAACCCTTAACACCATCTCCATATCCCAGAAAACAACCTTTCTTGGCCCTTAGTTCAAGTTTACCTTCACTAACATGATAATAAACAATACAACCAAAGACACGCAAACTAGAATAATCAGCACTTCTCCCAGACCATACCTCATAAGGTACCTTGCGAATCAATACCGTATGTGGACCACGGTTTATCAAGTAGCATGCCGTTTTCACGGCTTCACTCCAGTACTTTCTAGTCAACCCTGCATTAGAGAGCATGCATCGAACTCTCTCTAGCAAGGTTTGATTCAACCGCTCTGCAACACCATTCTGTTGTGGTGTTTTCCTGACAGTGCGATGTCTCACAATCCCTTCTTTCCTGCAAAACTCATTGAATTCATCATTAACAAATTCAAGACCATTATCCGTACGCAGCCTTTTAATCTTCTTGCCTGTCTGATTTTCCACTAAGACTTTCCATTGCACAAAAGTCTTAAAAGCCTCTCCTTTGTGCTTTAAACAATAAAGCAAATTGTACCTGGAGAAATCATCAATAAAAGTCACAAAGAAACTGAATCCTCCTATACCTTCTACCCGAGCAGGCCCCCAGCAATCTGAGTGAATATAATCCAGCGTAGCCTTAATTATGTGAAGCCCATTGCTAAACTTAGCCCTGTGTTGCTTACTCAACACTCACAAAACTCAAGGTTCTTCACCTTGTGGCCATCAAGAATATTCATCTTGGATAATATATCTGCATCCCACGATCACCCATATGGCCAAGTCGTCTGTGTCACAACTTAATCACCTCCTCAGGACTAGCAGATGCAACATTTGCAGAACCAGTCAGAATAGTACCCTGCACAACATACAAAGTACCCACTTTGGCGCCTTTAACAACCAACTTCGAACCTTTCCACACACATAATTCCCCATCCGAGCCAGAAAAATTAAATCCTCCTTTATCTAAGACACCCAGAGAAATCAAATTTTTTCTTAACTGAGGAACATGCCTAACATTCATCAACGTACGAACCTCACCCTCAATGGTCCTTATCTTAATGGAACCCCTCCCTACAACCTTACAAGCAGCATCGTTACCCACAATAACATTACTGCCATCATAAGACTCATACGAAGTAAACCAATCACGATGAGGACACATATGGTAAGAACATCCCGAATCTAGAACCCAATGTTCAGACGAACTAGACACATCAACAGCAGCTAGTGCTAAGTCCTCCTCAGAGTCATATTTCGTACCCTGTTGTGCAATGTTAGCATTGGAAGCTTTAGGATTCTTAAGGCATTGATGCTTCCAATGGCCAGGTTCTTTACAGATGTGACAGACATTCCTAGGATTGGCCCCTTTGCCCTTAGAATTTTTCTTCTTCTTAGGACTCTTCCCCTTAGCCGAGTTTACCACTAACCCAGCCCCCGAATCTCCACCACTCTCTGTCGTTGCCGTCTTCTGGCGCAACTCCCTAGTAAATAGTGCTGACTTCACTTCTTCTAGGGTCACAGTCTCTCTCCCAACAACAAATGATTCAACAAAGTTTTCATATGTATTTGGAAGTGAAACAAGCAAAACCAAAGCATCATCTTCATCCTCAATCTTAACGTCTATATTACGCAGATCAAGTAAAATAGTATTAAGTTTATCTAGATGATCTCTTAGAGACGTACCTCCTTGCATACGCAAGGCAAACAAGCGTTGCTTCAAAAGCAACTTGTTGGTGAGTGACTTTGTCATGTAGAGACTCTCCAACTTCGCCCACAGACCAGCATCAGTCATTTTGTCTGCAAATTCTGTGATCACATCGTCTGCCAAACATAGCAAAATCGTGGAGTGAGCCTTCTCCTCCATCGCCTCCAATTCGGCCCCACTAGGGCCTTCTGCAGCTTTGCTTTTGTCATCCTTTTTAACAAGAGGTTTCCAGATGCCTTGTTACTTTAATAAAGCACGCATCTTTATCTGCCATAGTCCAAAACTGTTCCTCCCGGTAAACTTATCAATCTTCGAGTTCATCGTATTCATCTTCCCGGATTCCTTACACTGATTTTAATCTCAGGCTCTGGTACCAAGTTTGTTGCAACGGAAACGAATAAACAAACGCGAAAAACGAATAAAGAACACGCAAGATTTAATGAGGTTCACTATCAATTTGATAGCTACGTCCTCAGGGCAGGGATAAAATCTTTCACTATGATCAAGCGGAACAATGAATACAATAGGCAAGAGAATCACTTGAATACTCTCTTCAATGAATCTCTCAAAGCTCTCTCACTAGAACTTCTCTATTGTTTTCTCTCTTGTGTTTTTTATGATCTTACTCTCACACGTGCTAAACGGCTCCTAAACCTCTTTAATCTAGGTTTAGAATCAGAAGAAACGGCATTAGAAAAGGCCGAATCGCGCGTTCCGTCGAAGTGCCCGACCCGGGCACTAAAGGCGCGCGACCCGGGCACTGAAAACTGACAAAACACCTCTTTCGCCCGATATGCCTGACCCGGGCACTTTTAGTGCCCGACCCGGGCATAAGCTTCTACCTAGGGTCTTTGTCTTCAGTAGATGCCCAACTTCACCCAACTTCATCTCCACACCATATTGAGCCCCCAAGGCTCCTAGCACACGATCAAGTCACCATTCTCACATCTAGCTTGGTAGTTGAATAGAATTCTCCGTTGATTGGTGAAAGCTAGTTAGAAAAATGTTATTTGGATTGAAGAGCGTAAAGGACTAAAGTATATATATACATAGTGGTCTAGCTAACATATACTCCCTCCTAATTTATGAGTATGAATTTATGAGTTAATGAACGAAGTATTCACTAACACTCAACTTTTAGAGTTATTTTATTTTTCCTAATTTTGGTTTATATAGGAGACTTATAGTTATACTCCCTCCACTCCTCCATTTCATAAAGATCTTATAAATTAAGTACTATAACATAAACAAAACAAGGTAGATATAGATTTAAAGTGAATCTTTTATTTAACATTTGATAAGGAGACAGAAAATTATTTAGATTCATGAGTATAATTTAGTACATTAAGTGAACCTATCTGCAGGGGTAAAAGAGGATTAGGAGGGGATAATGTTTCATAAAAATGGCATAGAGTGAAATATAATAGAGATATTCTATATGGTGTTCCTCTGTTTTTGACTTTTCTATTTGGGACCCTTTAAAATTTGAAATTCTACATGGTACCCTTCTACTATTGACATCTCTATATGGTACCACGTTAAAAGATAATTCAATATCCCGCCATCTTAACTACCCACCAATACTTTCCCACAATCTTCCATTCACTACAGCCACCACCTAAACTCGCCACGTTTCCTCTTCACAACTATTTTACTCATTCTGATGCTATCGTGTAATAATTAACATCATCGTTAAGAAAGGGCTAAGGGTTGCGAAAGGGGGTTAGTGGGTCTAGTTAATGGCGATAGAGGACTCATAGAAGGTGATTAACGGGTTATTAAGAAGGGTTGAGGAAGTATTAAACTTTCAAGAAGTACCATATGGAAAAGTCAATAGTTATAGAGTACCATTTAAAATTCTAAAACGTGCGAGTGTACTACATAGAAAAGTCAAAAATAAAGGGGCACCATATATAATTACCCAATATAAAATGACTTTATAGAACAAGGTAAAACATAAAGAAAGACAGGGTCTTTGTAGCCAAGGAGGGAGTATAAGTCATTTGCTCGAACATTTTTTGATATCACTCAATACTTGTTGGCAAGATTAAAATTGTGCATTATTTTGTAATAAATTTTTCTTAGCTTTAATGACTATGAATATATGTCATACTTCCTCCGTTTCTTGATAAGTGACATGTTTTCCTTTTAGGGAAATGTCACAATAAGTGATACATAGGTCAAAATGGTAAAAAAGCTTACATTTTATCACAAAACTGCCCTTTTTAGTTTCACCCACCCACTAATTAACCTAACCCACATTAATTACTTCAATTCCCTCCTAAGTTAATTTAATCAACCACCCACCCAAAGACAACCTCGCCTCACCTCCTCCCCCCTCCTCCCCCTCCTCAACCCAAGACTCCCCCATTTCTCTCCTCCTTACCCCATAACTTATCCACACCACTACACCCGCACCACTATACGCTCGGTGTAATTGGAGAGAGAATCAAGGAGAAAGTTATAAGGTGAATCATGGGGAGGAGCGGAATCAGAGGGCAAAGGTGTAATTGGAGCGGGAAGCGGCGGTGGTAGTCGTGGTGGATGCTAATGTATAGGTGGTGGGAAGTGGTTGACTATGGTAGTGATGAATTTAAATGGTGGTTGTGGTGGCTGGTGGGTGGATGTGAGGGTTTGATGGTGAATAAATTAAGTTAAGTTTAATTAAGTGATTAAGATTTAATTTGATTGCTCTTTCTTTGTTTAATTATGGTCCCCAATTTTTTTTTCTCTCTTTCTTTAGGTTTCTTAAGAAGTGTGCCATTTCTCTCCATGTCACTAAACAACGAAGGAAGTATATTAATGCCGACCAAAATATCAGAGAGGACAACTTATCCCAATTTCTAAAGGGGGATGAGAACTTGAGAAGGCTACACAATCATGTGCAATATAATTATAGTGCATATACAAAGAAAAAAATAATAATACTCATGTACATGTGACATTTTTTTATTTTGAAACAAAGATTAATTAATCCATTAAATGAAAATCATACGAAATTAACGATATATAAAGAATTTAAAAAGTACGAGACTACAAAAAAACAAAAATAAAAACAAAATTCTTATTCGAACAAAACTTAAATCCATAAAACTGAGATGAAACACTTCTACATACCTTTCACCACATCTCTACTAATTATTACAACCATTTATGAGAAGGTCAATCGATCTGGCACAATATAGTCTTGAGTATAATTTGACTCTTCTGATATAATAGCTAGGCTACACTTTGTGGAATCAACATCTACTACAAAACCATATAGCAATGTGTCTAGGAATAAAATGAACTTGAAAATTAGGGATTTAGAAAATTCTCATGAACGAAGAGAAAGACAATTCCATAATAGAGGAAGAAAGAATATATAAAAGAGATAGGAATAAGAATAACCCAACAGTAGGATATATAGAAAGATTTTATTCGGAAAATAGATTAGCAAGCCATATTATTGGAAGTATGAAATCAGAATAACCAATTGAAATATTGGGACCTATCGGCTACCACATAAAAATTGTTGATGGTATAACTCCTAAGTCCTAAACAACAATGTAAAAGTAAAACTATGGGTTTTTTTAGCAAGAAGGGGTGGGGAGAAGGGGTGCAGGTTGATTGCACTAACTTATCTTTCATCGATACGTGTAAGTTACAACATGTTCGGCAAAATTAGATGTCGCCTGTTGAATTAGTCAAAGAACAAAAGAAAAACTATAACCATTAAGTGCCTTCAACAAATATTTATTAGTGCTATATTGAAGATATTTTTATTAACTTTTCTAAGATATAACCTCATATGCTAAAAACCATCTTAAAATGTAACTTTATAATGACAGTATTTTTGACATTAAACATCTACATGTTACTTTAAAATTGTTAAATAAGATTATTTGCCCAAATTTTAACTAGATATATATGTTTCTCATACATCTATTGGGGACGTTTGTATTAATCTCTATTATATAAGTGAAGGGGGGAGGAAGATGGTGTCCCCTTACAAAATATCGGATAATACCCTTAATGAATTTAAGTTGTCATATACTCCATCTGTCCCAGAATACTCTTTACACTTTCCTTTTTCATCTGTCCCAGAATACTCTTTACACTTCTATTTTTGGATATGACCCACTATTATTTTAATCCTTCTACCTTTTAACCATTGGCCCACACTGTATCTCCTCCAAATAAAATAATACCACTCCTACTACCTACCAACTCTAACTATTGGCCCATACTCTCTCACCCCAAATAAAATAATACTACTTTTACTACCTACTAACACCTATCACATCTACTTTTTCAATAAAATAACAATTGATAACCAAACAACAACTTATCATCTAAAACTACGTGCCTTGATAAGTTTCAAGAGTATTCTGGGACAGAGGGAGTATATAAAATAAATTTTCCTTTTTCCTACTTGCCATATATATTGAATAAGTTAACAATGGAATCAAATTTGAAATTTCAATTAAATATTAAATTAAGGAAAATGATTTCCTCTTCTTACATACGTGTGAAAAACTCTAATAAAAAATGAAATTGACAATATAACTTGATTGACACAATCAGAAGAAAAAATAAAGACATAAATTTCATATTGATAATTATACTTATAATATTGTAAAACATAAATGTTGACTATTATTTGGTAATCTCTATTACATAAATCAAACTCTTCCACTTTACTAATATTCAATGATTGAACCAGTGAACCTAATACACAAGTTCTTCCACTTTATTAGAGCACAAACTTTCTTCTGTTTTATATTTCCTTCTCTCGATACTACATTTGAATAATGATGAAAAAATAACTAAGAAAACCAACGAAACATTTATTTAAGAAAAACATATTAGAATATTAAAAATAGTTATAAATGTCTGATGAATAACTAACTGAAAAAATAACGTTAATATGACACGCACTCATAGCGTGCAAAAAATGCTAGTATATATAAAGCTAAGGAGTACTTCCTCTATTTCTTTTTAAGTGCAACACTTTGACTTTTGCACTATTCCCACAACTTACTTTGACCATAACTTTTTACTGATATATAATAATAAAAATGATCATATAAAATGTGGTTGGATCTGTTTTAATGATTATTTTCATAATATCAACTTTTTA
Source organism: Beta lomatogona (assembly GCA_947646795.1). Taxonomy (NCBI): domain Eukaryota; kingdom Viridiplantae; phylum Streptophyta; class Magnoliopsida; order Caryophyllales; family Amaranthaceae; genus Beta; species Beta lomatogona. The sequence continues at coordinate 9,112,481 of CANSNZ010000063.1, read as the reverse complement.
TAACTTATATAAATACATTATTAGAGATACTAATGGTCCTAGTTGTGCGTTAGCGTTGTGGAAATCAAACTGTTGCACTTAGTTAGAAACGGAAGTTAGTAGTTAAATAAAGATTTGAGAAACATATCAAATTGCAATATTACTTGAAACATAGCTTGTTTCATATTACTTGTGTAATATTTTTTCGGGCTTGCGATGCGTAATTTTAATTATTAATATCAATAATTCCCTTAAAAAAAATACTTCTACAAAATTTGATATTTAGAAACTAGATGTCGATGTGAATCTAACAAAATCCTACAAAACTATATTTTTCCTTATGGAGAATCCACAAAATACGATCAAAAGAAGTATGTAATAGTCTTATATGGACCTGGTCCATACTAAATTAGTGTGGACCTAATGCTAATTCATGTGATTTATGAAAAAAAAGGGTCACTATATAAACAAATAGATATAAAAAATGAGTAGATATAGATTCTAAAGTTTGACTATGTGAAAAAAAAGGTTATTATGTCACAAACTGAAAATTTCATCATGATAAACTAATGTAAGAAAGAGTGACTATATTAAAAAAAAAAAAGGGTCACTATGATAGAAAGTAATTGTATAGTGTAACTTAAGATTTTTAAAAGGTTACTATATGAAAAAAAGGTCAATATGTTAAATAAGTGGCTTTGGTCAACAATAATATTAGTGTGGACCATGTCCATATAAGACTGTATATAATAGTGTAAAAGTCAAAATATTTGAAACAACAAATGAACAAAATGTCTAAGAATTTAGGACAACCTCTAAGATTTTTTATACCTAATGCCTAAATCCATTACCCAAACGTACTCAGCACATCATAGTAGATTTTTTTAAGAACATCTTCAGGCAAGATACTTCTTGTTGGAATGTGTCTCAAGGGGTGAACTTGCAGGAAATGGAGGATTTAATTCCAAGAATGAGGGAGGATCAAGCGCAAAGGCTGCAGGAAGAGGTAAGTAAGGAAGAGGTTAAAGCAGCGTTGTTCCAAATGGGGGCTCTAAAAGCACTGGGGCCGGATGGGATACCAGCCATGTTTTATCAAAAATCATGGAGAATAGTAGACGATGAAATTTTCAATGCAGTGAAATATTATTTCAAGAATAGTCATATGCTGAAGGAATGAAACTACACTCATATTTGTTTAATTCCTAAAGTTGATAGACCTGAAGATGCGGGGCAGTTTCGGCCTATCAGCCTTTGTAATGTCATTTACAAAATCATTTCCAAGATAATAACCAATAGGCTAAAGCCGATTCTTCGGTCCTTTGTTTCGGACACTCAGAACGCATATGTTCACGGGAGACTACTTGCAGATAATTGCTTGATAACTCATGAAGTGATGAATAAGCTGTGGAAGCAAACAAGAGGAGGGAATTATCTGGCAGGTTTAAAAAATTGATATGTTTAAAGCATATGATAAGGTCAATTGGGAGTTCTTGGAATGGCTTCTGCGACAGATGGGCTTCCTTGAGGTAAGTATTAGGTGGATTATGCACTGTGTTACAACGGTTTCATACTCTATTGTAATCAATGGGGAAAGGACAGAAAAATTCAATCCCACCTGTGGGCTTCGACAGGGTGATCCACTATCACCATACTTATTTATTCTGGTTATGAAAGTGTTTTCTAGATTAATAAGTAGGGCTGAACATAAAGGTTTAATTAAGGGAATTAAGGTTTCAAGGGATAGTCAGTCTATATCTCATCTGTTTTTTGCAGATGATTCTTTACTATTTTTTAAGCTTCTCCTAGTAGTTGTGCAACAGTTAAGGATATCATCTGTCATTTCAGTAACCTTTCGGGGGAGATTATTAATTATAATAGTCATTAATTATGTTAAGCCCGAATACACCACAAAGATGTAAAAGGTTTATGAGGAGTATCATAGGAACGTCATCATCGGAAACCTTGGGCCGTTATTTAGGTTGTAATGTGGAGATTGATGGTCGTGGATCACAACAATATACCCCCTTAGTCGAGAAGATGCAGATTAGAGTTAGCAGTTGGAAGTTTCTAGCTTTATCATATGATGGTCGGCTCATTTTTATTAATGGGATACTAGCTTGCATCCTTGTGTCAACATGTACTCTCAGTGTTCCTTTTGCCAAAAAATATTGCATCTAAAATGAGTTCGATTTTTATGAACTTTTTATGGAGGAATTTGAAGGATTTTAGGCCCATCTATTGGAGAAGAAAATAAATGGTGGAACTGCCAAAAGGTTTAAGTGGGCTGGGAGTTAGATGCTCATGCTTTCAATAAGGCACTGTTGGTAAAACAGCAGGTTGTTCGGATCCACAATAATCCAGACTCTTTAGTTGCTCGCGTGTTATGCTCCAAATATAAAGGCTCGCCCCTTGATCTTGGAATTAAAAGTAAAAAGCTTCCCGCGGCTTCATGGGGTTTCATGGGAGTATATAGAGCGATTCATGAATCAGGGGGTGGTTTAATGAAGAAGATTGGCAATGGTAGAAGCACTAATGTCATGGAGGATAAATGGGTTAAAGGTAAGTGCTTGAGCTTGAAGTCAGGAGCATCATCGGATCATTAGGGAGTTCATAATGTGGAGGATCTTATTAATGTAAATAGTAGAACGTGGAATGCCGGACTCATTTGGAAATTATTTGATGGTGAATCAGCATACAGAATCTTGTCAACTCATATTCCCCAAGAGGATGTTGAAGATTCATTTGTATGGCGGCATAACCAATCAAGTGAGGTAAACACCAAAGATGTCTATGCTTATTTAATGATGGTTAAAAATGGAACGAAAAGGGACAAATGGAGCAAAATTTTTTGGAGTAAGCTATGGGCCATGAAAATTTTTCCTAAATGGAAGGTCTTTGTCTGGAGGATATTGAATAGTGCCATTGCCACGAGTCAAAATCTCAGGAAAAGGAATATCATAGTGAGAAAAGAATGTTACTTGTGTGGAATGGAAGAGGAAACAGATTGTCACCTGTTCCATGACTGTGATGTTGTGCGAAGAGTGTGGAAAGCTACAAGCTTGGGACTTCGAGTGGATGGTCAACATGAGATCCACATAGACAGATGGATTATAAATTATTTGAGTTATTTATGGAAAAAGGATGGAGATGATTGTCAGCCTAGCACTAGTTTCATTGCTACCCTTTGGGCCATATGGATTTTTAGAAATAAAGTGGCATTCAAGCATGCAAAGGTATGTCCAAATGAAATAATGAAGGATATCGAAAAAGGTATCCACAACAATATGAAAAGAAATGCAGGGAAGGAAACACTGGACAAGATTGCTCTGCAAGGAAGGGATGTTCAAAGAATGTTGGACGGAAACTCAGGTATGATCAGCAGTGACACTTGTATTTTATTAGTGGATGGAGCATGGAAGAAACAGGAAAATGGCAGGCACTTGGCTGTAATAGGTTGGGTGGGAATGAAACATGGTAAGATTGCATTTCAAGGCACTGAGCGGATATGTGCAATTTCCCCGTTGCAAACGGAGGCTTACGCTCTATTAAAAGGGGTCCTTAGTGCACAGGGGTGCTAAATCACGAAGTTGCAAATTTATTCGGACTCGTCGACATTAGTCCACTCTGTAAAAAAGAGGATCGGTCTGTTTGATATAGACAATATAATCAAGGATATAACATATGCAGCTCTAAGCAAGTTTTGGTTTTTTGACATAGTTAAGGTTGATAGAAGTCTTGTAAGTAAGACCCACGACCTGGCGATTAGCGCCAGAAGGGGTAATATTTTGTAGATTATTTGCTTTGCTTTTGATTGTACTTATTGTAAAAGAAAAATTACCCAAACGTACTAGACTGGCGCCGAGCAAACGTTGCGAAATTAGTTGCAACTTGCATCAGTGATTGGGTACAACTGCCGGTTAAACACACCTTTCCTAACTATCGAAGAATTCTGAATTCAGTTGATTTTGTTGATTTTGAGTGATCCTGCAATGGCGGACCACGACGATGATGCGGCGCCTCTGATAATGTCGCCGCCTTCTTCGATCATCCAAATGTCCGAGGTCGATCTTGAAGCTGGTCCTTCTGAACAAATTCAGTGCCGAATTTGTCTAGAAACTGACGGTCTTTTCTCTCTCTAACTCACTTTTTTTTTTCATATTCTAGGGTTTTGTTCTTCATAGTCAATTTGGTCAATTATATCTCTGAATTGCTAAATATGGTGTGTTTTCAGCATCTGAGAATGCTTCGATCGTTAATTTGGAAATTGATTATTTTTTCTGTTTGTTTCTGTGACTGATTATCTGTTCTTAGTCACTGAAGTTACAATGCGTTTGAATTTTCGTCTGTGGTTGATCTTTTGCTTCATTTAGCATTGAATTTGATAGAAATGGAGTTGAATCAGTCTAGAATAGATGAGGATAACAAAATCCATTTGAGGGAAAATATGCATTAGATTCTGGTATATCTTTTTTTTTTCCTGTGTTTCGTGTTTTTAAGATGGTACTCCTCCAAAGGTTTGATAGATAGATTATCTGATGTTTGATTATGTCCGCATTTTCTTTGTGAAGTATCTTATGCCGCATTGTTGTTTCACTAGTTCTTTGCTTTGGTTTGATTCTTTTATGTGTGTGGACTTGTATTATATAGTTCTTAAAGGCAACAATTTTTTCAGGTCGAGACTTTATTACTCCTTGCAAGTGCAAAGGGACATCAAAATATGTACACCGAGAATGCTTGGATCAATGGCGAGCTGTGAGGGTATTTATTCACACCGTGACTTTCTTCTTTATATTGGGAACTCATATTGTGATTGCTGCATTGAACTTCTAACTGACTCTTGTTTGTCTTTATGGTTTTCGTATATCTTCCAACTACTACATTTATAAGAGCAATGTTTTGAACCACAAACATCACCACCATTAACATTCTGAGTCATAGTATGGAGGATATGCGCATCTTGTATTCAGATGTGATAAAATGTTGCTATTAGCTGGAGTTGTACTGGACATTCTGCTTAGGTTTGGTGATGTTGTATGGAAAATTAATTTCGTTGCCGATTTTTTTCTCCCATCAGGAAGGTCGCACTTTCATTTAACAATTTTGTGGGAAGTATTCTTATGCGTATTGGGTTAATTCTAGAACATTATTGGGTTTGCTCGTTGTCTCTTATGGTCTTATGGAGCATTTGCGGATCCTTGGATTAATTTTGGGAGGCATAAGGGTAAGAAAATGTTATGGTTGGCTACCTACCTGGGTATCACTTGGTATGATCTATGGAGAGTAATGACTGAGCTTCTGAGGCAAAATTTCTAGTTGGTCCTAGGACACTGGTGTTTCCTACTCATTTGTGGTGTTTTCCTAAGAGGTGTTCTGTGCTATGCTTATCTTTTTTCTATTAGCTTTTAGGACTTTTGGTTTGTGAATGATGAGATGGATGTTTGTTGTTCCAACCATTCTTGTAATTTGGTTCATGAAACTGTGTTCTAAATTTAAGCAAATATACCTATTGGATGGTCTTAATGTCCGTAGATTGGTCCCTTTGGAGGATCTTTGTTCTAATAATTTCTTAGTGATATCCAGAATCTCAATGGATGATATCCTACTGAGTTGAGCAGGGCAAGTTGTTCATTCGATAAATGTGATACAGACATGGTAAGGTGGCACGTTCGCTCAACTGATTTGCACGGTTTAGCCTCTGTGTGTCGTTTGCTTGTGCTGAAATTAAGTATACCCTATGTTTTCAGCACCTTACAATACTATACCCTCCTTTAATTTTACAAAATTTCTGTTTGACAGAAGTAATTTTTATGATTAATGATCCTAGTTTTATGGAAGGATTCTCAAATTTTTCAATGCATCTTCAACAAATTTGACGAGTCATTGTGATTGTTTCTTTGAGGACAAAATAATTAATAACTACTCTAGTTACTTTGGATCTTTTCATAATGCGGGGTTGGAAAATTAAGAGCACACAACTTTTTCAGAAAGAAGAGGACCTTTTACCATTAAAGTTGTCAAGAATTAGAAATTTTCCTTCAATTGACCCTTTCCACTATTCTAGATTGTTATCAATTTCTGATTGATATTGGGAGAGGTTTGCTTTTTTTCATTCACTTTGTAAGATAGGGATTTTTATCATTAGAAAGCAACGGGAAGAAAAATTAAAGGGGAAGGTAAGGACAACGAGAAGAAAAATTGATGCATTATAATGGGGAAAGGTTTGAAAGTAACAAGGTCAATAGGCACATTTTAGCTGGGTGAGTTACTGAGTTTAGGTGTCATATTGGCAGTTTATTTCATATGGAGACTTTGAGCGATCTATTGAGTAATGACCTCATGTATTTATACTTCTATGAGTATTAAGGAATAAATTAAGAGTAAAGTCAACTTGGAGGTGTTGTATGATGCACCTGGAAGATCCTATGGAAGTGAAAATCAACATATAAGATTCACTTACGAGCTTTTCAGCAGTGCTGTATGTAGATATTGTTGGCCATAGAAAAGTTGTAACTTCCTAAAGATGTTCCTATAAGGTATAACTTATATACATACGATGTTGGAGAGGGAATCTGAACATAGGATGACTAAAGCTGGCATATATATATATACATAATAAAGTTCAAGTGAGAACGCTTCTTATATGAGAAAATGTAATCCTTTATTAAGATGTGACACGGCAATCCTTCTTAAAAAAAATGGAATCCTATTGGAAGATGGTCTGCAAGGGAAAAAAAATGGTTACATTTCAGCCAAAATGGTTGACTTATTGGTTAAAAGGATTACTAATTGGTGCTCTCACACAAAAAATTGTCACGGGAATCTAACCCTATGTATGTATATGTATATACATGTGTGTATGTATATACATATGTGTATGTATATACATATAGTGGAGGGGGAGGGGGTGGACCACAGGTCCACATGTGTATTTTTTTTAAGCATATAGGGGTGCAAATTGTTAGCTTGTAAGAAAATGGGGTTGCCAAATGTCATCTTTTAGCAGCTTCCAGATATCAGGACCAATTGTGGCCGTGGTTTTTGGCTCACATTGCGGAGGACCGGTTCCAGGTTTATGCAGGGCTTCAAGCTGTTGGCCTGATTAAGATGGTTTATCTAAAAGAATTCGCCTATTTAAAGCTCTAACCCTGACCAATCTATTTTATGACCACTATGGCTGGTCCAAATCTACACCTGCGACCGTGTCTTCTCGTCCTGGCTGTTCAGAGGTGTGTTTCCCAGGCCCTGTAAACTTATGCAGTTGGGGCTTTATCTTTTCAAGGCATGGTGGCTAATGAACATGCAATGGGAATGAAGTTAGTTGACTCTCTAGTCTGTAGTCAGCTGGAAAAGAACAAGCCCCAGATGATATCTTAGAAAGAAAATCTGGAATAGGGAGTTGGGTTTTTTGAAGTGAGGGAATGATTAATACTTCCCATGGTCGGAGAAGGTGTCGTTGTAGAACTTGAATTTTTCAAGTTTCTGTATACCTTTCTCTTTGTTTTTAGAGCAGCTTGGCTTTTGTTGCACTTATTCTATCAATTTTTTTTTTACTAGTAATTGTATTTATTTGATAATTTTTTTTCCATGTACATGACTTTAAAATAAAAATTCCTCTGTGCATTAAGAACTTTTTCTTGTCTAACTGTGTGCGTGGCATTCAAATTTCTTGTGCACAATAGAATATGTGAGCAAAGTTGGGCCCTTCTACATGTTAAGGACCTATTATTGGCTGAGCATCCAGAGTGTGCTTGTTTTTTTTTTCCTTTTTTTTGACAGGCTGAATGTTCTTGTTTAGTCTACCTAATAACGAGATAAAACCTAGGAGTGTTAGTGGCATGTTATCTCATGATTATATGCAATCTCTTGTCTCATATATTATGCCTTTGCTCTTTGCAGGAAGGCTTTGCTTTCGCCCATTGCACTACATGCAAGGCTCCCTATCATTTGAGGGTTCATGCTCTTGCTGACCGAAAATGGCGGACCTTGAAATTTCGGTTTTTTGTGACGAGGGATATACTGTTTATATTTCTGGCTGTTCAGCTTGTAGGTCACCTATACAGTACATCTTTTTTTTTTATTTAATACTTATTATATTAAATATGCTACTTACGTAGTTACATGTCATGTTTCTTTCCAGGTAATTATCTCACTGGCATATCTAGTCTATATGGTTGATGGCTATCAAGAGTTTTGGCTTCAGCATTACTGGGGCTTTGATAAATATAGCAGTTTCTACTACATTTGTGGTAAGGTCTCTTAAACATATCCGTTTTAGTCCCAGAACTTGTAATCTAATTGTTTGTGTACAATCAGTATCTTTGGCTAGAAAGTGACAATCGTTAGATATTGTGTATGTATGTAGATGGCTTCCAGAACGTATTTCATTTTATCAGAAAATTATAATTGTTTGAATTGTTGAAGCACTATAATTTAGAGTCAGTTTGAAATTCGGCCATGAACATGTAATTTTGGTGGAGATGATTTAGTAATTGCAGTTAATGGTGGAAATTGTAACTGAAACGGCATTAAATTATCTCTATTGGCGGGTTAATTTGGAACTAAATAGAAAATAGGTGGTGGGAATTCTTTGTGAAGTAGTAGGTAGGTGATGTGTATCTGAGACACAATTGACTTAGCTCTTAAACACCTTTACCTTTACTCAGTAAAAGAAATCAAAGGGTTTAATTAGAAATCCTTTCAGCTTCACTCACGTAAAGTTTAATTTCATTGATTATACTGGTGAAATTGGCTTCGCTTGCCTATGGATACGAATCTGAGGCAACTTTGTAGAGGATACACTCTCTTAAAGCGAGGGTTCGTTACAATCTGCTTGACTAATTGAAACAAAGTAAGGAACCAAGCTACCTTAAAAAAGGTCATTTTATTAATTAAAACTTGAAAAAACAAAGAATTTTAGTCTTATATAGGCGTGCCATAATCAGCTCAACTTTGAAATAAACGTAAATGATTTCTAAACTAAGTCAAGTACTAGTGACAAATTCACTATCAATCATGATGCTCAATAATTGTCGGCTTATATTGTTCCTTTCAAAATTTGAAAAAACATAACAAATTCCTTAACCTTAGAAGCATTACCCTATTCACGCTTAATCTAGTCAATATAAGCTTTATTCTACTATAGCCGATTCAAGTTTAACTATATTGAGGCAAGCCGATAATTGGTTGTAATTCAATTAGTTGCTTTGCAAAAGTTCAATATTTTGATCGAGTTTCAAAGAGTGGTTATTTTTATATGAAGATAAATGAGAGTTTCATTTATGAACATATATAAACAAGTCGTTTATGAACTCAGATGAAAGAGTTGTTTGTGTGCATATATTTGAACTAGTAACCACGTGTTCATGTTCAAGCTCATTTACCAATCAACCTTTAGAATTTGCTTAAACTCAGTTCATTCAAGTAAATATACAAACAAGAATATGCTTTTCCGAAGCCCGAATTCAAGCTGTTGATTAAGAGTCTTAATATAATTGCAGCTACTTGGAACACGTAAATCAAGCTCGTATAGCTGTACTTGCCAACCATGCAGAAAATGTGTGGGTAGTTCAGTTTTCTAGCTAATAGATCGTAACTAAACAAAAAACTCTAAATTAATAAGTAAATCTACTAAAATCATGCGGCAAACTCTGATGATTCACATACCTTGCTGTAGAAGTGGTTCCCATGCAAAACCCTTGCTCATCCCATGTGAACACATATCTGCTCACGCCTAAAGAAATTGACTCGCCATGCAACCTCCCACGCTCCAGTATTGAAACTTCAAAGTGTCACCAGAAGACAGACCTACTTAACCCAAATGGTGTCTAGCCAATGTGGAAAACGAAGCTTCTTTCACGAACCAATACTACAGACTAAAATGACCCAAGATCAACCAAAGGGGCAAGAAACAGTTTCTTGGACTCTGTCCCAAATCCCAATGACAAAAGTACAAGCCAAGAAGCTTGAAACATCATGCTTGGATCCACCAAATGCAATTATTTTTAATTACTTTGAAAGTATTTGTGAAGGTGACAAAAGTATTGATTTGTTAGTGTGTTGTCGCTGGTTACTGGTTAGCCATTCGATCTACTTATAATTGTTCTTCTCATTCAGTAATTCTGTCAGTTGTCCATCTTTCCTTGTGGATTATGTTCATCCCTTTTGGTGATGATAATTGGAGCTTTGCATGGTGTGTTAGAATCTGTCATGTTTGGGAGGTATTGTTGTCTGTTGACGTTGTAGAGAGCTCTTAATAATATGTGATATATCAAAACCACAATGATATAGAAGTTCCATGATATGTTGTCTTCTGATGCTTTAGTGTGAAATTGTCGAATTTTATCCTAATTCTGTGATCGTCCAACTTTTATATAGCTTAATGGGGGCTGAGTACTAATGTTGATGTCTCCATACCAGATGTCTTGGCTATGTGCTTTTTAGTTATTGTCAATCAGATATGGTGAAGCAAGTTCTGTGATTTTCATATCTTGGAGTCTACTCATCTGACGTTTACATTTTTCTTTGTCTTTTCATAAAATGTCTTGAATGCATCCTTCTCATAAATATATCACTGATGGGTTTCAGGTGCACTTTTATTTTTTGCTTTGCTTGGTTTGTCGGGTTGTTTTATAACTTGCTATGACAGAAGGGTGCGGAATGATCTGGCACAACCTTGCCGAGAAGTTTGTCTTTGTTGCTGCCATCCTGGGTATGTCCTAAGTTTCTTGTTTATTCTTGTTCCGTGCTATATATTATTAGGAAAAATTGTCAGAAACTACCTTTTAGAGGCACTTTTTAAAAAAAAACTACCTTATATCACGTTTATTTTACAAAACTACCTTATAAGTGGAAATTTTTTAAAAAGCACTACGAAATTTAGAATTTCCTAACCATGGTTAACTATTCCATCCAAATCCCTTCAATGTGAGATTACGAAAGTAACCCCCCTTAAATTACCCCAACCATCCTCTCTCTTCTCTCTGACCTCATCCAGCGAATTCATTCTTTGCTTGCGTTCACTGGTCTCCCCTCTGTTATGGAAATTCAGTGAAAAAAATTTCACTGCCACTCATCACCCCTCTGTCCTGTGTGTTCTCTTTTTTTCCTAAGTGTAATTGTGGTCCACGAAGGGCACAATGGACAAGGGCAAAGAGGTGTCTCAAATTCCCCAACCTAACAATATTCAACCCCACATCAACATACGCATGGTACCTCATGGGCTAATTTATTGGAGGAGCTTGTCTTTGTTCAAACTCATATAAACAATGGAAAAAGCATTAGATTTAATTTTGCAGTAATAAAGATTTCATTTTCAAGCACAAGAGGCAAATTTGGTGCAATTATGCTAGCAAATCACGTAACCCTAAGTCAATTGTACGCAATTTGCCCCAAAATCAAATACCCAATTTGAAAATAAGATGAATACTAAGTTAGAATTACATGATTGAGAGAAGAGAGCATGGGGTGGGAGGAAAAAAAATTAAGAGAGAAGGGTAATGAATTTATAGAGGGGATCGTGTGAAAGAAGAGGAAGTCTTAAAAAATTGGAGGGATTTGGAGGGAATAGTTAACCATGGTTAGGAAATTCGAAATTTGGTAGTGCTTTTTTAAAGTTTTTCCACTTATAAGGTAGTTTTGTAAAATAAACGTGATATAAGGTAGTTTTTTTTTTAAAAGGTAGTTTCTGACAATTTCATCATATTATTATGATATCTTAGATTGGCTCCTGGGGTCAAAATTTGCTTATTTTTGGCAAGAATTTATGAAAATTCTACTTCCTCCGTTTCAAATTACTCGCTACACTTTCTATATAGGGAAGTTTCATATTACTTGCTACACTTCCTTTTTGGGCAATAAACTCTCTCTATCTCTCTCCTCTCACATGGGTCTCTTTTCTTTTTACTCTCTACCTCTCTCTTCTCCAAAAATTGCCTAGGAGTCCGTGAATTGAGAAGTGTAGCAAGTAAAATGAAACGGAGGAAGTATATGGATTTAAAGTCAAAAACTCAAAATTTGTTTTAAGAAAGTAATCGTGCTAAAGTGCCGTCAATATTTGGCATATTACTACAGTTGTCAACGAGGCCAATTCTGTCTTTATATCTAAGTTAAAATGGGAAAGCACCATGTTTTCAGATCCATTTTCCTCGTCTTTTTTTCGGATAAGAAAAATTTATCAAAGCAGTTAAAAGAGATACAATAACGGGGATGGAAAGTCCGTCATAATCATGCAAATATATTTATAATTAACTCCAATCACGTGCTACTACTGACAAGTGCACACTAGGGGAAGCCCATGACTTCATGACTATGAGCCCAAAGAGAAGTCCAAATTTTAAGAACACTTGATGCCATAAAGATGCTGAACTACTGAAGTGAAGGATACACCCTGAGAAAGATTTCTCCTCTTCTCTGTTATCCCAGACCTTGGGAAGTGTCCCATAGATTTATGTAATCTCCTAGCTTCAACCACTAGAAGCAAGCTTGGGAAGAACTTCTGAGGAAATGTTAGAGAGGCAAGAACTGGTCCCAGCAATCAGTCGTAGGATCTTTCCCTAAATGAAGCCCTAGGTGGTAAGTGAGGGAAAAACTGTGAATGACTATCCTACCAAGCAAGGAAACCCATCTAAGATTAGGGTTTTCACGGTTCAGGTGATAGTTTACCTGGATAATATATCCGGTGACTCTAGTTTAACTAAAAGCTGAGGTAAAACAATTTTTTTTTTCACTTCTCATATCACACCTGCTTCCCAACAAGAATGCATCTATGAAATAAGCTCCTTACCATTAGGCATTAATGCTATTAGGACATCCATCACCAAAGTGAACAAGAAAGGAGTGAGCGGATCACCTAGCCCTAATTACCATGACATGCCTCTAAGGGCCACCTTGGGAGCCAATGGCGGTTTTCATATGGGGTAGTTGCTACCTATTGAAAAAATGCTGACCTCCCTGTGCGGCTGATCCACAAATCTCACTCTTTCCTCTTTCTTGTTCCTTTTCGCTGACCCCCGACTAACATTTACTCTTTTGTTTCTTTCCAAACTTCAATTTTGATATCTCATTCACAAGTATTTTCTAAATCAAGCTTTAATGAACTGGAATCTCATATTAGAGAATAAAGAAAAATAATGATTCTTTGATTAACAATTTAGAAATTCAACAGCAAATGTTAGATATATTGGCAAGTTTTCAAGTGATTTGACACACTCCCAAAGCTAACAACTAATAATTTTTCAATATCTCCTTCATACTTCTTCCTCTCTCTAATCTCTTCTATTTATAGATCTAACTTAATTGCTTTATCCACAAGCTAACCTTATTATATTGCACCTCCAATATACCGCTCCCCTACCCAATGCATAACACAAGCATGCTTTCTACTCTCTCCTTTTTGTCCCCTTCAAAATCATCACCTATGGCTTTTCCTTGACATAAAATTGCTATATACTCTCTATGTAATATTGTAATATGCTATTCTTCAATATTGGTTTGACATCTACTCCCTCTGTTTCAAAAGATTTATTTGTTTTCCTCTTTAGTACGTTTCACAATTTTTTGTACTAGTTTACTGGTTTCTGCCTGGGTCAAGGTCCAATCACTACACAAAAGCCTTCTAGTTACTGCTCCACAACCTTTTAGCCTTAATATTGAATGATGTCTCCTTTTCGGATGAAAATTGTACATGGATCCCGTGAATTTAGGAGATTGAAAGGCCATGTTCAGCAGTCTAAAACATGATGACCTGGTTAATGGAGACCCCAAACTGCGTCCTACCTTTTGTCTTCTCCAAGGAAAAGTAGCACCTTTTTCTGCATTTAGCAACTTTTTCTTCCTAGTTTCTCGTTTTTGCAATTAGCATCTTTTGCTTCCTTTTTGGGGAAACTACAGGTTTTGATTATCTGCAATGTCATGAATCATAAATGCTTATATCATTCATTTTAATAACATCATCACTTTATGATGTGCAAGACTATTTCCTTTTGAAATTAGTGCCGTGCTAGACATAAAACAGGATGTTTAATTATTGGTAAGGTGTTTTTACGTTGTTGAATTTTCAGTTAATTTATGTTCTATTCATGTAGACTATGCACAGAGTGCCATTTACCTGGTACTCTTTGTATGTGGTCGGACTGTGGTGCATGCTTTGAAGGTTGTGCCAGTACAGCTGGTGAATGCGGGAGCTGCATGGGGGGTGCTGGAGAAGCCGGATTACCATTATTGTTTATAGTGGCTTTGATTATGCTGGGTTTGTTCACAGTGATTGGTATATTCTATAGTGTACTTGTGGCCACTATGGTTGGGCAACGGATTTGGCAACGACACTATCACATTCTTGCTAAAAGGATGCTGACAAAGGTGACGTCTTCTTGTCTTTATCAATTTAGGGATGCATTGGATATATTGATAAACCATTTTCATATAGATCATGGAAGTGAGTAATTGAAATTACATATAAGAATATTAACTTTTACTTGTAGAACCAACCTTCTTCTGGCCTGCTAAGGATGTTTGCACTGTATAGGACTAGGTGACATCCTGGTAAATTTTCTTTTATGGATTTTTTGAGTTAGGAGTTAGGACCACCAAGAATCCATGTCAGAGGTCCACCTTGTGCCTAAACCTTCATTTGGTTTGTGTAGTATGTCCATAATTGACATTTTTGTATTTAATCAATTACATGTTGCAAGATGGATTTGAGAGTTGGTTTGATCTCTGATATCAATGCTTCTGGATGAAATATACTACGTTTTAAGCATTAGTTTAATATGGTCCTAACTGTCAACTAGGTCTAGGCATGCAATTCCTGAAGCTGTTCCTTTTTTTCCTTGAGGGTGATTTTGTAAATCTTGCTTTTCCTCTTGTCTCATGTGGTCATTCTCTTTTGCTCTTTCTTTTTGTAGGGGGTCTAACAGGGAAACATTGTGCTTTTTTAAAAAAACAATGATTTTTTTGGCTTGTTTCTTTGCAACAATGTGAGGATCTCTCACACCCGACCTTCCTGATTTTGTGCTAGGTTAACTGCCGATCTGAGAATTAGGTTATTTGTGGGTTTGGAAAGGAGGAGGGATATATTCATCTCCTTTATATTGTTTTGGGGGTGGGGGGGAGGGGCAAGGAGGAAGAAAGCAGGTTAGTTACAATTGTGGAGAATGTGAGGGTTTGGACACTTGTATTGGGAAGTATGATCTACTTTATGTTATATTCATTAATGGTAATTCCTTGGTGGAGGTCGAATATTGTTCCTGTATTAGATAGCTTTCCATGTTGAATTAGTGAATAGAATAAGGGCCTAATGCAGTTCATGAGTCACAGCCTAAGAATGGTTTCAACTATTTTTTTTATTGTGGTCAAAGTCCTTTGGCATTGAACATATGCGGTTGCTCTCTCTGAGTGGCTGAACCTGTAGATGATGAGTGATGTGTTTTTAATTATATGATGAATCTAAAGATGAGATGAGACAAGAGGTGCTTGAGTATAGAGGAGTGATATATGCACTTCAGGCGCAAAAAGAAAATCCCAATTTGAAACTCTATACTTCCCTTACAATAAGACGAGTATTAGAATGGCATTGTCATATGGGTCGGAGTATTGAGCACTTAAGAAGGATCATATTAGGAAGATGGGAATAACAAAGATAAGTATGCTGAGATGGGTGTATGAGAATGCTCTAAAGATGAATTTGGGATGAAGATATTCAAAAGAAGGTTGGAGTTGTGGACATTGAAGAGAAGATAAGAACACCAGTTATGTGGGTTTGGGTATGTTAGATGTGAACCAAATTACACACCGACACCGCTAAGGGTAGTGGGGAATTAGGATTATGGAGATCTTAAAAGAAGTTGAGAGGCCAAAAATGACTTGGATGGAGGATGTTATGAATGAACTGAATAAATTGGGCTTGCAAGATCATATAGTACTCGTTCAGAGAATATATGTGGACGACCACCGGAGATAAAATCTTGGCTTGTGCTGTCCTCCAACCGACCATATCCTATTGGACTAAGGCTTTTCGGCGTTGTTTTTCTTTTTTGCAGTTCCTATCTGAATTAAATTACATTCGCATTGGTTGTTAAGCAACTTTTGGCCCGCGTTTCAATTGGCCTTTTGCTACTAGCTCGTCGATGTGGTCAAACATATAAAGATATCTTTGGTAACTTCTTCCAATTGGTTTCTCGTCAACCAAAAAATATAAGAACTTATTGGCCACCTTTTCGGCCCAAAATAGATAAGTTGGTAATTTTGCCTACATTTGATTTACTGGAAATTTTCATACATAGCTAAATGGTAAAATGAAAATTAAGCAGCTAATATTACACCCAATAGCTAAAATAAGTCCTTTGTCTTAACCCTTCATAATTTAAAATATAGCATTATTTCATTAGAAATTCATTTATTATAGTTAAATTCCACCTACACTATTATTGCTCAATCCAAGTTTGGGCATTTTGGGAACCTTAGTTTTGAAGTATTAGGAAATGTGATGGCTATTTCTGGACTTGTCAAATTATTTTATCTTACCATTGTCTCCGGCTGAAGGGAATACTTATAAAGAGTATGGATATAATACTTCAATAAATCTCAAAGAAGTCAATGCAGTTAACTCGTGAAATTAATTTATTCTGGAAGCGAGATGTAAGCAGAAACCTTAATACGAGGTTCTACACATGGGATACTCTGAGCAAGCTGTGTGCTGGAGGCTTCTCTTCATGCAGAATGTGGAATGAGCTAGTTGATTGTGATTTTAGGATGCTTATAAAGCATATGATGCAGGCCCATGCTGGAAACTGTTCCTAGGTCTACGAGCAGAGTTCCTGATGGTAACGTTAATCTTTATGATTTGAAGTCATACTTGGGATGTCATCCGATATTGGTGTCTGTACAAGGTATTTCCATTTCCTGGGGGATCAGTTCTGTGATGAGGAGGCACATTTCGTATGGATTTGGATGTTTTGGCAGTCTGCACTGCCTGACAGGATGAATGTAAGGCAGAGGTAAATATTGGGTCAAAAGGCCTGTTTAACTTCTATGACAAAGGAAGGAGTGACATTAAATAATCTGCCTTTAAGTGGCTATAGAGAATTCTTGTCTCAACTCATTACCCCTTAGCTCTAGAACTTGTTTTGTAGTTGTGATTTGAGTGGCCATGGGTGCGCTAAAGATGATAAGCTGTTGGTGTCTAGACATGAAGCATGAAGCTACTAGAGGTGCAAATTTCCATAACTAAGGACATACTAATAATGATTATATACACCCGCGGATTATAGATGCAAGCTCCAATTTTGATGATGGTAGAGTAAAGCTTTGTTTTTATACTTGCTTGTGGACTTATTTAGTTTAATTTATTCTGCAATTTTGGAACTTTGTTTTGTAAAGATTTTGATTGTTTTATAGGAAAATCATAAATTCATAATTCAAACAAGAATTCACGAATTGCATTCTCTAGTCTCTCCTTTTGCTCTGTTTTGCCTCGGTACTTTTTCTGAACCTCTTACTGGAATTATCGTGAATAATTTCCAGGAATATGTGGTCGAGGATGTAGATGGTGAGATATCAGGCTCTGATTGGACTCCTCCACCTCTCCCAGCAGAGCATGTGCAGCAGCTTAGATCTCTAGGACTTTTGTAAGTTAAAGTTTGCAGGAAAAGCAGGTAATGTTGAACCAAAATGGATTTTGGTTTGCCAGTCAACTCTGATCTTGCTAAATACTTATATGTCAGAGAAATGTGCTTCAGGCTTTCATCCTTGAGAGAAAGTTTGACATGTTGTTTTGTTTGATCATATGCAAGGTAATTAAATGATTCTTTACAGAGGTGAACGCGAAGTTCGTCATGGGTTTTCACCTGCTTTATTGTTGTACAGGTATAATCTGATTTCATACATACACCAGCACGCTTTCACAAAGTTGTAGATTGTAAACCCTATTAGCCTATGCTATGCTATGCTATGCCCTTTTGTCATTTCTTAACAAACTACACTGGCTCATCTTCGGGCATTTACGAGAGGTTGAAAGTGTAAGGTTTTCTCTTGTTTCTCTTCACTTTGTGCTGAATTGATGCAAACTATAGATGGACTGCGTTACGAAACATGTAAATGATTGTTTTTTTCCAACAAAACAACAGAGAATATACTCAACTACTCGTTCAAATTTGCCTAATAAGTACTACTATGTATCGGGTTATTCAAACTGAGTACTTAGTTTAGTGGTACTGCGAATTCACCGGTTCGACTCCCACGAGGGGCTTTTGGGGTTTACATACTCTATACACCCCTCTTCTAAGACTTGAGAGTTTGTGCTTAAACTGGCCTGAAGTTAACTGAGGTTGTTAGGCTTTGGATCAGACCGTTCATTACTGTTGATTACCATTCCATAGTTTGTACCGGGTTATCGATATCTATATATATATTTTTTTGATGCAAAAGAGAGGAACAGCCTCAAAAAAAAAAACACAAACAAAACTAGGGGGGGCAAAACGTGGCATGGCCACGCCTACAACGTCCTCAAACAAAATTCTACCTAAATTTAACGGGGGAACTTGAATCAACTCTACGTTGTTGTTCTGAATGACTCCTTGATTGGCCAACCAATCCGCAGCTCTGTTACCTTCTCTATAGCAGTGAGTAACCTCTTCTTCCCAGTTATCTTCTCGGATCATCTGCCGACATTGACGAATAATATGAGCACATTCTCCACCATAATCATCCTCCCCTTTTAGGGCCCACACTGTCGCCTGATTATCCATTTGGATCTGTAGTCTCGGGATGTTCATTCTTTTAGCTAACTCCAACCCAAAGTCCACAGCTCGAATTTCAGCAACAAAGGATCTACACGCTCCATAATTGACTGAATAAGCCATATGAAGCTTCCCAGTACTGTCACGTATTAAACCTCCTCCACCCGCAGGTTTTGGAGAACCTTTAGCAGCTCCGTCCGAGTTTAACACAAACCATCCATGAGGTGGTGCTTTCCACCTTATAAAGACTTCTTGACGTGGCAGGGGAGCCAAATCATTCTCAACTATCGCATCACCCAGAGTCTTCCATGCCTCTTCAAAGCGATTCATAAGAAAGGACAAAACATCGACTGAAATATCATTGCTATTATTGAACACCAACGCCACAGCCACCAAACAACTATAGCAAAGAAGATAAGCCAAGTTTCAGGTGCGAAATCATGACGAGTCTAATATTTGATATTCCTCGTTATCCACTGTTGTAAATTGCCCATTCGGAAGGTATTCGAGTTGGCTGGTCCCCCCACCTGTCTCCAAACCTCCTTAGCCGCTTTACAATCCCTTAGTACATGGAGTGTGGTTTCGTCATGATCTCCACATAGACTGCATCTTGGATTATTAGTGAGATTTCTCTTGGCTCTATTAGCATTACACATAAGCCGATCATGCATTGCTAGCTAGAGGAAGATACGGATTCTTTGTTGCACTCTTAACTTCCAAACCAAATTCCAGCTACCATCATGTTCTTGCAAATCATCTCTTCGAATAATATTTAGAGCTTATTTTATCGAGAACTTCCCACGGGGGGTACCCCCCCAGTAAAGGAGGTCCCCAACATTTGGATCCTCTTTCAGTTCGTGTGAATCAATTTGCTGGATGATATTAGGGGGCAGAAAATCTGCAAATTCATGCCACTTCCAACCCGCCTCAGAGTCCCAAAAATCAGCTACAGTTGCATCTTCGAGACCTGCTGGAATATCACAAACTGCAAGATCTTGAAGAGTATGTTCAGTAGCCCGTTTGTGTTTCCAGAAAAGAGTAGATGAACCATTGCTAGTAGCCACTCTAGCACCTTCCCATATGGTTTTGGCATTTTCTGTTATCCCTCTCCACACATTTGACATATTGGCCTTTGGAGTGAACATTCCAATCTCACACCTACCCTTGCAATACTTGTTTCGGAGGACACGAGACCAAAGTGCATTTGGCTCCGTAAGCACTCGCCATCAGTTTGGTAAGGAATGCTGCATTTGACTGTCGCGCTGATTGAAGACCTAAGCCGCCTTGCTCCATAGGTTGCTGCAATTTCTCCCACGAAATTAAATGAATTTTACGAGTGTCTTCATCTCCACCCCACACAAATCTTCTGGTTTTTTTGTCTATGTCGTCACAAATGGATTTTGGGATTTTAGCCGTTTGCATAGCATAGGAAGCAATTGATGAAATTGTTGATTTTGCAAGAGTGATTCTACCCGCCAAAGATAAATATTTTGATTTCCAACCAGAAAGTCTTCTATCAATCTTCTCACAAAGGTACCCAAAAGTGTCTCGAGTTACTCTACTAGTTAAAGTAGGCATGCCAAGATACATGCCTAAATCTTCCGTATCTTCGATTCCAAGCGCATGACTTACATTATTTCTTTCTTCAAGTGCCATGTTATGGGAGAAGTAGACCCTCGACTGGGTAACTGATCTTCGAACCAGACGAAACACAAAATCTATGGAGGCAGCTCTTTAACACTGCCGCTTGCTCTACATTTGCTTCCGCGAATAAAATGATATCATCCGCAAAACAAAGATTGGAAAGCTTGGGTCCATTCCTACTAGCTCTTATAAAGAGCCATTTATTAGCAATAATGGCTTCCTCAATAATTTGATTCAATCTTTCCATACACAAAACAAAGATGTAGGGAGATAAAGGGTCGCCTTGTCTTATTCCCCTACTAGGAAGGAAGCTTTCAGTAGGTTCCCCATTCCACAACACTTGCATTGACGCAGTAGTGATACATTCCATAACAACAGAAATAAGGAGTTGCGGAAATCTTCAGAAAGGGTTTCTTGAATATAGCTCCATTGTCATGTGCCTTCTCAAAATCTATCTTGATGGCCATGTAACCAACCTTCCCTTGCTTAGTACGCATAGTATGGATAACTTCTTGTACAATAACTATATTATCAGTAATTTGACGTCCCGGGACAAAACTAGTTTGTGTACAAGAAGTAAGATGAGGCATCATAGGCTTAATGCGATTAACAATGCATTTTGTTATAATCTTATAAATCACATTACAGAGACCAATGGGTCTGAATTGAGAGGCTAATTCAGGAGTTTCAGTCTTTGGGATCAAAACAAGAAAGGTATTATATAATTGTGGAGGCATACCTTTCCCTTCAAGAACTTCAATGACCAATTTGTAGACGTTATCAGCTACTAAGTCCCAATTTTTCTGAAAAAATAAGGCTTGAAAACCGTATAGGTCCTGGAGCTTTCAAAGCTCCCATGTTTTTTTACCACTGCTTCAACCTCACAAAGAGTATACGGTCGAGTTAAACTTAGCCAATCAGCATTCGAAAATTCCGGAAAGATGTCCATTGGTAATTCGACAACCTCATTTATGGGTTCGTCAGTAAAGAGCTTGTTGAAATAAGTAACAACATGGGCCTTGATTGCTTCTGTTTCATGAATCCATTGCCCATCAGGAGTATTTTTTATAGCCGAGATTTTATTACGCCATCTTCTAGCTATTGTACTTAAGTGAAAGAAAGTAGTATTCCTATCCCATCTCTTAGCCAATCCACACGTGATTTTTGATACCAAAGTAATTCCTCTTGAGCAAGAACATCATCGAATTCCTTCCTTAACTTTGCTTCCAATTTAATCAGATCTCTCGTTTTCGCTTGAAGATGTTATGGAAGGTATTTTTGTTCCAGTCCTGTAATTTATCCGCCAACGTTTTTAGTTGAGGAATTAAAGGAGCCTGTTTATCCCAACTATCCTGGACAAACGAGTAAAAGGATTCGTGGGTCATCCACACAGCCTGGAAGCGGAAAGGTTTGTTAATGCTTGTCAAAGGAGCAAAGCCATTAGGTGAGATTAGCAAAGGGCAATGGTCCGACTGGATCGCAGGAAGTACTTTAGCAGAAGCATGAGCAAAGCGGAGACTCCAATCACCATTGCATAGAGCATGGTCAAGTCTAGCACTCTTCCAGGTTTCTATAGAATTACCTCTAGACCATGTGTGCGCAGCCCCTGAGAATTCAACTTCAAGGAGGCCCATATCCTCGACCCATTCATTGAATCTTGCTGCACGTCGAGAGGTATCAGCACTGGTTGTGTTACGTTCCCACGCATAGCGGGTGTCATTAAAATCTCCAGCGATTAGCCAAGGTTTGTTATGAAGAGCCGCAAACTCTTTAAGTTCCCTCCACAAATCAGCTCTTTTAGTAGGATCAGGACTCGCATAAACAGCCGTGAAATACCACGGTTGACTATCAACTCTCTTAATATACATGGTGATAAATTGACCATGCTTAACAATTGGGTCAACCGAAACTAATTCTGGTTTCCAGAATATCCAAATACCCCCACTGAAGCCTTGGGCATCGACACGAGTATGACCTGTGTAATTGATCAGCTTTGCAATTTTTTTGGCTTGAGCACCACCCATGTGGGTTTCAACAAGAGCAATCACATTGGAACTGTTTGCTCTCACAACTTCTTTTAGAGCAGCCATAAAGGCCCTACTACCCGCACCTTGTAAGTTCCAAACCATACAAGATATAGGGAGGGAAGAGGGAGCCAAATTTGGGATTCTATCTTCCATTAAAAGAGGTGGGGAAGGAAGTGAACTCATATAAGCATCAATAAGAAATCGAAAGAGTCGGTTAACATTGTTCGGAATCAACAGAGTTACTATTAATTCCGGAGGCTCCGGGAATGGTTCCATCCAAGTTTCCATTCTCACTTCCAATATGTGAGTCAGGGGGTCGGCAGTGCACAAATATGGTTTCTCCATTGGTTGCCCGACACAAAGGGTTTTCTCCGGTGGGATCCGTAGAAGGATCACACTCGAAGGGGGAGGGAATACTTGTTGGGACCTTTGAAAGTTCATGGCATGGTTCATGATTCGAGAGCTTTGGTGTAGATTGTAGGTTAACTGGCTTATTTGTGGCTTTGAAGGTTAAAATCTCATTCTCGTTTCCTATAGTAGGTATACTTTGCTTAGGGGTATTAGACACCTCGTCATCCAAGGAGTTCGAAATATCATTAAGAGGCTTTTTTTTTGGAAAGTAGCCTTTTTTGGGAGATATTGTGAGTATTTTTTATTTTAGTTTTAGGGATAGCAGAAGATAATATTGGGTGATTTTGCGTACCAAGATTAAAACTTAAGATGGAAGTGGGGTCTTGATACCTTATTTGTGAGGAGTCTCCGAGATTCACCGTTTCCACTATGGAAGGATTAGATTTGTTATTTGAATTAAGCAACTCTTGGCCCATGTTAGCTGGAGATTGACCCTCCAAATTTGTCGCTTCATTGACGGGGGCTGCCTCGTCATCTTGATTTGCTAAGGCCGCAAATCTCGAACCTTCCCCAATTTCCTCATTGATTGATTCTTTTGAAACTGAGTTTTTAGCGGGAATTTTCGTCCCAACGTTAGCTTTTGCAACTTCATCTGTAATGGGAATATTAGCCTGTTTTTCCGATCTTGGGGCTCTTTTCCTTGCCGGTTTTTTTACTAACATCCACGAACCAAAATCCTGGCTCAAGTCAGTTTTAGTATGATTTGTCGAAACTTGATTTTGTGGGGTGTTTAAATGTTCATTGACTTGATCCACAATCATCCCATCATTACTAAAGGTTTGAATACAATGACCCTCTACATGGCCGATTTTACCACATTTATAGCAGACCATCTTAATCCCTTCATATTGAATTCGCCAAATCTTCCCTTTCATCCAAAAATTTTGAAAGAAGGAGTTTCGACAAGTCGATTTCTATACTCAACCTTGTGAATTGACCTTTATCAGCATTAGCTGTTGATTTGTCGATTCTTAAGACTTTCCCAATCTTTGAACCAATCTTGTGGAGGAAATCCTTATCGAAGTATTCCACCGAGAGATTTGGAATTCTTACCCAAGTGGTAAGAATGTTGATGGAGGCGTCCTCAGGGATGAAGTTAGGTGACCATTTTCTAATAGTAAGATAAGTATCATCTATTAGCCAAGGTCCTTGGGTAAGCACATGATGATAATCATCGACACTACTGAATCGTGCAATGAAATATTTACAACCAATGTCAGTGAGAGCTAACTCACCCTTAAGTTGCCATTTCTTCTTTAACCTTTTCATAAGCCCCATGTATCCTAAACTTCCATCAAACATACGAATGATAAGAGTGTTCTTCCAGGGTTGACGCATCTTCTGTTTCTCAGCCTTAGTGAGAAGGATAATGGGACATGTTGCAGTATCCTCAATGTCTTCTGGTGCCGAATCATCATCGGAGACATCATCATCTTCTTCGATTACAGAGTGGAAAGGGTTATTCAGATTTGGGTTTTGAGAATTCCTCACCAAATCACGGAAGGAGATTGGTGGAACAGGATTTCTAAGGGGTAAAAATCCCCTTGTTTCTTCCAAAGGATAATTGTTTGAGATTTGTGGAACTGTGGAATGTTCAATTTCCATTTGATTATCAAGGTCCTGGTGTTCTCTATTGAAAATAAACTGTGTAATCTTCCTTTTTGGGTTTTTTGTTCGAGCGATTCAATTGATCTTGTTTCTCAGGAGGAGAGGGAGGATTGGGAGGAATTTCTATCATTGTAGTTTTTCTCTCCACTATCGATATCTATATAAATATGTTAAAAAGGTGTTTCTATCCAAGGAACGGTGTCACTTGGCACTCTTCTCAACCTTCCTTTTAATACACATGTTTATAATCTCATTTAAAAATATGAACAATATGTAGTTACTAGGATACAAACTCATGACTTTTAAAATGAAATGTGAGAATTTAACTACTAATCCACTATAATTTCAATGCTTAATTTCAAAGTAAAACATAATAAAGTCTTATAATTATATGTAATTTAAAGACACAGACAAACTTTTTGATCTCTATTACTTTTATTAATTAATAGCATTCTCTTACGCCCATTGAAATTGTTATTTTTATCCCCAATTCCTTAAAAGTTTTTTCAAAACAACTTATCATGCCATAACGTCCATTTTTCAATATTGCACTAGACAAAATATTATCAAAACTAATAAAATCAACTATGAAATTTATGAATAATAACATATTTGATAATTATAACTAACTTGGGGCATCGCTCGGGCCAATATATTATCTATACTAATATATTAAAAGGCGTGCATAAACAAGGAAGGGTGCCACATGGCGCTCTCCCTAAGGGAGTTTTACTCCATGTAATCCACAACAATAAAAAAATTAGAAATTGCATAGCATAGGGTTTGATCCCGGGACCTCAAGAACATATACTAAAGTTTTAACCACTAGACCAAATAACATTTAGTGTTATCATCTTAAAGTATAATATTAATAAATGAAAATTTTCCTTACCCGGGGCATAGCCCGGGGCTTATAACTAGTTTTGAATTAAAAGGCGTACACATTTTATCCTCCAAATGGTGTCCAGCCTTCTTTAATGGGTTTTACTTGATGTTCAAAAGCAAACGTGGTTATATCTAGTCTTGAGCTCATGATCTTAAGCACGTATATCATTGACTTAACCACTAATCCAGTGTAAGCTTATAATAATTCTCTCGTAACATAATATAATAAATAACGATGCTAGAAGAAATAAATACAAATTAAATAATTAATTCAATAATCAATTTTCATAATTTCACTCACTTTCAATTGGTAAAGCCACGAGGTAATAATTATTGTCCTTCTACAGTTCAGTACATCTCCTAGTCCAAATACAAGCTTTTATATTAAATTAAAATTGGTATCACGCTATAATGACTTCACTTAACTTCCATATATTGTCTCCGTTTCAAAATAGATGACACGGTTAGACTTTTGCACTACTTAGACACTCTCCTTTGATCGCATTTTGTGATTTTTACGTAAGAAAAATATAGTCATGTCATCTTGTTAGATTCATCTCGATATATACTTTTATATTATCTACTTTTTCATTTTTTACATGTAGAAAATTAGATATATTAATAGTTAAAGTTTTGTGTTGGCAAGCGTGTTCGGACAAGTGTGTCAAGTATTTTGAAATAGATAAAGTAATAGTAGTATTTGGTATGTGATCTTTTCGTGCCTATGCAACATGAACATGCTACTACATTTAGCAGTCACACTCCCATGAGAAGAACTTTTCAACTTCTTTTTTTAATTTTTTAGTTACACCATTTTTCATATAATTGGAATGGATAGGAATGATTATGAGAATGAGAACTCCTTAGGTATGAGAACTCATTACATTTTTTTTTTTATGTTGGTCCACTTAAAGTATGAATTAAAATCTATTAGTAAAGGGGAGGTTCGAGGAGTTATTGAAGGGATTTAGAGAAACATATGCGTATGACGTTCCATACCAAGTTATCTCAACCGAACAACATTCTCATCATTATTATCATCACTTATGTTATATCCAATTTCAAAACTCTTGAACCAAACACAGACTTATTTCCTTTGACTTTCACATATACCAATGCTTAATTTTCATTACATAATTTTCAATTCGTTTGCCTTCAATTACTTTACCCATTTGTTATTATGGGATGTCTCATATAATCTTTAATCCATTTCTCTATTTCAAACGGATCCACCTAGTAAAATATTATTATCAATTTAGTAGTTAACACCAAAAATTCTCTCCTAAGTATGTACAACGTTAAATGGATAAAAATGTTTTTTTTTTTTTTCAAATGTACCTTTTGGTCCTATTATCTACCACTATATTCTATTTCATCAACTTGACAAATTCCACTTATGCTCTTTTGTGCCAAATCAACAAAGGACGGAATAATCTGTGTAGTTGACGATGGAGCAAATAAATAGAGGAATACAGAAAAGTTCATGCTCATTGGAACAAATAAACTATGAGTATGAGCAAATGTATTACAGTAGGCAGTAGTAGCCCACTACAAGAGCCCACTGGATGTTCAAATATTTCACATGCAAGCGCTCCTAACTGTCTCCGCCTTTCCGTCCTTTAGGAGACATGCCACGTTTTTTCTTGTTTGAAGAGATTAACATTTAATCATAAGATTTGTTGTCAGATAAAAGTAAATTTTGCATTTTTATAATTGGATTTACATTTACGCTATCTCACATTCTCCACGCGTATTCGTAAGAAGAGCGCATAATGGAAGTGAATGTGAAGGGGTGTGCAAGTGTACAATAAATGAACTCAAACTAAAAGAGGTGTGATATTTTTTTTTTTCAAATTGTTTAGTTTTAGCTACATTTTAGGTAGAGGTGATCAAAATGCGGGCCGAACCAGGCCACCACTATTAAAAATCTGCCGGCACAATGGGTAAAGCCGGGACAAATATCGGCCAAATTTTGTTACCCAAGGTCCGCTTTTTCGGGCCAAAAACAACAGGTTTTCCATGCCAAAAATTTAACTGAAAAGTCATTTTTGGCTTGCCCAAAACCCATCCCAAACCAAAAAATATGGGTCGGGCTGAAAAAACTGCCCAAGCTCGGGCATATTTCGGCCAGGCCGGACTACATTTGATTAGCTCTAATTTTATGTTTTTACTTGTCTCATATCATCTTTGATAAGCTCTTTTAATCTAATGTTAGGCCACTCAGCACTAACTATATCTTTTTTTATACATATGCCGTGCTAGTTAGTAGTAATATTAGGATTTAGAATATGCACATAGGTAAGCAAATACCAAGAACTTGGGGTTTCGACTTTCTAACCAAAACCATTTGACAAAACTACCGTCCAAGTCCAACCAACAACATACTACTAAAATATACAGCCGATTGACGATAAGAAGATACCATTGGACTTTCCTACGTGCTCTAAACCTTATCCATTATTTTGCCTACTATATATATATTCCTAATCCAAAGACCTTATTTCTTCATCTAAGTACAAATACTAATTATAATTATCTCTTACAAAAAACAGTTTCAACAAGTGAAGTTAGTGAGAAATGGCAGATATTGCTATGCTAGTTGCTGAAGAATATGAGAGGAGGGTGAAGATGGGAAGGAAGACGAGTGCTGATGAAGCCAAAACGGTGTCGTTTTCGGCTCCAATTCAATGGTTGAGGGAACACAAGTTATTCCATGAAACCCACATACAAATCAAGGTTGTTGATCCAAAAAGTCAGATGGGTGTTGCTGCTCTTGATGGGTTGTTTTCTGCTTAAGAATATTTGCAAGTTTCTTTTTCTTTTTCCGTTTTCCCTTTCTCTAATTTTTACTAAGTAATTATGTGTACATATTGGGAAGCTCGTAGTAACTGGTTATCTTGTTAAGAACTCCATGAAGAAAAGGGGTTTTCTTCAAGACACAACTATGTCTATGTCTATGTGTTTTCATATTACTATCAGATAATCTGAAGTTGTAAACTGGCCATGAATTTTGTCATCTGAAGTCATCTCCTAACATGATGCTACTCAATTCAATGTATATTGATGTCAATTCTCAGAGTACCTTGAATAGTTTCCATTTACTTGCTCAAGTGGGAACAGTTAGATCATTATTACATTTTATATAAACCAAGTTTACTTGTTTATTACTTTTACCATATTTAATAATATCTCTACTAAGTAGGCTGGTAGCGAAAAGTTTTGATCACAAGTGCTAGCACTGTAGCACACTGATTTTTGTCACCCCTTAAATAGCATAGACCCGTGTATGGAATAACAAGTCTACCTAGGGGGATTGTTATCGCCCCAAAAATATTAAAAATCGCCCCGGTTCTACTAAATATTTTCAACTTTATCCTTCCTTTTTTTTCCTTTTCTTTTCCACAACCACCACCTCCATTCCCACAACCACCACCGAGGCCACGCACACCACCAACTAAACCACGCACAACCACCGCAGAACCCAAAAAATAAAATTTGGGGAGATCCACCGCGGAAACGTCCGATCTGGACGTTTCCGTCGTGGTGGAAACGTCTGGCTCGGACGTTTCCACGATGGCGGAAACGTCCAGGGCAGACGTTTCCGCGGTGGATCTCCCCAAAAAAAAATTTTGGTTTCTGCGACTTGAATTGCTCGTGGTGGTTGCAAGGGTTGGGGTGGGAGGTTGTTGGTGGGGGTGGAGGAAGGATGGGGTGAGGGTCTGCTGATGGGTGGTGGAGGGGGTGGATGTGGGGATGGAGGTGGTGGTTTGGAAAAGAGAAGAAGAAAAAGGGAAGCATAAAGTTGGAAATATATGGTGGGATCGGAGCGATTTTAAGTAATTTTGGGATGATGTTTAGCATTTCAGCTACCTAGGGGTGTTAATGAGAAGAATCGAGATAGAGATTGAGGTTGCTCGACTTGGCTTGGCTTGTGACACCTTTCGAATTTGAGCCGGAGCTTTTTCAAATTTAAATTTTACTCATTTTACAAACCAATTTGAGTTCAAAATTTATGCTTTAAAATTAGTAAAATTAGATTTTTTTTAGATCTTTTTATTTGAGCTTCTCAATAATATTATGAACATATTTCGAACTTAGCTATATATTTGAGCCAGCTAGGTTCTTTATAACACCCTCTAAATTCCTATTTGAACTCATGGAGATTAAAAAAATTGGGTTTGGTCCAAGATTTTTGTCTCAAAACTTGATTGTATCTTAACCCGACAACTTGACCAATTTTGAATTAAATCGTTTCGGACCTGAAAACCCATTGCATATCATGTACTGTGGCAATAAGTAATACTATCTTTATTCTTTTATCTTTTGCTCGCAATGTTATACAATAAAGATATATCACTAGGGGTGGACCTTTTAAGGGGCAAGACTGGGCCTGGTCCCTAAAAGGTTTTGAGAAAAAAAAATTACAACTTTGTTTTTTGTTTAGCCTGCTAAATAAAGGCCCAAAATAGTTGAGCAATGATAGAATAAGCTACCATGTGTTAGAAAGGGAAAGTGAAAATGCAAAGAGACCATACGTGAGTACAAGTTATACATGTGTTAGACAATACTGATGATGGATGTTGTTATGTTGATGCTTTTTATTCATTGTACTTTTAATCACGTGCTCTAACCCATTTTTTTCTTCTTCATTGAAGGTTTCTTTCCTTATTTCATTAATTATTATAGATTGTTTTATGCGTAACCAGATTTTCTTATTCATGTTTTACTTTATTCTTTATTCATGTTTTACTTTTAGCTTTCCTATTTCGTCATTTCGCAAAGCTAACAATTATTTAAAAATTAAATGAATATCATATAGTATTTATAAAGAAAAAGTTGTATCCCCGTATCCGTGTCCAACTTTAGGACAACGTCCACGTATCTGTAATTTTTAGATTTGGCATATCGGATTCTTACCCGTATCCGATACTCGCACATGCATTTGTTACTCGTGCGCGTATCTGATACTCGTTACCGTGTCCATGTAACATAGATATCAACTAAAGATCTAAGGTAGGGAATTGGCCCTCTATAGCAAAAGTTCCAAGATCCACCACTGTGTGTAATCCCCCATAATTTTAAAGGATTTTATAAATATATTTTATCATTTATATATTTATATTTTAGTTCAAATGATTTTTATTATTAAAGTAGGTTGACTATTTTTGAAAGTCAAATGAAATTATTTTAAGGATTTAAGGAAATTGAAAATATTTTAATTAATCATGCTTTGAAAAAGGTTTGAAATATGAATTTGATTTAGAAAAGAAGTCTAATGGACTTGAGGAACCCAAATTCTAAGTAGATTAGGAAAGAGGAGTTATATTGATACTAGGAGTCCTCATTCATCAATCCTAGTTATCATCGAATCCTATTTAAACTTAAATTCCTTTTCCTAAGCCCAAAAGGGAAACCCTAACTATAAATACCCTAAGCCCAATTATTTTACCCTACACAAATTATTTTTCTTCACTCATTCTCTCAAAAATTTCGGCTCTCTCTCTCTCTCCTCTTCCACGTAATTTTGTTTCTTTTTCCTCTCAAGCTTTTGTTTCTTCTTCTTCAAGTAACGCTTTCTTCTTCGCTAAGAAACGTCACCGCCGCCGCCGTTGACCACCGTGGACCGCCGCTGCTGCCACCAAGACCTTCCTTGGCCGGCGCATCCTCCTTTTCATCTTGAGTTGGTTTAATTCTTTCCTTTTCCTCAAGTTTTCCATTAAAGACTATGTTTTTATGCTTTATTTTAATGTTAATCATGATTATCAATGTTAATTTACTGTTTTAATGAATAATCTTGATTCATATATATATTATATTATAAGAATAAAAATTCAGATTTGTTTATTATTGTTAGATTTAAGTTTTAATAATTAAAGCATGGATTTTTAGGGTGTTAATGATTAGAAAACCATAGTAGCATATTAAATACTATGAGATTAATTTAATTTATGATTTTAAACATGTTTAAGAGGGTTTAAAGAAGGTTTTATGATTTTATAAGTTGCTGGAATTTCAGAAAGCATTTTATTTAGGGAATTTTAAGAATTTTAATTACTAGTATGGTAGTACTATGCTAGGAATTAAAAGTAATGGAAGTTTTGATAGTAAAATCAACTTTTGAATATGTTTAAAGGGGTTTTTAAATATTTTTAAGTTGCTGTCTTTTTATTTAAGAGTATTGATTTTAGTTATATTTGAATTCTAGGCAGAGAATATTCCGTAGGAGATTTCTAAAGGGGCTAAAGTGGCCAAATAACTAGTTTACACAAGGTACGTACATACCTATGTGATGATTGAGATAGTATCATGATTTTATAAAGGAGAATTATATAGTATCATGTATAGGAACTATGTTGAGTTCGTGTATGATATTTATTATGATGGATTTTGCATGTTTTATGCCTGTGTGCAAACATGTTGATTATAATATTTGATTATGAGTAGAATATCATGTTTGTATGGAATATTGATGCAAGCATGTTAATTGGATTGGGAACTTTATTTATTAATTCACATGGGGAATTAATATATTTATTAGTATTGGATCATGTTTGATCGTTGTTCCCTTTTTGTATTTCACTACTTTATGAGACTTTGTGGGCCTTATTTGGTAAGTTGACAAGTTATGCCTTTGAAAGGTAAGATTGATTGTTGGCTAGGTTCAACAAAGTAAGAAAGGTTGGAATTAAAGAAAGTAATCTTGGATTGTAAGTTGTGTGATCACTTATTTAATCCTAAGATAAAAGAAGTTTAATTGTGAATGTTGAATTATATTATGTGTTGCTTGTATGTGTGTCATAACAAGTAATAAATTGTAAATCACGTAAAGTGTAACTTGGATAGTAATAAACTTTAGACTTGTGCACGTCCGAAGTTGGACAATCGAGAGTTGGGGTACATGGTGAGCGGGCCGTGGCTTTTTCTCGGGAATTGGATTGATCACCATTCCTCTTTTTATTTAAAGGTTCCTCGATATCGTAGGTCATTATGGAATACGGAGTCGCGCCCGTATTTCGTCTTCCTAGGTGAAGACCGGTTTTTAGTTAGACAACTCGGTCCAATAACTATTCCATTTAATATAATAAAAGTTGATTAAAGTTTAGTTCAGTAGAAGTTATCTGCAGAATGTTATATTGTTGTATTATTATTTAACTCTGTTATCATTCCTTAGTATCATGATTAGGATTGTTTTATGTATTGATGTGTAGTACTCAGCTTTGCTGATTACGTGCTTTGTTGTGTGTGTTGATCATGGCTTTGCCTTATTGATCCTGTGATGACCCAATTTTGGTGAGCAGATTCTCTAAAGCATTGACATTTACAGGTTCGCAGATGTAGCATCATTGGGAATCTGGGAATGGAGAGCTTGTGTAAATTTAGTTTTGTTATCTTGTTCTGCATTAGTCAGATAATGTTATTATTAAGTTGGAACTATTAAGTTGGTTGATAGACTTTCATAAAGTGGTTTGTTTTTGAAGTACTTAATTTATTATTTACAAAGTTTAGTTTGATGTTTTCCGCTGCAAAATTCTGAATAAGCCGATACGTTATCACACGGGCGATAATACTTGGGTAATTCTCTAAGTTTTGTATTATAAAGGTATTTCTGAAAAGAGAGAATTATCGGGGTGTTACACTGTGTATCATGAGTCTTATGCTCTTGTTAGATTCATGATAGCGTGCATTAGAGCATGACCACTGATGATCTGAAAAAACATGTCATCCCTCTCTCTCATCAACTTTCTCTCTCATCTTATAAAAGTTTATAATATGTCATGACCCATGTTGACAAATGCACCCCATTCTTGACTAGAAAAGAAAACATTGCCTCAAAATAAAAACTCAAGTATATAAAATTTAAAGAGAAAATAAATAATTTTAAAAGTGTTTCAAAATATAACAAAATGGATGCCTATTCATAGATCTCAAAAATATATGACCATTGGTAATTTTTTTTATTTTACCTTGTAGTTTTTAAGATTTTTCAATTACAAATTTCGAATTACAATTTATGCATGTGAGTCCCACCTTCGCATGATCCATGACTCATTTCATGACTTAGATCATGGGATGATATAAATTGAGATTTGTCATGGCATGACCCAAATTAGTTTACCAAAAAAACATGAGTGCAACTGTGCAAGACCATGATTTTATTGGTCAAGTTTCACGGAATATTTTCATGATAAAAAAATACATGTGTGGTCATGCTCTGACGAAGTGTCATTAAAGGACTTGAGCCCTCGACCCTTTTGTAACAACTAAATATACTTTCGAAATGCTTACTAGTATTAGTTTAGGAGAAAGAGTGGATACCAAATTGTTTGCTACCAAACATAATAGTATATTGTCTTTTTTGCCCTTTTTGTTTTTTGGCAACTAAAATCTTGTTTTATTTTGAATGTACAAACATGTTATCCAGATGTTCAATAGCAAAATTATGGATGTCCAAACACAATTTTTGGATGTACAGATATGTTTTTTTTTTTAATTTACAAATATAGTTTTTTATGTACAAGACACAAAATATTGTAAGGACGTGCAACCATAGTTTTTGATGTACAAAGATACTTTTTGGGTGTGCAAAAGAAATTATGAATGTGCAAAATACAAAATAGACATTGCATGTGCAAACACAATGTTTGGAATTACAAACATACTTTTTGAATGTACAAAATAGATTATAGATGTGCAAATATAATTTTTGAATGTACACGAATTAAAATTGGTTGGTTAGAGTCCCTCCTTCCACCCTGTGAGTATGAGACAAGGATTCAATTCTCGTCCCTTGTAGAGTAGGATCCCAAATTCCTTTTACTTATAAGAATCCTCATCTTACCATAAAAAATTACACCTTTATTACAAATATAGCTTTTTATTATGTAAAAAATTACAATATGGATGTACACCGTTAATTACAATTGTTTTGTAAAATAAACAAAAAGTAAAAAAAAAAAAAACAATTTATGGGATACCTATTCGGGGGTCCGGTTCCTCTAGAGTTTTATTAAATCCTAACCATATATTATAAAATCAAGGGCTCATGATTAGTGGGAAAGGAAAAGATATGGGCAGGATATTCGAGGGAAAATAGGGGGATTTTTGGGAAAGAAAATACAAGCCTTTGATTTTTTAATCAACGACTGATATTTAACGAACTCTACCGTGTAGAGTTATTTTGGAACTCCAGAGGATCTCAACACCCTATTCGGTACCGAACGGTTAGCTGTTTGGTCCAAGAGTTCATACTTCCATTTCTCATTCATTTATATACAGTATTCTAAAAAAAACACGTTATACTGACTCACTCTTTCCCTAAATTTCTTGCTACACTTTGACATCTACGATTTAATTAATTAATGGAGGTGAAGAAGCAAGAAGCATCATCACCAGTTGTACTCATCACAGGATGCTCAGATGGCGGCATAGGAAACGCCCTGGCACGAGCTTTTGCGGCGGAGAAATGCGAGGTTGTTGCAACCAGCAGATCTCTGGCAACCATGTCGTCGTTAGAGCATGACCCTCGATTCATGGTGAAGAAACTTGACGTGAATTCAGAGGAGAGTGTGAATGATGTTGTATCCACTGTTTTGGACAAGTTTGGACGGATTGATATAGTTGTTAATAATGCGGGTGTTCAATGTGTTGGCCCTCTTGCTGAGATCCCTGTCTCTGATTTGCAACGCACTTTTGATACCAATCTTTTTGGTATTTCTTCTTTCTTTTTACTATTTACCTGAGTTGTCCCACATTGGAGAAAGTGGAGAGAAAGCATCACAATATAGTATGCATGAGCCTACTCCTACTATCACAATTGGTTTTAGTATGGAACCTCCTTTGGACTTATATGTGGACCGAACTCTCCTCCTTCGTACTGGGTTGCCCGAGCCCATTTTATTTTATTTTATAGTATTTTATTTTATAGTATATTGTTGTCATTGTGTATTTGTATAACTTCTTTTTTGAGTTTCTGTATGTTTGTTGTGGATGCTACTATGCTAGTGATTGTTTACATATGCACATGGTATTGATTCTTTTGAAAGTTGGGGAGTTTTTTTTTAATAGAAGGCAGTGAGGTAGACGGGATTTGGTTTCAAGCCTTGGGTGTCACCAACACGAGATCTTACCAGTTAAGCTAGTTGACATTTTAAAAGTTATAGATGGGTCTTGGTGATGGTAACGACTAACGAGATCCTCTCTAGTTACTAAACCGTCTGGGTTATTGAGAGATTAGAGGGTTTTTGGAATGCATTTGTACCGTAACATAATTCATGAATATCATTTTTTGGTTTCTTAGGATTAAGTTTATAGGAATAGTATTTTACATCTCCCATAGGTTAGCATTTTCTAAGATTAGTAGAAACTAGAAAGTGCTTTCTGATCTCCCAAAAGCCTTTATGTGATTGGGTGGCTCAGGTTGTGAATTTTGCATCTCAGAGTGAATGAAATGATAAGATGTTTAAGTAAACCACCACTTCATTTGGGAAAGGTTTGGGGTGTGGATATCTAGTACACTAATGACCAAGTTTCAGAATCCAAAATTATGATTTTTTGGAAGCAATATGCAGGTTATTACGTACGGTTCCATCATATCACCCTGATTTAAAAGGCGATCATTCATAGCAAGGTCATTACTCCACTACCACAATCATTTTCTTTCATAGAGCCTCAAATGAGTTATTTATCTAAGATGTGGTGAAGAAGGGGAGTCACTCTTTCCCCTTCTGTTTGAGCATAGGTTGTTTTTTTCAACATTTCATCTTGAATACTATTTTGGAACAAATAACAATTAGAGGACTAGTTTGTGAGACAATTAATTTAGCCCAGTGTAACCCAAAGCTCTAAAAATTCGGTTCAATCCAATTCTGACACTATCTTGAAGATAGACAAAGATATATTGAAGTTCATTATTAGAGAAAATTGATCTTATCCTGCTAGTGGGTTATGGAATACTGATTAAGCAAATAAAGGGCGCAAAACTTCATTAAATCTGAGTGCGTGCTCACTCGACTGTAGGTCAGATTTGTAATCAAGAACTTCGTGGATGGTTTCAAACCAATGAATGATGCTGTATGGCTTGTTGGATATTATTGTTGGTATGCATATTTGCGCTCCCTGAAATATGGAACAGTTGGTGTGTTTTCCATACTTGATTGGATTTATGGATTAGCAGGTTATAACTGGCATTTGTAAACAGTTGTATGACTCTGATCAAGTATATTACTTCGTAACAGGTGCCATTCGATTAATTCAAGCTGTGGTTCCACACATGGCATTGAGAAAAAGCGGAAAGATTGTAAATGTTGGTAGTGTTACTGTTTTGTCACCTTTACCATGGGGAGGTGCTTATACAGCATCAAAAGCTGCTCTACATGCTCTAACAGACTCTCTAAGGTTTGTGTCATGCACTCATTATGCATAGCTTATTTGTGAAATCCTGTTTGTTATTCAAATCAACAGATATATGCTTGATGAGAGGACTTGTGGAGGCTGTGAAGATTACACTGTAGCTTAGTGATTATTCGATTATTCCCTTCGTCTCAAAATAGTGTGGCCACTTATCAGCGCATATAGATTTAGGAGATAAGTTGCAAGGTTCTCAATTGTTATTTTAGTGCTAAGGTAGATGTGAAACAAAGTGATGTGTTTTCTAGTTGACTCAGAGAGGGAATTTGGTGGGCTGAAGTGGGGAAGTGAGAGATATTAGAAATAGTAGTATGGCCTTTCATAATATGGAAGTGTAATGATTAATCTGTGAATGATTCAAAAAGAAAGTGTAAAGCATATATTGGAACATAGGGAGTAATAAATCTGGACCGCTTGCTAATCAATTGATAAGGTATCTCATGAGTGGAAATTGCTTTGTTAGACCAAGATATGTGTGCTCATGCATAGTGGTGGATACAGATACTGCACTAGAATTGTTGGCTTATCATGCTTGAAAGCAATCGAGTTTATCTAGTTGGAGTTTTAGCCATGGGAATGTTGCAAAGTTAACCGTCATCATTTGAGGCATTGGTCTATATAGGCACTCCAACAGCCAATATTATGTTGAAAGGGTAACTAAGAACCCTTGTAAAAGAGCAGATAAGAATTCGCAAGAAGCCAGTAGTCTTTAAAGTTGGGTAGACAAATCTAGAAAAGTTTTTGCTAGATTGAATTTGAAGAGGCTTGCTCTAAAACTATGAGATTAACTTGAAGCTTATTTCTTGAAAATCCTAGCATTTTGCAACTGTTCAGAACTCCAAACTGCAGAGAAAATTGCGGCTTTTCTGAATTACGTCAGTCCTAATTGTGCGCAAAGCCCCTAAACTTCTGCATCTGAAGTCCTCCCAAGTAACATAAAAAGCCCACTTTTATAGAAAGTAAAAACAGTCTAAAGCAGTTCAGAATGCCATGTAAATGAGTTATGTCAAAGGCTTTGAGAACAAAACTCAAATTTCTGCAGACAAGCTATGCTGTGTATAATGGATGTTCTGAGTCAACACTTGGTCCTATAATGAGTTTCTATTTTAGTGGAACTCCCTAACTTTGGAGAGAACCCTACTTTCTGAGAAAGGTTGATACGGAATACAGCAATGAGGACCTACTGATCTAAACGTAACGACTTTTAAGCGGACTATTCAATGAGGTTTCTTGGCCTTCTGATGTTCTAGTATCTACTATCTAGTCATAAGTAAATTCAGCAGGTCATGGTAGTTTTATATAGTGTGCTAAATCTTGTAACCTTGATAAACTATCATGGCAATAGGACTTCCATTTGTGTGGTTCTGAACTTCAATACATTATTATGTCGAATGGAGCTGTTATGTTACTGGGAGTTGGGACTCTTCATTTCCTCTAGTTAAGTGTCAGAACCTCGACACCCTAACATAGGTATCAAAACTTCGGCACTTCATTTTGTACCAAAAACATTGAACATTTTCATAATAATCTATGTCGGACACTTGGACACATTCTAGTGTCTGATATGAGTTCTCATCTCCAAGTAAACTCAGGATCCCATTTCCCATGTTACTGAAATGTGTATATGGTATTCCTGTTTTTTAGTCAGTAAATTGTGTACTATTGCTTATAATTTTAGCCTTCTACGCCTACTTATGCTAGAAAAAGAAAAGCTTTCTAGGGCATTGTTTGGCTTATAATAAATTGGCAACTAGAGTATGAACTGAATGTAACAATATTCCATGATTTTATAGTGATTAATATCCGGATGACTGCTAGAAATCAGTTTACAGTTGCTGCCATATTACAAGACAAGAGAATGGAAATAGGCAATCTTAGTGTGTCATCTTTATATGAAGAACTTATAGAGTAATGAAGTATTTAATACACTGGTGTGTCCGTGTCAATACAATTTTTATTACACTCAATCTCATACTAGAGCGACGCTACAAAACCGTTTCTTTTTGGGATGTCCTTGAATGGAGGTGGAGAAAGCTTTCACTTTTTCTCTTCACTATTTAAAGACTATTAAAGCCAAGAGAGGTTTTAATCAAAAAAAGATTTATAAACTCATGAAACTTTAGTTGAATGTTAAAGGTACAGCAATTGCATAATGCCTCTGTTTTCTTTTTTTTGAAAGCATGTGAAGACACTACAATGTCCTTTCCCACTGTGCAGGTTAGAACTTGGGATTTTTGGTATTGATGTTATCAATGTCGTACCTGGAGCTATCAAATCAAATTTAGGAAACGCCGCGATTGCTACCTACAGTCGCATGCCAGAGTGGAAGTTATACAAGCAATATGATGAGGCTATACGCGCAAGGGCTACCTTTTCACAGGGTCCTAAATCGACACCAGCAGAAGAATTTGCAAAGAAAACAGTTGCTGCCATACTCAAGAAAACCCCACCTGCTTGGTTCTCCTATGGCCATCAGTCCACTGTAATGAGTATCATGTACTATTTGCCAATATTTGTGCGGGATTTCATTATGCGACTTGTACTGAAATGTTGATGGGAATATATATTCAAATAAATTGTATCATAACTAACCTTTCACATACGTTTTATGTGAGGTTGGCCTCATACGATTGATGATACTTCACTGGTTCTTTAACTTCTTTTGTAGGCAGCATTGTCAACAAGTTGAGGTATCATTCGTTTCGCAGAAGTTGAGTCAGTCACCATTATTACAATAATCAGGATTTTTGTTTTGTTATCTAATTAACCAATGACAAATTTGTCAGAAACCACCTTTTAAAAAAAATTGGTTAATTAGCCACCTTTTTGGTTCTTTTTTTTGTTGGAAGCCACCACTTGCCGGAATCCGGCGTTGACCTCGATTTTTCGGCGTTGACCATCAAATTTTCACCATTCTTCCCCCAATTATCCTTCTCCCCCCTCCCTCCCTCGCATCCCCCAAAGAACCCCCCTCCACCCTCGCATCCCCGACAACCCCCCTCCCCCTCGCTACCCCCGCAACCCCCCTCCTCCCTTGCAACCCGCCGACAAACACCCCCCACGACCATCCCCACCCTCCTAGCCCTAAGCCCCTCTCCCCCCTCGCATCCCCCGACATCTCAGGTGGAAGAAATAGCGAAAATCTGGAAAAAAAATGGCGAAAATCTGATGGTCAACGCCGGAAAATCGAGGTCAACGCCAGATTCCGACAAGTGGTGGCTTCCAACAAAAAAAAAGAACAAAAAAGGTGGCTAATTAACCAAATTTTTTTAAAAGATGGTTTCTCACCAAAAAGTGATTATAAAAGGTGGTTTCTAACAAATTTTCCTTAACCAATTGATTGGAATAAACTAGTATTATAGTAATTTAGAAATTTCAATTTAAGTATGACTAAAGCATAAATTCACATTGTTAATTGAGTTTCGAGATAACTTTGTTAATATTTGCCTCAATTGTTGTCGTGTAGCTAATACCTAGTCCAATCACCAAATCGTTTGAGAGAACAAAACTCATTTAT
The DNA here is from genome assembly GCA_947646795.1 of Beta lomatogona. NCBI lineage: Eukaryota > Viridiplantae > Streptophyta > Magnoliopsida > Caryophyllales > Amaranthaceae > Beta > Beta lomatogona. The sequence goes on along the minus strand of CANSNZ010000063.1, from coordinate 9,072,273 downwards.
AAGCCATAGTTAGTGTCGAAACTGATGGGAAAAACTTTATCTACCCACTGGGTAATCTACCTACTAGAGATAGACATTAAAAATTAGTGGAGTCCAACTCAACAGAATTAATTATTTTTAGTTGTCTATTTCTAATGGGTAGTTTACCCAATGAGTAGATGTACCAATCTCCCGAACGGAATAGGGGTGGTGGAATTTGTCAGGGCGGCCAAGTTCATGGAAGTAATTCATAAATGATATCGTGTATATATATATATATATATATATATATATATATATATATTTCTATCCCTAAGCTTGCAATCAGTGAGACCCTCTACATAAAAGTATTCCCGTACTTTTGCTCTATTATAAATGGGGTTAAAAATGGGAGGGGAGTGCTCTATTTTGCTTCGTTTATAGGCAGAGAATTCTTTTGCTTTTTTTACTTGATAAAAGTATTCCCGTACAAACATTTATTTTTGATAGAAATTTTCCCATGGGTGTGACATAAAAGTCAACACAATAGAACTTCTCTCAAAAATAAATTTAAGTTATTTTTTGTCCATAAATTACTTCTTAAAGAAAAGTTTGTCAATGACAAATAGTCTTAGTTTTCCCAAAAAAATTGCAATTGAGAAAACGGTAATGATAATTTTTCTATAAAAAGTAAATATTAAAAACTTATTACTCTTAGTTTGAAATCACTCATAAATTCCGCTTCAAAACTTTAAGGGTGATCTTCACCTGAACTTATTTGAACTGATTTGATCTAATCATCCCCAATTTTACCTTATTTTTACACCTGATTAGACCTAATCAAACCTAGTCAACCCTGTAACTTTAGTTTTTAATGTGAAGAGAGTATGGAAGCAACTAGACCAAATTATTCATAGCAATAGTGAAAACTTAGCACTTAACACCAATTAGAAACACTAATTACGGTTAGCGATTAGAAAATTTAGGGGACTGATTACACATTGCATAGCTCTGAACTGCACTGTATCAAGAGCTGCTATCCTAGAACCATTATTCCTGCTATGTTAATGTATGAATAAAAGCTCAAACTTTTATCCTTCCTTCTCTAATTCCCCCATTCTGTTGGGGGAAGGGGGACTTTGAACAACATTTGAATGCTTCAAGGAGGGAGGGAGGGGGGGGGGAGTCTATCTAAATAAGTTATCACAAGCTAATATTTAAACTCCCATCACTGAAGTTGATGGGTTTGTGTGAAATACACCATACCGGGGGGTTGAAGCGGACGAAAACTTGGAGGACCTGGTGGTTGCTGCTGCATCAACAACATCGATTGCTGTTGAGCCAACGGCATCAACTGTTGTTGATTCATTTGCATTTGCGTGTGAGCCGAAGGCATCATTGGACCCATGACATGAGATGGTGGCGGGCCCGGTGGAGGTGGTGGAAGACCCCCATAACCGTACGAATTGACCCCTCTTGGTGTTTGTGCATACTGATACTGAGACTGAGGGTTTGAGCTCATATTCTGCAAGCTTTGCTGATTTACTAACATTGACTGATATTGATGGGATGGAGCAGTAGCAGGTGGCAGTGAAACTGGAGAGGGCTGCTCCAGCTGTGAGGTTGAATTGGTGCCTGAACTGACAGACTGAGAGGGATAAGAACTCGAAACTGAGTTTGCTTTAGAAAGGCCAGCATTCTTAGCCTCTTCAGCTGCAAATGTTGATAGGACCGAAGTCATGATCAACTGCGATGAACTAGAAGCTGTGAGTTTGTCAACAACCTCAGCTGCAATATCAGCAGCAGTTTTCTTGGATTTTCCCCCATCGGAATTTGGTGTTGCAACATAATTTTCATCATTGAGTCGTTTTCTCATGTTGTTTGCCTCCTCGGCTTGCGCTTGTGCAACCTGAACCCAAAGATATCCAAATGTTGCTAAATAACTTCATTTTCTTAAATCATCTGCCAATATTGTGAAGTGTTTGTGGCAGATTAATATAATTCAAATCATAAAACAGTTAGGCTAGTATAGTATAGATATTTCTAATAAGAGATCAAGTGTCCACCTCATCCTGAAGAGGAAGAGGTGTTCGGCAAATGGTTTTTAGGTGGTTTTTTTCTTGGCTTTTTATATGATCAAACAGCCAAAAGAAGTGTTTCGTAAAAGGCTTTTTGATTAGCTGAATAGCTGGCTGGTTTTAGCAGTTCTTTATGTTGGCTTTTGTATTTCTTATGTACCAACAACCAACACTAATAGCTGATTTTACCAAACACTTTTAAAAACAGAAAATAGTCAAACAACCAACATGAAAAGCCAATAAAAATAGTCAATCAAATCAGCCAACAACCAACAGCTAACAGCCAATCGCCGAACACTGAACACACAGCTGCAACTGGATATATCATATATACTCACGGAGGCCCCACTAAAGAAGAGGCTGCCCAGAAAAAACATGACTATGTAAGTATTGCCAGGTACCTAAAGAGGCTTCCAATCTCTTTAAAAATCTACAGGACCCCTCTAGAAGGCTGCATAAGTAGAAGTGCAGAGTCAACACCACTAGAATTGGATCCTGCTCTAAAGCAAACTCTCAAGTGGATCCTGAATCTTATAAAATATAGCACTTCCTGGTCGAATATTGCCTAGGCTCAGAAAAAATATATGTGAAAGAACCATCCCACTTTCTATCTAGTCAATCTAATGGATCTTAACAAGGGAGCATCCATGTTATCAGCTAAAAAGCTCTAATAAAGCTATTTCATATATATATGCACAACTGCCTATTCACAGTGCTCAATCTTCATTCAGCCTCCACAGCGATTCTTGGGGATGAGAGGTGACTCATGAACCATACACAACATATGAATTAACAAGATCTATGTACTCCTCACTTTCCTAATGAGCTGGGTTAACTAACATGTTTGATTCCATAAGACATGTTTGATTCCAGACAGTCAAACCATCTCAACGCAGAAGAAAAGTAGTGGTGAAAATATATGACTTTATCACATCAGCTTATGGACCTATATTACAAAGTAATATCTGACATGGATAAATTTGAAGGAGCTTGCAAATACTTTATCATTAGAGACGCAAGTATTTCATGGGATAATCAGATATCAAACAGATTTTTTTGACCAGATTCTTCTCTTCACCAGTAGAATCATACACCTCATTTATCTCTGAGATCGAAAGTTTAAGCAAAGTTCTGAATAACTTTTAACTGCAACAAGTTTCATGCAACAGTAGGCAGCTTTTGACTATTTGACAGTAACCCGGTGCATAGACTCCTCTCCTGTGGGTCTTTGCTTTAGATGTACGCAGCCTCATCCATCAAGTTACAATGAGGCTTTTTTTGTTAGACCCGTATTACCTAAGCTGGATGCTCAATCACAATGCAGTCAAAAGGCAAGAGAGGCGAAAACCTCAAACATCCACCAATCCACCAAAGTAGTTTCTACCAAAAGAGTTTGAGGAGAGATACACAAAGTTAATCAGATTACCACCCAGAAGATTCGAAAAGATATAAACACTTAATCAGGTTCCACCTAATGGATTTTTCAGTAATCAGATTCCCTCAAAGAGGATTTGGAATGAGATACACGCAATACCTAATCAGGTTTCCACAAAGAGGTTTAGGATGAGATATACACAAATCCACCATACACAGCCAAACCCCTGCAGTAACAGAGGTAGCTGTTTGCATAACGCAAACACTTACTAATTTTTTCTCTTTTGCCTGTTCTTCCCATTATTTTATAGCTCACAAATACAGCTATACTGTACCCTTTCAGCCCTTGGATTATGCACAACCATGTTAGAGAAAACCTTCATGAAGCAAAAATAACGTTTGAAACATATTGAGAATGACCAGAGCAACTGAGCAAGTACCTGCATTTGCGTACGAACATTCTCCAATTCCGATTCCTGCCAGTGAAACACACAGCAATAATGAGTCAGTCCAACTTATAGAAAAACTCTGAGCTAGCAGTATGGTCTCCTATTCTTTCCTTTTCTCACATCTACTCCCCTGATCATAAACCTTTCCATCTCTCCTAGATCTTAAACAAGCTAAAAGATGACCTGAAGCCGACATAAAGTTTCCCAAAATTGATAGTCTCATTACCTGTTCTTGCAGTGCTTCTCTCAACTGAGAGACAAGCATTGCTCTATTTGCTTCAACCGATTTAAGTTTCTCAATACACTCTTTCAAGATAGCCTCTTCCTCCTCCAATTCTTTGGCCAATGTTTTTCGTTTCGGATCCTTCGCTGAAAAGTAAATCATCAAGCTCAGTTTTCGTTATAGCAAGAAATGCACCATATGCCAGTACAAATAACAAATGAATCCTCTCTCTACTAACCAAACGAGGCATTTATATTCATAATTAATAGGGCAATTTGGTAGCACTCCCAGCTAAATTTACACTTACCTTGAGCACAAGCTATTTCAACATCATGGTCCATCTTCCTCACACGGTTAACTGCAGACTTGCATCTTTTCAGCTCTGATTCTTCTGTAAGATGCTCATTAAGCACTAAATGGAAAGCTGACACGATTTTCTCTACCGGTCCCCCAATAGATAGTTTCTGTATCAATAATTGTCAATTTCATGATGAGTGAGAAATCTTATCTGAAAAAAGAATGGCAATACTAAATAAAATAAGACATGTGTTCAAATAAATTTTCATCCAACATCAAAGGTACAACATATATATTTAGAAGATTCCCCAGTCGCCTCAAAAGGCACATTGTAAAACAGAGTTATTAAAGACCTTGGCAATATATTCTGAAAGCTTTCCATGAAGTAAAAGACTTTGATATACTCCCTCCGACTTCAAGTAGTTTACCCATTTTCCATAATTGGCGTCTCAAAATACTTTACCCATTTTCTTATTTAAAATGGGTCCACGTAACAAATATTCTATTACTTCAAAATCTACTTAATGGCTCAAATTTTTTAAAAGAATTACTTAAAATCAGATCTAATCTTACTCTTTAACCTCTACTTAGTGGCCCCTACCAAACTCACTCTTGACTGTGTACCAAACCAAACGGGTAATATAATTGAAGAACAGAGAAAGTAGTTCACATTCTTCACAAGATGTTTGAAAACAACATATTACTAGGACTCACCGTCCTTATGGAACGTGCATCTCTTCTTACAATCTTGACTGTCCTTGATCGCTTCTTGTTGAACTCAAGGGCAGGAGGAGCCCCATCTCCAAGCATTATATCTTTCAGGTTTTGTGCCTTTGATCCAAAAACTCTTCTTTCTTCCCATATCTTGACCTGGAAAGGACATATTACAACTTGGAAATTGGAATGTGTATAATGATTACATAAGAATACGGATCCTTTAGTTCCAACTGATGACCAAATCAAACACAATTAAAGAAGTAATAGAATCACTGCCTACTAAGCATAAACTAAAGATATTCAGTGGCCAAAAATATAAAATCTTACAAAAAAAGGTAATAGAGCAATTTATCATTATCGTAGGCGCAACAATGTATATGCAATAAACATAAAAGGCATACCAATCTGGAGACGACCTTCTTTCCTTGATCATCACCCTTGTCATGAACATCCTTAAGAGCCCCAGGAAGCACCTTCCAGAACTCAATAACAAACTCATTTCCTTTACGTTTGCTGTTCTGCAGTATATCATTGGAAAGATACAAAAGTGGGACCTTTTGAGCCATGTCAGAACGGTGGAACTGCTGACTCCACGTTGCTACAACCACTTCAGCCTTGCTCCGGTGAAATATACACCAGTGTGACAACGCTATGTAAAAGTTAAGGGGACCCATATTGTAGATATTTTGCATATGCAAAAAAAAAAAAAGGCTATTAACATAACCAGCATTATTTAGAGCCATTACGGATGCGGCAGCATATTCCAGAAAGCTCATAATATTAGCGGAAAAAAATAGTGGATTCAACCAAGAAGATCATACATGTGAATTAGAACCACCTATGGTCAATAAACGATCACGGAGAAGAAATATGTATATCAAAAATCATGGTTTTAGTAGGTAAGACAACATAACTCGCAGATTTGAAAGAAATGTACATATCCATGCACTTTAACACTGATTGACACTGATGTGATTTTTGTTGGCGGTTCGAACTCTTTTTGTGGTTTTATGAATTTATGGACGAACAACAATAAAATAAAAGGGATAGGCTCTTAAATCTAGGTTTAAGAGGTTCTCTTGTGAGTCTCGGCTCCAAGATCACACAAATCTCGGTTTGTGTATGTTGAACACTCAGTTCTAATGCAAGCAAACAAGCTTCACACTTTCTTAAACTCAAAAACAACAACTGAATTTTATTAATGAAGAACCAGCCTTTAAATAGGCGTGTAATACCTGCAAATAAAAACAACCCTAGTCCTACTAAGGCTAGGTAAACTAAGAGAAAGATAAGAAAGAAATCAAACACTCCTAATCCAATTGGAACAAGCTCCAACTTGGACAGCAAGCAAGCCACGCCTACCATACTTCTAGGCGTGTACTAGAACTCGAATGCTACTAAACTCCTACTCCAAGTAGGAATCCTAATCCAATTAGGACTTGGACTTCTAACTCAACTAGAATTTCAAACAAACTAAAACATTAAAAAGACTCCTAACAGAACTAGGAGTTCTAATCCTACTAGAATTAGGAAAACTAATCCTACTAGAACTAGGAAATACCCAAATCCTAACAGAACTAGGATTGTAGGAAACGAGCCATCTCTCACATGCATCAGACACATTAAGTCAAAAAAAGAAACCATACAGCCAAAAAAGAGAGGTTAATTTCAAGACAGGCAAAGGAGATAAAGCAGGCAAGCCAAATGGGCCAAGGAGTTTTCTGAGTAGAAGATATACCATAAAAGGCATCACATAAAACATAAGAGACTGACTAACAAAGATTCTGATTTCCAATGCGGATCCCACCACTTCCAAGTAGTTAAAATTCTTACAGCCTGACAGGAGGTAGTTAAAATACTTACAGCCCTATCCTTAACAGTCAGCAGATAAGCAGTAGCAAGGTCTTTCCTTACCCCAAAGATTAATAAGTTTTGTATGAGACCGCCTTATCATGAAATTGTTATAAGACACCTCACTTTATGCCATACAAAGGTCACCATATATCTTAAAGTGGTTGCATGTTAAGTCAAAAGGGTCGCCTATTAAGTTAGGAGTAACCTTATATCTTATAAGGGTCACTTCTAATATAAGTGACCCTTTAGGACAAACAGTTGCCCCCCCATGTTACCAGAAATTATTGTAGAGCGGTCTTATATGAGATTTTGTAGCAAAAGTAAATAAATACTCCCTCTGTCCTAAAATCCCTTACGTTAGTGAAATGGTGGGACCACATGTTATTTATGTGATAGTAAAGTTACGTGACCCATAAATAAAAAGAAAATAGAAAAAATATCCCACAAAGGAAAAAGGTGCATGATACAAGGAAGGCAGGGAGTAACTAGGAAGCTCATGGGATGTTCTTCAAGCGACAAATGTATAAACAAAAAGATTTAGTGATTCCAGATGAAGTTCATGGAAACTCACTGGTTTAAAAGATAACATGGACAAATGATTAGATAATCTTAAACCACTAGTCAAGACACGGATATAGATGACATTCCTAAGCTAGTATTTCCTTCCTTGGTCCTCGTCAACGTTCTTCGAGCTTACCATATGCGTAAAGCATAGTCTCATTGTAGATTGTGATAGTAGTAACCAGCCAACAAAGAGCATGTAAGGTAGTGAAATGATCGGACATAATACACTGTCAAATTTGGTACCTAGGATTTGGTACTCATTTTGGTGAAACTTGCTCTTGACGCATATAATAGTGACAAAACACACATCTTGTACATGCTGGTTAATAATATCAAGTTTGATCAGGTGAGTCGCCTTGTTGTTTATGAGTGATCTATCCACACACAATACCTATGCCTGTGCCCACAAAGATGTGAGAGTGAGCAAAAACAACTTAGCTTTTGATGTCAAAGACCATAGACCATATTAAGTGCTCTTGTACCAGAGAAAAAGGCCACTAAGGAATATACTAGCACTCATATTCCAGAAACAATCCACATAATTTCAGAAACTTCAATAACCAACCAGAGTGAAGTTATCTGCTCACAAAAGACTCGGGTGATATTTGGTTAAATTTTTTAGAATGGCATAGTATGACAGTGAGAGCCTTAAGCATATAAAATGGAATCGCATTGCTTTTTTTCATTGGTTCGGTTCACCAAAATATGGATGTAGAACTCAATAGTTAACGGGGGGGAGTATGAGATCTCAATCCGAGGAGGGGGTGGATTGAGGAGATTCAGATACGAGGTCCCATACCCAAGTTACTGCAACCAAAGAACGTTTTCGGTTTTAATATTATCACATCCAATCCCAATTCATACCTAGACCTTCAATCAAACATCCCCTTAGCTCCAAATGGCATCACATAATAAGCCTAACTAAGAGCGAGGGAAGAGATACAACAAAGATGGTTCTACATAAGCAACATCTCTACATGCTAACCATCACAGATTTAGAGGTCACAATGAAAAATCCTACAAAGGTCTCCAAAACTAGGCGTTATGGATACCATTTCCACATTATTGAACAGCTTATCACCGGGAAGCCAATGTGTAACTTGTTTATGCACTTCTAGATGGAAAATTAACCTGCATATTAGCACTCGGATACCCCTGCATATTTTCTGCACTTTCCATTTACGCTGCAACTTCCCTTTCCTAAAATGTTCATCATTGGCATTGACATGTATGGATATGTTTCTCTCATGACTATGTTGTACAATCAAATCCATAAATACAGGAAATTCGCAACCAAATATAAATTCCTAGGACATCATTCGATGACGTAATAAGGCCTGCAAATTAAAGCATAAAATGCTCTAATCATAAATATCCATATTATGTGACAAACAACCATAAACCTATGCTCTCCCCTAAAACTAAGCACCCAAAATGTAGCATCATACTTATTACACAAATACATTACCTATAATGCTCACAATCAGGTAGAGTGTAAATCCACCCGGACCACTAGACATACAAATAACGTCCACTACAACGACTACACCAAATTAACAACCGATAAGTCACAAACAAACAAACAAACATTGCGGCGTAAACAAAATAAATCGTGGGACTATGTTGAATCAGAAGAATATCACATATTGCCGAATTTGGCCACAAAGTAGTACCATATATATAGATCACTAAAAGTAAACAATGCACAGATATACAAATAAAGGCATAAAATACCACCCCGCATAACATGTAGAAAACAAATTACAAAATATCAATAGGGCAGAATTTAAGAAAGTGAAAAATAAGCAAAAAAAATTAAAATAATTCCAGCTAATAATATTAGAAAAGAGGATACTTTCTATACATTGTTGAGTACTATTGAGCTTGGAGAGCTTGTCAGCTAAAATTTGTTCACTGAAAACACTATTCATCCCAGCAAAGCTAATTTCTTAACAACAAAAATTGAAAAATTCACCCAAAAATAACTTTTGTGGGTGAAAATTCTTCAATTTTTTAGCTTACACTCTCTCTCTTCTTCAATTGATTTCATGAACCATAAAACCTAATTAATTCTCGGAACTGAAGCAAGGTATGATATATGAACATAAAGAGTATCAAATTTTGCGGCAACAGTTTAGCAAATTCATAACATGAATTGAAGAGTTTAAATTAATCTTACAGAAAGAGAAAATTGAATTTAGGAAGGAAATAAATCTCTTGAGTTTTGTAGAAGAAGTCGATTGACTAAATTCACAATGTTTTCAAAGGAGAGAGAAATCTAAAGATGAGGAAGGAATGAGAAATTGAGAGTGTTAATTTGGGGAAGAAAGATCAAAAGATGGAGAGGTGAAAAGCATGTAGTAAGAGGAATCGAGCAAGAAAAATTTCGAAGATTTGAGAACTGCGAACTGTGTAAGGAGAGTAGAGTTGTTGCATAAGAGAGAGAAAGAAAGGAATTAGATTTTAAAAGAGTTTGATGTCTGTAAATGTAGATGTGGGCGTTCTTACTTCTTACTACGTACTTAGACTCTAGTTTCCAGGGCGTATTGTACTATTGTTGGAGTTTCGTTGCTTATTGAGTTATTGCCTATTGGTATGGTATTGGATCTAAAACGGACTGGGACGGGTTGGGCATGAGTTTGGCTCAACATTGACACGAGTTCGTTCTAGTCATGGGCACGAGTGGCGGCGACACCCTCTTTGAAGGATGTGACATGGAGGGTGGCTGGCAAGGTGGTACGATATATATGGAAAAACCTAGAGGGGTAGTGAACAGGCATGGTCCTGACTTGGCTTGTACGTGGGTTGCTTTAGGGTTTTGGTCGTTCTTGGGATGCTCAATCCACGTTTGAAGAGTTGTGAGAAATATTTGGAGAACACCTAGGAGGACTGTGGAGCGGCGCGAGACTAACTCGACTTATACGTGGGGGGAGGGCGGGACTAGAATATGGCTTATTCTTGAAATGTTTGACACATCCGACAAGTTTTAGTGATCCATATCATATGTCAAGTTGGTGGACATCTTTAATTGGATTTTCTTATTTTTTTTCTATCCATTGGAGCCACAAAAGCAGTACAAAGAAGGGGAGGGGGAGATTCGAAATTGTGACCAATCGTTCACAGCACCTCAATCTTAACCACTATACATACCCACTTGTATAAAGAGCGTTTTTTCAACCCTTGAAAAATGTTCCTATGAAAATTGAATGTTTACCGAGTGAAAATTTAGGTTTGGAGCACACTTTCTTTGGGTTCAGTTAACTGGCTCCTAAATGATAGGAAATCCGACTCGATAATAATTCAACATATCATTTTAAAGATAGTTTCAAAAACTCATAGGAAAATTTGTTTCCATCAAAGACATCAGAATCACTAGTGATAGGATTTATATCTTGTAACTAAAGAGGTCATATAAGGAAGTTTGTAAGAGTTTCAAATCTTTTAGTATAGAAAAAGTTAGTAGGGCCTTGGTGCAGGAAGTGCATGACTTAGCTGTTCGGGCTAGGCGGGGTTGTGTGTTATAGGTTCGATCTTTGTTCTTGTTTGTTCTTGTTGTCAAAAAAATAAAGAGGTCATAGATTTGACCCTGCCACTTTGGGATTAGAAATTCCCGTATCTTCTTCCCCTTCCAACACTGCTACTGGATCCAGCAGAGGTCTAATTGAACGAAAAGTATTTCTAGTTACCATATTATGCAAACAATGAAAACAACTATTAACTAATAATCCCTTGCAGTAGAAACATTCTTTTAAACAATGCTTCCGTCGCAACAAAAGATAAAGTGATCAATATCAGAAAAGGATGGCAGCTCGATGAAACTCTATGAGGCAAGCAGAGAAAGTTTCTAGAAGTTGTTTGCACTTCGCAGGGACTGCCTAGCAGCAGATAGATTGAAGAAGATGGTGCACAGCAGGAGACTCTCGCATGATCATCTAGAAATTTTGCGGGAAATTTTGCGGTGAGTTATGAAAATTTGCAATGGTTACGGTGAGATGATAATACAGCCGTAACTCCATTATCTGATTGACCCACACATGGATGTCGTCCTGCATTCTGAGGGATCAACACACTCTACATACCAATCTCAAATCCATGAACATCTCAAGGTATTATCCATCAAGTCCTAAAGAAAACAGATTAATCAGTTCATCAAAAGAACAAAGGAGACACAATCCAGCCCGAAAGATAATGGTTCATTCATACGGGTTCACTCAACAACTCAGAACAAAAACTTACGGGAGACCCCAGACTATAAGTGCAGAAAATCCTCAGCTGGACAAGTTTCTTCCTAATACTAACTAATTGTTGACCAAGAAAGCTGCAAATACATCATTTCTTCCTCAACATATACATCCTAAACCCATGAGCAAGTATCCAGTTACCAGCCTGGAGTGGACCCTATGGCTTAGGGTTTCTACGCCTAGCTTCAAGTACAGAAGACACTTTCTCTTCGGACAATGGCAAGTAATAGATCCGAGGTGTTGCCTTGGTTTTCCGAAAAAGATCATCCAGGGTCACAATAGGAGCCTCTACTTTTTCATTTTGAGGGGGTGGAGGTGGACCAGCCCATTCCCTGGCTTGTGGTGGATTTGACAGAGGGGGTGGAGGTGGTAGAGTAGGTTGTTGCGACATCTGCTGTCTGAGACTTTGTTGGCGAGGTGAAGGCTGTGGCATTGTTGGAGGTGGTTCAGTAATTGTTGGGCCAGAACTCGCAGGAGCTGCGGGAGCTGGAGCTGGAGCTGGAGGCGTTTTGGAGTCC